>MNCI01013830.1:343218-396792 GCA_015680685.1 Gnetum montanum | reverse complement strand
TGGTTATGGAACCAAAGTGTTCCCTCTAACTAAGGCCCTTCTCACTTCCCATTCTCTTCTTTGTTTCATTGGAATGGTGGTGGCTCTTTGAAGATGCATCCTTGTTATCCAAGTGGATGGTTTGACCAAATGCATTGATGCGAAGTCACTGGAAGTGGTTGGTTTGAGTCGGAGTTGGAATGAGATTCACCACATCACATTAATCATCAAACACACAAGGGGCTGTACACCACCTTGTCTTGGGATTCCATTCCACTTCTCTTCTTCCCATCCTTCTCTCCATTGTTCACCTCAATACTGGTTGTATCATTAGTGTATATTTTGGTTGATGCATTGTTTTCTTTTTGGTAAATTCTTACGGTTAAGACTTTAACTCTTGTTCCAAAGGACATTCCCAGAGCCTATGGACTCTTTGCATGTGGGATTGTCAGGGCATTAAGGTCATGAGCCTGCTTTGGGGAGGACCCACTGGCATTCCTATTTGGAACATTAGTTAACCTCTTTTCCTTAACATTTTGCAATTAATTTTATTTTTGTTCATTTTCATCTTGACATCCATTTCACTGATGCCATAGTTGTCCCTTTTCACCTATCTTTCTTACTCCTTTTCTTTCTCCATTCTAACGCTACCGGAGGTTCGCAATTAGTCATGGGGGTACGGGGCCTGCTTTTTCGATTTTCCTCCTATGCCCCAGATTTTTTCGTTTTTCTCCTTAACCCCTACACCTTCGATAATCATCATCTACATCTTCCTAGATCCACATCAGCCATACCATAACCTAGCCAATGAATCTAAACTGAAGCAAGGTATTATTTACTTAATGATTCAATTACCCTTGCTAATATATGATTGTGTTGTGTGTGTAGGTGGCAATCATACAACAACGAAATGGATCTGGAGCAAACACTTGGAATGGACAGTGCTAAAGAAGCTATGCAAGGAGTAGAATGGATAATGCGCTTACGGATGGACAACGGAAGGCGCAATCTAGGCATTGGTAGTAGCAAGACTCTTCTCTTCTTCCTCCTCTTTTCTCTCAGCTACCAAATATGGCCTAATGTCATTGTAATAAGGTGTTCACCATTGTTGTCATGAACACCAGTTTTTGTCAAGTCTTGTAATAAAGACCCGTTCACATGTCATCCCATTAGTTCCATTCCCCTCAATAATCCCATACCTATGTGATATCATTGTAAGGAACTCGAGGACTAGTTTTCATTCAGTCATGGGGGTATGATGAGACGCGACATGCATAGCGCTGCGCTATCGCATCCCCTGCGATATCGCGTACGCGATATCGTGGTTCGCCATCATATCTATAAATAAGAGGCGGCACTTCCTTCATTTCTGAATCCTGGCTAGAAGTAGCAAAGCTCTGGTAGTTTGAACACTCCAGAGTTAGATTAATTTCCCGTGTGCCCGCAGTTGGAGTCCTAGAGTGAACGGCTCTTTATTCGAGCAACTTTGTAACTTGAACACAAGTTGTGTACGGTAATAAAGACGAACTTGATTGGATAAACCTTGCAGTACATGGTTTTATTTTATTGTTATTTATTGCTTTCCTAGTACGTACGAGTACGACTTGATTACAAGCATCTACGGATGTGTACGGCTAATCAAGGAATCGGCTGCTCGTCACAACGCGTGAGTACGACTTGACTATGAGCATTGTGACTACTTGGTAACACAGTAGCATATTCCAGGATCTGTGCTTGGTAATCCCAGTAGTAGTGCAATGTGTATGGCTAGTTAAGGAATCGGCTGCTCGTCACAACGCGTGAGGACGACTTGACTATGAGCATTGTGACTACTTGGTAACACAGTAGCATATTCCAGGATCTGTGCTTTGTAATCCCAGTAGTAGTGCAATGTGTATGGCTAGTTAAGAAATCAGCTACTCATCGCTAGGCTAGAATGTGTGATAAGTATGACTTGGCTACGAGCATCCACGGGTGTGTACGGCTAGCCAAGGAATCGACTGCTTATCACACTTAGGCTAAATAGGTGCCTCAGTACGACCACTTCGAGCACTTGTGTTACGTGTGGTGATCCCAGTAACGATTAGTGTTTGGTAGCCACAGTTGCATAGTTCAGGGTGTGTCCGGTAAGTGGGAACGGATGCTGACGCTAGATAATTTAAACTTAGGACATTAGTGGGGGGGAGTTAGTTTCTCAACCCTTTCCCTCATAGCTTAGGAGATAAACCGAAAAATACCAAAAAAATCATGTACCTCAGACTTGCTTAACCATACACCATGACACATACAAGCAAGCCTAGGAAGACAACGAAGGATTAACCCCAAGTGTTTCTTGTGGCGTTTAGGCATTTAGTCTGTGGGGTTCAACCGGATCGTGCGCACACGCTCGTATTCGTATGGTTGAGTGTAGGGGTACCTCATCACTCATAACCTAGCATTTCAGGTTGCATTTGAAGAGTTGAAGCATAGATTATTGACTACTCCAATGCTAATATCTCCTACAGTAGGACATCCATATGATGTTAGTATGGATGCTTTTGAGGATGGATTTGCTTATGTGTTGATGCAGAATGGACAAGTTATAGCTTATGTATCCTATCAATTGAGGCCACATGAAATTAGATATCTTGTGCATGATTTAGAATTAGGTGCTATGATCTTTGCATTGAAGATGTGGTGGCATTATCTATATGGGAAGAAAGTTACTATTTGGATTGACCATAAGAGCCTCCAATAACTTATGAGTCATCCATAGTTAAAGTTGTGACAAAGTAGATAGGTGGAGCTACTTGTTGATTTTTATTTCACTATTAAGTACAGTCTTGGCAAGACTAACAAAGTAGTAGAGGCATTAAGTAGGGTTGAAAGTAAGCCTAATAACTTGAAAATACAATTAGAATTGCAAGATTAGATATGAGAGAAACAACACCATGATCCTTGGTATCAAGAATTGAGGCAACATATCACCTTTGATGGACTACTCTCTGTGGATAGTCATGAACTCATATGAAGGGATGGTTGAGTATGTGTTCTATAAGCTCTATGACTTCAGTTGATTGATGAGGCCTACATGTGTAGATACAAAATGCATCCAAGTAGTCAAAAAATATACTAGAGTTTACGACATATATATTGGTGGCCTAGTATGAAGAGGAATGTAGGAGAGTATGTAGCTCAATGTTTAATTTACCAGCAAGTGAAGATAGAACATTAGAGACCTAGGGGATATTTGCATTCCCACAATGTTCCTTAGTAGAAATGGGATGTCATTGGTATGGATTTCATTGTTGGTCTTTTGCAAGCTTGTAGTGGCTGTGATGCTATCATAGTAGTTGTTGATTTTTTGACAAATTCTACCAATTTTCTTACCACATTACATGTGTAGTCCTGGTGGGTTTTTAGGGATGAGTTAATGTATTTTATATGTTATGAAGCTTTGTCTTTGTGTTACAATTATAATGTCCTTACATGATTAACTAATGTGATTATGTACACTAGCCCTGTGTGATGTGTTAGACAAGTGATGTTATTAGTATGGGTGTTGGATTGGGTTACAAGAGCACCTATTTGGTATGTTTTTATGCTTTATGTGCAATATTGGTATGTAGGAATTTGTACTATAGCACTATGTTACATGATGTTCAAATGTGGTTTTGGCATGTGAATGTGTAGAGTGTATGATAAATATCTTGCAGGTTCAAACAAATTTTGATTTGGAGTCCTAGTGTGTCTATTACACATGATTAAAGTTTATAGTAGTAGTATTTGCAGAGACAAAAAATAAAAAGAACTTATGAAAATAATTCCTTAAAAGAATAATAAATAATTGAAATGAAAAAGAAAAAAAGAAAAGTAAAGGTTACATTAGGTTGCACATGATGTGCAATACCTCCATTTTGTATTTTTGTTTTATAATAACATAACCATAAAAGTAACGTTGGCATAAACCTTGTTTTTTATTTTTAACATAAGAGACCCATTGCCATTTTACATCACCACTTCACAAGACACTTGGGTTTTGTTTGTTCCTTAGTTTTTTTAGAAACAAAAATGCATAAGAGCTTATTTTCTTCTATTTTCATTTTGTTTTCTTATTTTATCCCACATTTTTTTGAATTATGAGCACTATGGATGGTTTGTTCTTGCTCTAAACCTAGATTTGGGATTGTTGTAATCATATCTATGTAGGTGCATAACTTGTTGGGAGCATAATGGAGTCTTGCTAGATTTTTGAAGATTTTCTACTATTTCAGCCTTTCCACCTTAACAATTTTAATTAGGGGGTTTTCTTTACCTTTTCCTTATATTTTTGTGCTAGATTAGTGTATATGATTATGTGATGTGGGCATGTGGGGTGGATAGCTCAAGGATTGAGCTTGGACATGTTTTTTTTCCTATTTTCCCAAAACTATCTAATTTTGGTTATAGATTGTGGATTAATATATGATGTGAACTTGTAGAATATGGTATGTGGTGTTGATGAGACAAGTATGATTGGAAAGTGCTGTTTGTGAGGCCTATTGGGGAATGAGTGTTTTTGGGTGTTTCAATTGTTTATGGTGGTAATTAAATATTATTTCATTGTTCAAACTTTGAATGTGCATACATTTGTTTCCAAGAGTTTTATTTAGGTAAAATTAGTGTCATTGGAATTTTTTTGGGAAGTACTTTATAATCGTGGAAATAGTTTTCTCTTTGGGCATATCTCATTTTAAAAGTTATTATAGTGGTCATTTGTATGGAAGTATGTATCTTTTGAGAAATATGATATTGTTTTGTCATATTGAGGTCTTTATGTTGTTTTATTGCATCGTGGTAATATTTTCATGGAATGACTATTAGGGGTGTATCTATGTGATTATGTTGGTTTGGGTATGTTGTGCTTATGATATGTGTTGGATTAAGCTAGCTAGACTATGTATATGTTTTCATAATGATGCTTATGATGATCACTGGTGGGTAGTGCTAACATGAGGATGTGGATTGGTTAATGATGAGGCACTCTAGAGGTAGTATGGATTAACCCCAACTATGATGCATTAGTGAGGCTCCTATCTTAGGCCTCATCCTGAAAGTTGGAGAGCATAGGTGTGTTTCTCCTTATGGTTGGTCTGTGGCATAGGAGTGTAGGTCCTTGTCACCAATCCTCTAGAAGGTTGGTGGTTTTAGGTCATAGGTTGATGGACCCTAGCACTGGTTGGATAAATAAGAGACTAATAAAAGACCTACAAACAATAGTTGTTATGAGTGCTCATGGCAATGTTTCACATGCTACACTAAGTGTGGATATGCTAGCCACCACATGGGCTATGCATGCAGTAGTATCAGTTTGTGAGTCATATCATTGATTATATTTGTTCTATTAGGATTATGATTGTATGGATCATGGGCTATTTAATGGTAGATCATGGATATGATGACATGGTCAAGATATATAATGTCAAACCATGGCTTTATCTATGATTGTATGATAGTATGTTAGCATTATGGGTGATATTGTGTATGTTGTTTTGAGCATGCATAAAACTAACAATTTTTGTAGGTTGCCTTGTACCCCAATCCTCTCCTTTGGTGTAGCACTTGTCAACCATCTAGTAAGGGAAGTGTAAACACTTTCCACTTAGTTTTATACTAACTTTATTTTATTATAGGTGAAAGGTGCAGGAGCCTAGACGAGCATGGAGGAAGGGTTGAGGAAGGAAAAATTTTCAGTGCTTGGTTAATGTATATTTTCATGTATAGTAGTGTGGACTAGATATCCTTATATGAAGCTATCTATACTCTTCTATATACAATGATGGGGTTTATGTGTTTTTGTATTTTAGCATAGCAATGTATAGTTTGCTTTGTGTAGAGACATGCATTTCTATAATGTGATATGTATGTTGAGTTTTTGATGTGGGTGGAAAGTTTTGTACCATTTTACCTTTCTTATTATGATGTATTTTGCACATTATTGGTTCTAGTTATCATGATTCCATGCTAAGATTACTTGATCCTAGGCATCACCCTACCCTCAGCTAGGGTGGTATATTACATTTTGGTTGTTAAGGTTGTTAATGTTGACTATTTTTTTTCATAGCTACATGTAGTAAGGGTTTAGATATGAATGATTAACTAGATTGAACAACTTATTTCCATCCATGTTTACTATTCTAAATGCTCTATTTCTATAGGCTTTAGTGATTAATAAGGTCATTCCTAGTTGGTTGAGAATTTTTCTACATGCTCATAGATAGCTTTAAGGAATAGGTCATCTTCCTTGATCTTGTGCTTATTTAGGTCATGATGATGTTGCCATTTTTACCTTTCCTAGTATTGTTCAATGTGAGTAAGTGTTCATATATGGTGCTCCTCCATCAAGTCTAGGTTCATGGTATGTTGCTCCTTATTCTATTCATCATTAATGAATTTTAATAAAGCTACTCAGAGCAATGGCACTAGCAATTTAAGAGGTAAAATAGATTTGGAATCATAAACCAAGCTATATGGGATTAGACCAGTCATGATTTGATAGGTTGTTTGATAAGCCCAAAGTGCATGGATAAGCTACTCATGCCACTTGCATTGCTATTATTCAACATCTTCATAAGGAAGTTTATAATGAATTTATTACTTGCTTCAACTTGCCCATTGGCTTGGTAGTTGTATAGTGAATAGAAGAAATGATTAATGCCTAGGTCATGAAATTTTTTTTTCATTTCTTGGCTACTAAAATATGGTCCATTGTTTGTGACTATGGTTATAGGTATACTAAATTGGGCTACTATGTTGTCAAGTATGAATTTATAGACTTGTTAAGATGTTGTCTTCCTTATAAGAATAACTTCAATGCACTTCATAAATTATTTAGTTGTAGTGATGATAAAGCTATGCCCTATGGAAGACTTGGGTGTTATAAGTCTAATGATATCCAACACCATCATTAAAACAACCATGTAATCTAAGTGGTATAACTCAGTTGATGATACATGTATAAGACTGCTATCTCATTGACATGTCTCACAAGTTTTAACCTTCTTCAGGTAGTCATTTTCTATATAGGGACAATAATAACCTAAAAATTTAGTCTTGGGGGCCATGGATCTAGGTACTATATGTTTCCTACACACATCTTCATGAACTTGCTCTTGGATTTTTTGAAGTTCGGTTTTGCCTAAGCACATTGAAAATATGTCATGATAGGATTATCGACATAACGTGTTATCACCTACTATGACATACTATTTTGATCATTTACATATATTGTCCTTTTAAGTAGTAGTTAGGCCTTGTGAAGGTTCACAATATATAAGATAAAACTTGATGTCATCATACCACTCCTTTGGAGTAGTAGTTTGAACTACAGCTACAAAGGTATCCTCAATGTTATGTGTGATGGGAACAACATAGTTCATAACTAAGGAGGAAAACTTGCTATACACATCCAGTATCACACTGAGAGCTAGTGTTGCAATGGCATCATCTATGGTGTTCTTGGTTTAAGGTCAATTTTGGATATTGATGTTTATAAATTGTTGTATTAGTTTCTTTTCCAAGTCATAGGAAGGCTACAAGTGTTTGGCTTTACATGCATAAATGTTGTTGGTTAACCACAAGTTGTGAATCACTTTTATTTATTAAGAATTTGATTCCTAGGTTACGAGATACCATTATTTCCTTGATTAGACCCTCATACTTTGCTACATTGTTGGCACATAAAAATTTGAAGTGGTAAGTGAAGGATTGGATTTCACTAGATGGAAATGTTATGATGGTAGTGGCACTAGCCTCATGGGTAGTCGAAGCTTTATCAAAGTGCATGACCATCTCATAACCCTTGGGTACATTGCTAATAATGTTAATGTATTCATCTAGACATTTAGGGTCTATTGTTTCATGGTTTTCTACTGGTGAAATGCTAAGTTATGCAGCTATAGATTGACCTTTTGTTAAGGCTTGAGAGATGTAGTGAAGGTCAAACTTCACTATTATGGCTTTCCAATGGGATACATGGCTAATTTCATAGATATTAGTTATTATGGCTCTAGGTATGTTAACTTTGTAAATGACATTGACCTAGCTCATAAAGAAGTAATGCCTCCAGTTCTTCAATGAGAGGACTAGGGCTCGACAATACTTCTCCACTTTGGTGTATCGGGTCTCATGGGCAACTAATGCATGGAAAAGGTAGTATACTGGAAACTATACTCCATCATTTCATTTTTGATAAAGAAGAGAGGTAATAAACCTATTAGAGATAGCAAGCTAGATGTAAAAAGATTTATCCTCTTATAGAGGATAGATTATCAGTAGTTGTCCTAGCTCTTGCTCAAGGTTTTTAAATGCTTCTTAGCATTGAGTCATCCACTCAGAGTAAACTCCTTTCTTGAGCAAGTGTTGCATGGGTTGTAACTTATCTATAAGATTGGTGATAAACCTACAAATAAATTTTAATTTGACTTGAAATCCTCAAATATTCTTATGATTAGTAGGTACTACCAAGTTGGATATGACCCTAACCTTATTAGGATCGACATTTATTCTAGCTTTAGATACTACAAATCCAATCATCTTACATATTTTGATGCCAAAGACACACTTCTTGGGATTAAGCATAAGCTCATACTTGAGGCATCATTTAAGTAGAAGGTCGAGGTTATGTATATGATCATTGGCCACATTAGAATTAATAGCTATATCATCTACATAATCATTGAGCAAACCTAGCATATAATTGCTAAATATATATGTCATATCTCTTTGGTAGGTTTCTTCTCTATTCTTTTGGCGAAAGGGAACCATGGTATAACAAAAGGTACCCTAGAGGGTTATGAAGGTAATACTAAGTTAATGGTTTAGATTAATCCTAATCTATTTATATCCTAAGAACCCATCCATAAATGATAATAAGCCATGCATAGTCGTAGTATTGATAAATTGGTCAATACTATGTAGAGGAAAATCATCCTCGATGGTTGCCTTATTTATGTCCTAGAAATCTATGTAAATACATATAATACCATTTTTCTTAGTGAATATAACTATGTTGAACACAAATTCTATGTAATCAACAATTCTAATAAAAGTAACTTGATATAGTTTTTTGATTTCATCATGAACTGCCAAGGCCAAATTAGGTCTAATCGTACAAACCTTTTGGTTGATTCGTCTAATGCTAGGATCAAGTATGATGTTATGTTAGACTAAATGTGTGTCTAAACCTAGAATATCTTAATATGACTAGGAAAATGGATTAATGGTATCTTGTAGGACCTTGGTAATATCTTGATCCTTTTGAGAGTCTAGTAAGAAACTTAATTTTACGTTTCTCCTTACCACTATGTGTCATGATAGGAACCTTAACTAAAGAGTTTTTTAGACTGTCACTAGCTTCAAGGTCAAGGGTTTTAACTAGGTTTTTAGGCCATTATAGAGTTTTCTCTATAGAAGCTATGTATTTAACAAGACTCTCAAGCTCAAGATCTAGGTAATTAGGATTAATACATCATTCCACATCACCATGGGGTCCTCTTAGGTTCAATGGAAAGGTGATTTACTTTCAAGTATCCATACTCCAATTCTACACATCAAACATAAAAAAATTAAGTGGAAAATGGGTAAAAATAAGTAAATAATTCAAAAATGATATAAAATACCTTAGTAAATATTCAAACACATGCTATTCGAACAAAATGCAAGCAAAGTCAACCAAGACTATGGGATATAGGTGAAGACAAATAAGATGGAATAAAGATCAAACAAGGTTAAAACAACTTGAAAATCATAAAAATATGGATAATAAGGTCAAATTTGCAAAATAAAATTACATATTTACTATTTAATATCTTGGTAAGCCAATTTACCAGTTTAAGGCCTTGGTAGGGCATGGCTACATGGTGTCAAATGATGATCAAAGATGATCACTTAACACCAATCAATGGAAAAACAAGGATCAATAGAAGTCATAATAAAGAAAATAAGGTAGATATGATGAAATTAAAGTGATGTAGAAGCTTATAAGACTATAAATTCATCTAAGCTATTAAAGTGATAATTAATTTAGTGTTTCCATGATGGAAACAAGATGAAATTATAGCTAGATGAAGTGGGATAGGGTTCTAGACTTCTTGAATTAGTTTTGGGTCATTCTGAGGGATATAGTGTTGGTTGATGTTAACACAAACTATCTTTCCATTATGAATACATTAGGCCAACATAGTCATATGCTTCCACAACATATACATCCATGGAATATGAGTTTTGATGAGTTTCCTTGACCAATCAACCATGCTAATGAACTTCTTGGGTTATTGGTGCTACTAGCTAGGGTTTTAGTTTCAAAATTGTTAGTTCTAGTGTTTTTTTTTTCGATCTTAGAATGATAAAATACATCTTGACTATGATAGCCTAATATACACATGTAATTCTCAGGGTCGTTGAGAGGTTTCTGATGAAAAATGATAGATATTAGGTCATTTTCTAAGGTTTTAAGATCTTAGTAGGCTCCAGCAGGTTTCAAGGTCTTTTGGGGACTCAATTTTAGCTGTTTCTAGAATGTATTGGTGTTTTCCATGTGGATGACACTGGGATTTTTTGATGACTACATTGGCCTAAGGTAGTCATGAAAATTCCAATATACTTGATAGGCTTGGATTAATAAAGGATGAGTTTTGACTTGATTTTCTAGGGTTTTATGTCTTGGTAGGCTTTGGTAGGGTTTGGGAGGTTAATTTAACTTGTTTAAGGTAAATTTCTGGTATTTTCCATGTAGACTACACTGAGCTCTGCTGCTAGTGAACATGTTGTCCCAACATAGACATGCAAATTTTAGTGTTTTTGGGGTTGAAAAATGGAAAATACTGAGTTTTATGGTGAAAATAGGCTCTAGTATGATCCTAGGATTTTCCAAATGTGGATTTGAGTTATTTATTGTAAATTTTAATTAATTTGAGTGGACTATGCTAGGATCTACTAGTGACTACATTGGCCTATTGTAGTGATGCAATCCCCAATGTATTTGGAGTTTGAAAATATTTCAAATGGAAAAAGTGATAAGTTTTATCTTGTTTTTTAGTTTGGCAAGGTTTTAATGTTCTTGGGAAGTGGGTTAGACTGTGAAAATATTTGTTTCAAGGTCTCTAGCTAGACTAAGCTAGGCACCACTAGTGACTACATTGGTCTAGAATAGTCACCCTTGGTAAATGCATTTTGAAATGGAAAATGATGAAATTTACTTCTATGTTTTGTTTGGCATTGTCCCAAGGTCTTTGGTGGTGGATTTTGACTTGGGAATGACTTTTCTAAGGTTTTTATGTGGACTAAGCTGGGTACCACCAGTGACTATGCTAAGTTAGCATAATCATGTAATTCCTAGTGTAGTTAGGCTTGGAAAAATAATTTTGATTGGTTTTACCTTCATTGATTATTAATCTAAGGTTACCAAGAGTCCTAGGAAGGTGTTGAGCTTATGAAATGGTAGTTTGGTATTTTATTGTTGTATCCATGATGAATTCCAATTATAAACCCTATGACTATGCTCCGCTAGCATAGTCATAGTATCCCTCTAGTGTAGTCATGAGTTTCATAAAGTTTTTACTATCACATGATGAATTTGACAACGTTTCAAGGCTACCAAGAGCTCTAGCTAGGGTTTGGAAAGATGACATAAATTTTTTATGTCAATTGGTATTTGGATGAATGAGAAATGATCTATTCCATTCTTAACTATGCTAGGATAGTTTATTCATGATCCTACCCATCATAGTCATGTCACAAATATAGTTTGTGGTAAGATTTAATGCTATTCTAGTGCTTGATAACTACTCATCCTATCTCCCAGTTGCTAGTTTTGGTTATGAGGTTTCATGGGTCAATGCTCAATGTGAATGGGTTACTTAGAGGTGGAAAAAGAAAACATATTCCATTTGACTTCATTGGGCTAGCATAGTCAGGTTCCAGGCTAGTGTGATCACATGGAATACCAAGTTTTTACATGAGTCTTGAGGTTTTTGGCAACTCAATTTACACCTATGTCAACACTTTCTTGCCAAACTTGATCATAAGGTTTTTTAGCATGTATGGTAGGTTGGGGATTGGGTTTTGAAAGTGGATGAAATATGTCATCTATTCTAAGGCTCCCATGGGTGTAAACCACAATGTAGTGAACCTTGGGAGTCCAAAATTCCAATGTAGTCATGAAATTAGCTTGTTTGCCTAACACCTAGTGGGTTCCACATGGAATTAGCAAGTTTGGAATGGAATAGCATGTTCAACCTAGCATAGTCTAACATTATAATTTTAGTTGCTAAGTGAAGTGAAAGTGGTGCATGAAAATTAGGGTTCCAAGATCGATGTTTGGGTTTAAGTGGATTTTTATGTTCCAAACTTGTAAAAATAATTGTTGTTTTCTCACTTTCTAGCTATTGTGCCCAAGTTGTAAACTTTGTAACTATCACAACTACCAACCTTAGCAAGTCATAGTCATTTTAGCTACTAGTACTAGCGTAGTCATCCTAGGCTTGCTAGAATTTCAAGATTCTCAGTGTTTTACTATGTCATGAAGGAAGGCTTCCACAAAGAACCCTACCTTGTAGGAGGTAGATGTAGTTGCTTATGGTTTGTCATAGCTTCCACATCCTAGGATTGTTAAGGCTCCACCACTATATATCCCAAGTACATAACCTTACATGCTTTTCACATCTATCCCATATATCTTATTTTTCAAATCTAGGCTTGTGTACTTGTTAGTTTGGACTTTTGTTAAAATTCCATTGTATGTTGATGTAATGTTTGATCATTTTTAGTGTTAATTGGGTTTTGAAGTTTTTTTCATTATGAAATAAATGGTATTTTCCATGAATTCCATGGGTTTTCTACTTTTCCATCGAAAAAAGCAATGCCACCTATGATTTTTTTCCTAAGGAAATGGTTATGTTTTTAATTTTTCAAGGTTATGGGATTATTTTTTACTCTTTTTTGATCAATTATATTTTTAAACAACATAATTTTTCCTTGGGGTTAATTTTTTATGGGTATTTTTGTCAAGCTATGTCATTTGGGTTTTTTGTCATTAACTATTTTTTAGTATATGTGTGGTATTTTTAATGTAGTAAACGAATATGCATTTTTTAGTTTCAATGTCATGAAATTTTAGTTCATCATTCAAGGATTCCAATAGTGGTGAAATTATTAAATTTGGATGAACAATTTGTTCTTGGAAAGTGTTTTCATAAACTCATGGAAAATGGGGATTTTGGCTAGGACAGCCATAGTTAGGTCAATTCTACAATTTTTTGTAAGCAACTTGTTATGAATTTTTATTTTTTATTATTATGAAATTATAGTAAATAATATTATGATTCGAATAGACATGGAATCATTGAATTGTTTACAAACATTTCCATAAGATCACACAAAATTAATGTTTTATGTTTATTACGCATTTACCCTTGTGAAGATGTTCAACATTAAGACTTTGGAAAATTTTTTCCATGAATGTCCCATGATCCTAGTGATTGGATAAGATGTTGGAAATGGTTTATATGTGATTTTTATTAAAGTAATTTTTTAAAAATATTTTTTGTCTACTATTTACTATAGCCATTTCAATTTTTGGTGTTGTTGTTGTTCAATTCAATTGAATTTTTTATTATGAACTTAAGTCTTGTTTTGAGTTTTTCTAAGCATGGAATTTAACATGAGAACTAAAATTTTAGTTCTAAATTTTCACTTTCATATTTTTAGTTCCAAACTATTAATTCCATATTTTTAGTTATGAACTATCATTTTTACACTTTTGGTTTTAAACTGTCATTCGCATTAAGTGTGGACTATTCCATTTGGCATTTTGCATAAGTGTTATTTTCTATGTTGAAGTGTTATTAGGTTGTAGACATAGGTTGTTATGTTCATGTGACATGGTAATTATAATTTTTTTAGTATTATTAATAGTTAATTTTGATTTATACAAGATTCTAATAGTTATGTGTTTGATGGTACAGGGCCTTCTTGAAGCCAATCATGGTTGTCATAGAGCTAGTGGGGCTCTATGTTGCATTCATGTGCCTAGTGCCAACATCGCAACCCTAGACATGGAATGTTGAAAATCACTTGTTATGGATTAGGCTATGAGAAAAGGAGTTCCTAATCTACCTACTTCAACACATCAGTGTGATGATTTGGTCATACTTGACTATCAAAACAATAGTAGAAATTGTTGAAACCATTGTGCCTAACTCTTCTAGCATGATCATCAAATTTCTAGTTGATGATTATAAAGTCCATGCAAAGGGTGAAGTGCATGATGACACAACCACTATGGGAACTCAAAAATTATGAAATTTTTTGGAGATGCCTAAGTTTAGGTAGTACAACATGGACAACACCTTCCTACTTGGTCATAAGGGAAAAAAATAAAACCAAAAATAAAAATTATAATGATCACACTTACCCCTATATATGATAGATGGTGACATGGGAATTCTTAAACATGTATGCATACAATGACCAAGTAGCAAGGTAAATAAGAGGAGACTGATCATTAAGCTTACCCAGATAAATGATGGAGTTAAAGGTATACTTTATTTGTCTTATTATTTTCTATTTTTGAAGTTATGTTTTAAGTTATTGTTTTGGTAATGTAGGAAAAGTGTATTAAGTTGTTCTATGTATTATGATTGTTTTTCTTGTAGGAAACCAATAGGAATAGGAGGCCACAAAAGTAGCAACAATAGCTAAGGAAAAATTAAGGTGTCAAGAGGAGGAAGTAGCTAAGGCAAAAGAAAAAAATTAGGAGGAGGAAGCATTACAGCATCATGAGGATCACTGTCTATCCCATCCTCTATTGGATAACTTTGATGCCTTATTTAGGAACTCATAGTTGGGTGAACCTCCTACCATCACAATAGAGGATCTATTAGGTACTCATGACTTTTAGTTTCATAAGTGTTGGCGACCATTTAGGATGCGACCACACGAGTGTCCTCAAACAGGATTTAGGTGTCTGCTGGTCTTTGGCAACACCAAGGCCCAGATACCTTAAAAATAAAATCAGCACTTAAAAACAGGATGTGTGTGTGTTGTTGCGGTGTGCGGTTGTGTGAAATGTAATGATTGCGTTGTGTGTAAACTACAAATGACTTACTTTAAAGAGATTCAGCCAACTTTGCCAAGTACTATGAGTTGTTCAAAATTTCCTATTTTGTTCAACTGCCTAGTCTACGCGGTCCTTATAATACCTACTTGTAACAAATAAAATTTTGCAAAAACATTTGAGCACAACTCCGCAATCTACTCCTAATTTTCCCTAGAGAAAGAGATAGTTCCACAAGAAAACTAGAAATAGAGCAAGATTCGATAGAAATAAGGAGATAAGAAAAGAAAGCAGATTTGTGTAGACCTCAAATATTTAAACAAGGTAAAATGACACGAGTAAACACTTCGCAATAAAGCTATCCCAAATTCAATATCTACGAATTGTTCAAACTTCCAAGGCTCAAACAAGCAATATCTTCAAGACAATCCTATTATGCTACCAAAAATTGCTGCGTAAACTACCACGTACGAGACTCCATTTTGACTAGATAATAGATGTCAACGATTGCATTCAAACAGAACCTTTAAAAGACTTGACAATTTCTGATTGAAATACCACGAGAATTCACTTTAAAGATAAAAAGAAGCTATTCTGGTCCCATCAAAATACCAAAGATTTTCTAAACCCTCTCGACTACTGAATTGTTCAATGGCATGACTACAAACAGAGGCTCTCTTACAACAATCCCAATAGCAGTTCTCACACGTTGCACAATAACGAAATTTACTACTAAAATGCTCTTAAGGCTTTTAAACACATGTGCTTCTATGGCAAAATTTTAATAGAAACTTCTATCGTGCAACAAAAATAGTAAGAGCAATCTAAAAATCCCAAAATTACTTGCCAAGGATGATACTATCTAAACCACTAGCTAAAAAGTTTAAACAAAATAGAAAATGAAATGCACAACTCACAGGACCATGACAAAGAGGCTAAAATCTTTCCTTTAGCAAGCCATCTTACAAGCAATCGTCTTTACACATCTTCTTTGCAAATGCTCTTCTCAAGACCCCAAAGTGTCTTCAAGTGAGAGCCCAAGTGCTAACTAGTAGCCTTCAAAGTGTAATGTATGAGACCTCCCAAAAGTCTCTTCTCCAAAATTTTTTTTCCAAAAATTATCCTCTAAAAATCCCCCCTCTCTTCTTCCTCATGAAGCCCTTTTATAAGGTTCACAAGGTAGTTACACGCCAAAATATCCTAGGTAACTTTTCTCCTAAGTAGCTTGGCCAACCAATTAGGAGTTTACTTGCCCAACAAGTTAGGAGGTTACTTGCCCATTTAATTAGGAGGGAGTTAGGAAGTTATTCATAAAGTTAGGAGGAATTAATATTTGCAAATATTATAAATATTGCTTTTGTAAGTAATTTATTAAAATAAATCTAAAATCCCTAATCTAATTTAATTTAATTTAAATTTTAAATACTAAGTGTCATTAATCTCTAAGATTTTACCATAAAAATATAATATAATATCCACCTTATTGGTGGTAGCGGTAGTTAATTTATCCTTTCTGCATCCCTGATAATTGAAATTGAAATTCGGGATGGCTGAAATATGAGCCCAAAGGTGAAGGCACCGATCCTGCAACTGCCTACAATCGATTCAAAATATCTTCTTCAGCCAAAAATCATTACTAGCAACTACCATCATAGGAGAAGACTCAGCTGCCATGTTAGGAAACATCACCATGTGTTCCGTAAGGATCTGCAACTGTTGTAACCTCTGCCTCTCGAAAATGCCCTGCAGGTGTTGATGATTATGTGATTTAATACTTGCTTCGTAGATTTTCGCTGCCTTTCGTCTGTGATAACTGGTAAACTGTCTAGCTTTCATAATTTTCATCCAACATTTGATGTAGATTCTTCAAGCAACGTCCACTAGGGTTTTAAAGGCATTTGCCGTTGCTGCAGATGAAAACCCAGATTTGTTCATCACGTAAAATAGGCATCCATTCTTCTAAAATCCACAAGTGCCTCTACTGGAATCGATGATATATCTGCTAGGTTTTGCCCTAAACTAGCCTCAGTTCTCTCCTGCTTTCTACAGGTGATTGCTGCCCAAAACCCCCTTTAACTCGGCTCAGTGGTGAAAGAAGGGCCTTCCATGCACTCCACGAACTCAGGTTCGGCATCTGGTGAGTTGGCAAGATAAATCCAATCGATGTGTGGGTGCAATCCTGAATGGCAAGCCAAAGGATTTGCCCCAAAACAACGACATTCAGTTCTATTTTTCTGATTTCATTTTTTTTCTCCGGTAGCGGTAACAATGGGCCTTTGGACATATGTGAATTTGGGTTCATCTGAAATACAGAAACCTTTACATCCTTTGATAATTTTAAATTTACGGATTCAAAACCTATTGGTAGTCCATTAGGTCCTTCACTTGCTTCCAACTTTTAGCCGATTTTTGATAATCCATTACCCACGGTGTTGTCTATTTTGCCAATATTAACAAGGAGTATGCTTTCTTGTGGTAAATAATCACCTCATTTTTTTATTCCAATCTTCACTCAAGAAAATAACTTGGCATTTTAATTTTACTTTCCAAGAAGGCTTCAACATCAAGATTATTTACCATTGGCTTGCTTCTCCAAGAATACCCATCAACTCACAATACTAAACTGCAAATTTACAACCAGGGATTGTGCTAATTTTGAATAAAATATTCCAACTGTTTCATGTAATGGCCAAATGTGCCAGCATTTTTGCCCCCCTTTTTCAAGACTAACACATACTAAAAATTTCACTAGATTTTTACAACTGAATAGAAATCTTTTTTGAGGAAAATTCCCATTTCACATAAGGTGTGATGGGACAAAAACCTCATTCCTAAGCAAAATCAAACTGTACATAACAAAATATACATTATCAAGTTCTTCATGAACTATTCTTCGGATGGAAACTGAATTGTGAGGGTTACCCTAGTGGGAATCCTCATCTCTCTAAATGTTTCATAGGAAATCTCTGATGTGATGAAGGTGGTCCTATTGTTCTCTGGCTTGGTGGAGCTCTCATCTTGATCTACATGAACTTTCTCTTCAACATTTTTTTCATTTTCTTTTTGAGATAAGCTCTTCTGTTCCTCTTCATTAAGTCCTTCATTTTCCTCTCGGGAGACAAAAGCTTCTCCCCATCCCCATGATGACTCTTCATAAGTTCGTGGCTCTTTTCCTTTTTCCTCTTCTTTGGAGCAATCTTGATATTGCCCCCAAACATTGGACTCTATATCCAAACCTCTAGTGAGAAAATAAAATTCATCAGATAACCAAGCCATAAAAGGACATTCCTTTGGAGCTCCATAAGATCTAGCCTTTAGATAAGCTTTCAATACATGCTCAGGGCAACATCCCAGCACATATGGAATAAAAGGCTTTCTCATTGCTCTCTCAAACTCCATTAGGTCTTTATAACCTTCACTACCAAACTTGAATTGAAAGATGATGAAATCTTAAGCAATTTAACCCTCCTTTTATAGGTGCTAAAAATTTTAACTTCCATCCAAGTGTCTTCAACCAAGCTTCGTTCTTTCTAGGCATTTAAACCATTTTTCACAATCCTAACTAAGTTGTGGATAAGTCACCTTCCCCACTTGTCAAACTTGTAGAATTCCACTTGTTTCACTTGTAGGCTTCCACTTGTCTCATTTGAAGGAAAGATAATGTTCCAAATATAAATAAAGCATAATTAAATATAATAATGGACACTATACCCCTAGTAATATTTACATAATACTATATACATATATTATTTTGTGTCATAACATCTTCAAGTATGCAATTGTCCCAAATAATGTTTTATATGCAAAACATTATATGGAAATTGCAATTCCATGCCATCCAAGGTTGATAATTTGTAAGTATACTCTGACAATTGCTTTGTAACTTGAAAGGGACCGACCCATGTCGGAGTAAACTTATTTGGTTTCTTCATATTCCATAATAAGAAAAGGTCCCCTATCTTGAAATTCCTTTTCAAAGCCTTTCTATCAAACCATATTTTAACTTGAGAGGTATTCCGTAACAAATTATCCCTTGATTTATCTACTTCAGCTTCTCTTCTAATAAGCAAAGTCATGAAACTTCTATCTTTATCAATCTTTTCACTATATCTTTGTACAAATTCAGAAGCTGAGCTTATAATATTATTTGTAATTCTTGCTAGCAAACCATAGACTAAGTTATATGGTGATGTCCCAATAGCTTTCTTGAATTTGATTTGATCTGACCATAATGCAGATTGTAGATAATCGATCCAATTTCCTGAATTCCTGTCCATCGATTTCTTAATATAAGCGATAAGCTTTTTATTGGTAGATTCTGCTAGACCATTTCCTTGAGGATAATAATTTGATGAGAGAAATATGAAAATGGATTTTGCAGATGCCCACCCGATAAACTCTTCAGATTTGAAGGCGGGTCCATTGTCTGATACTAACACTTCGGGTACATCAAATCTACTTAGAATGTGGTCTTCTAGAAACTTAATCATGTCTGATGCTAAACTTCCTCTTAGAGCTTTTGCTTCAGACCATTTAGTGAAATAATCAGTAGCTATGAGAATAAACTTGTGTCCAGCTCTTGAAGGAGTAATTGTACCAATAAAATCCAAACCCCATTGCTGAAATGGTCTATTTGCAACGACTGGCTTTAAAGGGGCTCTAGCCCTTTTAATCTTGGGCCCATGAATTTGACATTTATAGCATTTTTGAATCTTTGAACTAATGTCTTGATACATGTAAGGCTAGTAATAACCATATCGAAGTATATGTTGCATAGTTGATTTAGGGGATTCATAAAATAGATTCAAATGATCATGAAATTGTTCCAAGATGAAACTAATTTGATCATTATGAACACATTCCAATAAAACTCCCCAAAAATCCTTTCTATATAATATACCATATTTAACAACAAATCTTCGTGTTCTTTTGAAGAAAGCTCTCTTTTGACTTGTAGTTAAATTATTTTGGATTTTTCTTGTACTAGGAGATTTGAGAATTTCATCATACCAATTCTCTTCATGGGTGTCAAGTGTACAAACTTCACTTTCTTAGTCATTAACTTGGCCAGTCCCATTCTCTTAATTGTCTTGCATATTTCCAATGAAAATCTAAAACTCTGCAACTTAATAAGCCATTTTCCTCTTTTCAATCCAATCTCATTTTGGGATAGGAATCGCTTGACTGCAGGTTCAATTAGCATAATGTGGACTTGTTTCTCTAAGTTTGAATAATTTAACTCAAAACCTTTCAACTGATACCCAAAATATCCAATTGGTTCATCTTGACCTTCATTATCCTTTTGTGTTAGAATAGCAATGATAGAATCATTTGAAGCAAATGAGTATAACCAAAAATCTTCTTTAAGCCTAGGCTTTACCAAATACGAAGCCTCTTGTATAGCCTTTTTGATTTTTGATAAAGATCTTTCTGATCCTAGTGTTTTCTCTACTTGGATATCCTTTTTTAGCATATGCATCAAAGGTTTGGTAATTTCAGTAAACCCGAGGATGAACTTTTTCACAAAGTTTATCTTCCCAAAGAAAAATCTAAGAGATTTCTTACTTGTGGGATGCTCAATATTCTGTACTTCTTGGATTCGGGAATTTTCTATGGCAATTCCTTCTTGACATATCACGTGTCCTAATAAACTTTTGGATTTAACCCCAAAGATACACTTCTTAGGATATAATGAAATACCAAACTCACGACATCTGTTAAAAACTTGCTGGAGATGATTAATATGATCTTCTTTTTACTTTGAAAATATTGTAATATCATCCAAATAAACCACCACAAATTTGCCTAATAAATCCTTGAATGCTAAATCCGTTGCTCTTTGAAAAGTAGCTCCAGCATTTGAAAATCCAAATGGCATTCTTTGGTAGGCAAAAGTTCCCCATTTGGTGATAAATGATGTTTTATATTTATCATTCTTATCTATGATGATTCGATTATAACCTGAGAAACTGTCTAAGAAAGAATATGCTTGACAACCTGAGACTTTAATAAGCATCTCAACAATTCTTGGAAGTGGATACTTATCCTTTTTTGAAGCATCATTTAGATTTCTAAAGTCTACACAAAGCCTTATATCACCAATTTCCTTTCTCACTGGAACAAGGTTAGCAAGCCATGTCGAATATCGTACTAGATATATGATTTGTGCTTGCAACAACTTCTAGATTTTAGATTCCATAGCTGGTTCAAATGATGGATTAAATTTCCTTTGTTTTTTCTTGACTCTTTTGCAACCTTCTATTAAAGGAATCTTATGTGTCATCACATCTTGTCTAAAAGCTTTAAGATCATCATAGGACCAAGCCAAATTGTCCAAATTATTCCTTAGACATGACAACAAGTCTCGCTTGAAATTCAAATCTCTTTTCTTTGTAACATTCAACATCTTGGGCATCTTATCTAATCCAAAATTTACTACCTCGAAAGCTTGACTGTCTGGGTTTTGTAAATCCTTTCTAGTAAGTAAATTTTTCTTGAAATCATGTTCCAAATCAATCATCCTTTTTAGAATGAAATTAGCTTTGAAATTTGATGATGTTTCAAGTATCACTTGACCCTCAAATTCTTGTTTATTTTTCATAAATCTTAGTACTTAATCATCATCTTCAAATACTTGTAAATGTCTTATATTATCTAGTACTGATGGCTGATGTTCTTCTTTAATCATGACATCTGTGTAACTCTCTAATATTTGCATATCCAATGTTGAATCTGCCTTTGAAAAATCGTCTGCTATAAGATTCTCTGCTTTGTTTATATGCTCTATTTGGCAATGTTGAAACTGATCTAACATCTTACAAGCAAGTTGCTTATAAGGTCTCAAGAATGAGCTCTTTACGACACAGTTACCTTTTACTTGTTTACAGACTAATCTTGAGTCTCCTTTTATAGTGATTTCTTTGATCTTTTTGTCTAGAGCTATTCTCATACCAATACATAAAGCTTCATACTCAGCCTTGTTGTTAGTACAAGGAAAAGATAGATGAATTTCTTTGAGAATTTTGGGTGAATCATTCTTGAATATAACTATTCCAACTCCTGCACCTTTTGAATTGCATGAACCATCAAAGTATAACTCCCATTTATCCTCTTGCTTTGACTGTTCTTTTTCATAACTATAATTTTCTTGGAGTGTACAAATTTTGTTTTCAACACCTCCTTTTTCAGCCATTTTACTTCTTCCATTTGAAGTAATATTATCTATCATCAAAGTTTCTCTATAGATGTAGATTTGATTTGGTTCTCCTTTCCAAGGTAACCACATGTGAGAATAATCTGTTGATATGTAACCTGAGAAATTCTTACTCCAACTTCTACTCAATAAGAGACTCTGTGAATTTGGTATATCTGCCACTTTGAATAGTTACTCTACTTCTTATGTGAGGTTTAGAAGAAATTTCCAATAGAACACTTGGTAATTGATCCACAATCTTCACTCTAATTTTATCCACTTGAACAATCTTTCTATTTGATTTTTCAGGAATCAAACCAAGTTTCTTACATATAGACAATGACATTATAGTAGACATAGCTCCAGAATCAACCAAATAACTATGTAAGAATTTATCCTTTAATTTCATTATCAAAAGGAAAGGAGGAGCTTCCTTGTCATACGAAGTCCTTAACTTTTCATCATTGTTAGACACATAACTTAACTCTAATTCTCTAGCTCTCCTTTTACCTTTAATGAATTCTAAAGCCTTTCTTTGCTGATCTCCTATTTTAAGCAATTGATAGAGGCTAATATTGGCTTGACATGTTTAAGGCCTTCTATCAAATCATATTCTCCATTACCAATGAAGCTTGATCTCTTTATCCATTTACGAAAAGACTAATTTGGAGTGCTTTGCTCCACTTGATTCTCTTTACCTTTATTCTTATCTTTTCTACTTGGCTCAAAACCTTTTTTCTTAGTAGATGGATCTGTAATAACATTTGGGGGTCTAGAAGTAGTTACTCTTTCCTTAGATCGAAGACTATATCCATTTTCCTCATTGTTATTACATTCCTCATCTGATGACATATCTTCTTTAGAACTTGATAGAGAAGAAGTATCACTAGATTCATTGGTTGAAGATTTACTTGCATAGTGAACACTAGATAACTCATTATCAGATTCAATATCAAGAAAGTTGGACATAATAAGATCACTTTCATCCTCATCTTCTACTAACTTAATGTCTTGATGTTTATGCTTTCTACTTTTCTTTTTTTCCTTGATATTTATTCTTGCCAATGCTTTTTCAAGCTTCACTATTTTGTTAGACATATCTCTCATTAATTGTCCTTTTTCAGATCCTACTCTTTCATGTTCTTGCCCAATCTTAACATGAGATGGACCTAGTAAAGCTTTAAAGTGAGCAAAATCTTGCATAGGAATCATAACTCCTTCTTCTCTTTTTTGAATCATAATATTTTGTTCAAGATTCAACTATTTTTCTAACTGTATAACTTCACTAAAATAGTCATTTAGTGTAGTTAAGTTTGGAGTTCTCCTTAACCAAATTGAAATGTTGGGGTTGACAGCCTTAAGGTAAGTTTCCTTAAGCATTTCTTCTGATGACCTATATTGCCTTTGAAAGAGTCCACAAATTCGTTGAAACTTAATATTGAAATCTCTAATTGACTCTTTAGCTCCTTGCTTAGCTTGTACTATCCAACAGTATAATTTTTGTTGATCTAATTGATTACCAAACTGGGCCAAGAGAAGATTCTTCATGTCATCCCAACTTGTAATACTATTACTTGGTAAGTTTGAATACCAAATCTGAGCCATATCCTTTATATTTGATACAAACAACCTACAAGCTTGATCTTCATGTTGAATATTTGCATGAGCTAAAGCTAACTCAAACATGTGAATATATTCTTCAGCTAAATAAGCTTTTCTAGGAATCAAAGCCTCAGGCAAATATTTGTAAACTGCCTTAGGAATATCATTGTAATTTTGAAATCCTAATGGTGTAACTCCTTGCCAAGGATTTGCCATCCTATTCCTTTGAAATGTTGAACTCTTAAACTTTCTAGATCTTTTCTTACAAATTGACAAACCAGATATAATGGGTGATCTTCTTGATCTTCTAGTTTTCACTCCACTACTTGTTCCCAATTTAGAAACTTTCTTTTGTTCTTCTTCTGATGAAGAATCAGTCTTAGGATCTAGAATATCTTTTAAACCTTTTAAACTTTCCAAACTATTAATCTTCTTGGTCATGAACTAAAAATAGTATCTAATTTCTTAAGCCTTTATAGCAACAAAGAATTGTTGATGTGCTAAAATTATAAGGCTTATGAACCTAGAGGCTTAATTTTCAGCCCTCCTTCTAGTGCCAAAAGAACTGTTGGCAACTGTTTGGGACGCAACCGCCAATGAGTGTCCTCGAACAAGATTTAGGTGCCTACTAGTCTCTGGCAACACCAAGGCCCAGATACCTCCAAATAAACTTAGTAGTTAATGTGAGTATGTGTGTGTGCTGTTGCGGCATGCGGTTGTGTGAAATGTAACGATTGCGTTGTATGTAAACTACAAATAACTTACTTTAAAGAGATTTAGTCAACTTTGCCAAGTACTATGAGTTGTTGAAAATTTCCTATTTTGTTCAACTGCCTAGTCTATGCTATCCTTATAATACCTACTTGTAACAAATAAAATTTTGCAAAAACATTTGAGCACAACTTCGCAATCTACTCCTAATTTTCCCCAGAGAAAGAGATAGTTCCACAAGAAAACTATAATAGAGCAAGATTCGATGGAAATAAGCAGAAAAGAAAAGAAAGTAGATTTGTGTAGACCTCAAATATTTAAACAAGATAAAATGACATGAGTAAACACTTCGCAATAAAGCTATCCCAAATTCAATATCTATGAATTGTTCAAACTTCCAAGGCTCAAACAAGCAATTTCTTCAAGACAATCCTACTATGCTACCAAAAATTGCTGTATAAAATACCACGTACGAGACTTCATTTTGACTAGATAATAGATTTCAAGAATTGCATTCAAATAGAACCTTTAAAAGACTTGATAATTTCTGATTGAAATACCATGGAAATTCACTTTAAAGATAAAAAGAAGCTATTCTGGTCCCATCAAAATACCAAAGATTTTCTAAACCCTCTCGACTACTGAATTGTTCAATGGCATGACTACAAACAGAGGCTCTCTTACAACAATCCCAATAGCAGTTCTCACACGTTGCACAATAACGAAATTTACTACTAAAATGCTCTTAAGGCTTTTAAACACATGTGCTTCTATGACAAAATTTTAATAAAAACTTCTATCGAGCAACAAGAATAGGAAGAGCAATTTAAAAATCCCAAAATTACTTGCCAAGGATGATACTATCTAAACCACTAGCTAAAAAATTTAAACAAAATAGAAAATGAAATGCATAACTCACAGGACCATGACAAAGAGGCTGAAATCTTTCCTTTAGCAAGCCATTTTACAAGCAATCGTCTTTACAAATCTTCTTTGTAAATGCTCTTCTCAAGACCCCAAAGTTTCTTCAAGTGAGAGCTCAAGTGCTAACTAGTAGCCTTCAAAGTGTAATGTATGAGACCTCCCAAAAGTCTCTTCTCCAAATTTTTTTTCCCAAAAATTATCCTCTAAAAATCCCCCCTCTCTTCTTCCTCATGAAGCCTTTTTATAAGGTTTACAAGGTAGTTACATGCCAAAATATCCTAGCTAACTTTTCTCCCAAGTAACTTGGCCAACCAATTAGGAGTTTACTTGCCCAACAAGTTAGGAGGTTACTTGCCCATTTAATTAGGAGGGAGTTAGGAAGTTATTCATAAAGTTAGGAGGAATTAATATTTGCAAATATTATAAATATTGCCTTTGTAAGTAATTTATTAAAATAAATCTAAAATCCCTAATCTAATTTAATTTAATTTAAATTTTAAATACTAAGTGTCATTAATCTCTAAGATTTTACCATAAAAATATAATATAATATCCACCTTATTGGTGGTAGCGGTAGTTAATTTATCCTTTCTGCTTCCCCGATAATTGAAATTAAAATTCGGGATGGCCGAAATATGAGCCTGAAGGTGAAGGCACCGATCCTGCAACTGCCCGCAACTGATTCAAAATATCTTCTTCAGCCAAAAATCGTTACCTGCAACTGCCATCATAGGAGAAGACTCAGCCGCCGCGTTAGGAAACGTCGCCGTGTGTGTTGTAAGGATCTGCAACTGTTGTAACCTTTGCCTCTCGAAAATGCCCTGCAGGTTTTGATGATTATGTGATTTAATCCTTGCTTTGTAGATTTTCACTGCCTTCCATCTGTGATAACTGGTAAACTTTCTGGCTTTCAGAATTTTCGTCCAACATTTGGTGTAGATTCTTCAAGCAACGTCCACCAGGGTTTTAAAGGCATTTTCCATTGCTGCAGATGAAAACCCAGATTTGTTCATCGTGCAAGATAGGCGTCCATTCTTCTAAAATCCACAAGTGCCTATACTGTAATCGATGATATATCCGCTACGTTCTGCCCTAAATTGGCCTCATTTCTATCTGGCTTTTTGCACACGATTGCTGCCCGAAACCCTCTTTAACTCAGCTCAGTGGTGAAAGAAGGGCCTCGCACACGCTCCACGAACTCAAGTTCAGGGTATGGCAAGTCGGTAACATAAATCCCCGATGAGTGGGCGCAATCTTGAATGGCAAGCCAAAGGATTTGCCCCAAAACCACGACATTCAGTTCTGTTTTCTGATTTCATTTTTTTCTCCGGCAGTGTTAACAATGGGCCTTTGGACATACATGAATTTGGGTTCATCTGGAATACAGAAACCTTTACATCCTTTGATAATTTTAAATTTATGGATTCAAAACCTGTTGGTAGTCCGTTAGGTCCTTCACTGTCTTCCAACTTTTAGCCGATTTTTGATAATGCATTACCCACGGTGTTGTCTATTTTGCCAATATTAACAGGGAGTATGGTTTCTTGTGGTAAATAATCACCTCCTTTTTTTATTCCAATCTTCACTCAAGAAAATAACTTGGCATTTTAATTTTACTTTCCAAGAAGGCTTTAACATCAAGATTATTTACCATTAGCTTGCTTCTCCAAGAATACCCATCAACTCATAATACTAAACTGCAAATTTACAACTAGGGATTGTGCTAATTTTGAACAAAATATTCCAACTGTTCCATGTAATGGCCAAATGTGCCAACAATAAGATGTCATATTATTTTTGTTGTTTTATGTTTGAGATTGATCATTAGTTATTAATTGGTTATTATGCTTGTTATAGCTCTGGAGCCTTAGGCTGATGCTTCCATATCCACTGTCTGCATGCATCCATGGGTGAATACCCCTAATAAGATTGAATTCATGTAGGATGTACCTAAAGAAATGATCAACTAGCTGCAACAAATAGCTCCAAAATTTGGTGAGAGTTTTAAATCATTTTATCTCAATGGTTTACATGTTTTTGGTTTTTATTTGATTTTAATGGTTATATAAGTTTTGTTATTTTCCATTTCTAGTGATCAACTAGCTTTAAGTGTCTAATTTTTTGTTGTTTATTTGTTATCATTTATAGTGCCTAAGTTGAGATGGGATCCTAATCAGGCTGTAGAGATTGATGCATTACTTACTTTACTTCTTAACATTGTGAATGTTCCACATAAGTTGTATGAGGGCGCCAGTTCATGTGCACTATCATATGCAAAATATTTATCAAAATGTAGATGCTCTAATGAGTTCCTGTGGAAATAAGTTGTGGTGTTAAAGAAAACGTTCAAGGAGCTTAAGGAGGAGGTGAAGGATCTTAAGGTTCACAAGGAGTTTGTTGAGGCCCAAGTAACAAATAGGGACTCCTTGTGCACCAAGGAAATAACTTGGGCCAACTAATGAAATGTTATTCATGGAAAGGTTATCCTTGCTAGAGAGGTATCAAAATAGAAGCTTTAGATAGATTTGATAAACTACAAGACTGGTGAATGGAAGGACTATTACACTTGGATCCTTGAGTGGGGTTGAGTGCAAAAGGATCATAAGAGATAATACAAGGCTAACTAGGATGCCTACCTAAAGTGAGGATGAGTCTACAAAATGACATTGGTTGGAATTTTTTATGAAGGGGATTAATGTAGAGGAATACTACAAGCTATTTGTATATAATGTGGTTGTGGAAAACTCCCCTATTTCTAAGATGAATACTACCTCAGGGGAGGTAACCACCGACACATTCTTATGGATCATTGAACTTAGAATGGATGAAATGAATAAGTTCCCCAAAATAAAAAATATTTGAGACAAAGCATACATCAAATTTAATGTGGTTTTCCAACTTTGGTAGTCCATATTGGGAGGGTATTTCACAAGCACACCTTTGAAATTTGTTGCTTTAAAATGTGGTTTAAAGGGTACCACACCCTATACAAGCTCTAAGCTTGATAATGGTGTGATTCAATGCTATGAATCCACTAAAATTTGCAAGGTTCCAACAAGCTTAGAAAGCAGTTTCTAGGATCCCACAACCTTTACAAGTTGAGCTCTACTCTAGGGTATTGTGATGCTACACCAAGACTTAATCCCATAGGATCCTGACAAGCTCAATCAAAATGCCTTCCTACAAGAAACACATAAACCCTACAAGGAAACAAAAAAGAACAATAATCACAAGGAAAAAATAAAACTAAGTTTGCTAATCCTTGAACTTTGAGGCAAAAATCACTTTGACCAATTACAAATAGACAAATAATTGTACAATGAGGAGAAATAGTGAATATAATGATTGCTAGATGATTACACAATGATAATAAAAAGGCTTGCACATTTATCAATGAGAATGATATCTTCTTATAGTCACTATGTTTCCAAATTCATCTTGGAACTTGTGCAATGGCTAACTAATGATCATGGAAGATGTATTCTTTGTGATTGAGACATCTTTCTACATTTGACCTTCATTCTAGAAAGACATCTTGTTTTGGTGAAAGACATTTTTTTGCAACTAGCCTTCATTCTACAAAAATATCTTGTTATGATGAAAGATATCTTTCTCTTCAAAATGATGTCTATTATTTTGTAGAGATGTCTACTCCTATGTTACCTTTAATTCTATCAAGAAGTCTTCTATTTCTTCGAAATGTATTTCCTCATCTTCCTTTACAATTTGAATTCTTCATTCCTTATCCAAGTTCTTGAGCTTCCTCAAACTTTGTCCTACAAACACAACAACCACACAACCACACAAACATGCTTGTTCTCCATTTTTCTTATTATTTTGACATACTCAAAGTTTCAAAATATCCCCCTTTTGGTGATGTTCAAAACTTAAGAAAATGGATTACTAGACATGCAAAAAATTTCATCTAATATATCATAAACTATACTCACTAAGACTCCTATTTCCTTTGACTAAAGGAATCTCTAGAATAGGTACATACTTTTCATGTATCAACAAGCTAATGAGATAGGGATGCCCAAGGATCCTTTCCTTGAAAATAGACTAAGGATGTCTTATAAGAGTATATGTCCCAAATCTAATGGTAGTCTTATGAGAAGACAATAAAGCACATATGCTTGGGATGGTAGAAGATAACTGTAACATTCCCCTTTGACCATAATGCTATATAATACAACAAGAAACAAGGTGGAAGAATCGAAAGTCATTAGGCTCTTTTCAACATGACCTCTTTCAAATGTAATATCCTTTTTGAATAATACATGATGAAATTCATCATATGCATAGGGCATGATACCATTAGAATTGATGGCCTTGATGGAATCAATGATTTCTCAGAAAAAATTGGGACTAAAGATCCTAGGGATTTCATTCACAACTTAGGGATAGACCTTAATTAGAATATCCCTAACCATTGAAGTGAATGCCCCAAAAAATCATTTTTAATGACAATATTTCAATAAAATTACCTAATTAAAAACTTCAGGAAATAGAAAATTCATTGCAATGAAGGTGCCCAGATTCAAAGCTTTGAAGTAATTAATTAATGTAGCATGTCTATGAGTAGGAAAAGGAAAATATCATTTAGTAATGATGCTTGTTGTTATAGTAGCTTTAAACCTATGTTGTGCACTACTACCAAGGATTTGAGGCATGTAAGTGGGTGGTGCACTACTAGAACTACCTTTGGATTTCATCTTTGGTAGTGACCTAGATGTTTTCAACCTTTGTGTGGACCTTCTTTGATAATATCACAATTGATGATGGAGCCCTAGTCATCTTTGTAGGTTCAAATGAAAGAATATGATAACAAAATAAGAGTTTTGACTTTAACAGTGGTAGTGAACTAGGGCTTTGAATGAAAAAAAATATGCCTTTTTCAAAGGGAAGATACCTTTCTCATGTTTAAAATTCATAGAACACATCATTCATGTATAGTAGACATATTTCCTGAAAGGAAAAAAAATTTAGAAAGACATATTTTCTTATTAGAAGATGTCTTTTAGTAGATGTATTTTATTTTGTGAAGATGTCTTTGCCAAAAATAAGATGAGGTTGGGAAAGGCTACCAATGGACTAGTCTTAAGGAAATCTTGAAAAAACTAAAAAAGCCTACCTCTACTTACCTACTACACTATTGAGGTAATGGTATTTAGAGGGTTATAGAATGAGTTTCGTCCTTCAAGGATTCTCTTATCAACCAAACTTCTTCAATGTTCAATGCTTGGCTTCCTCTTATGAATTTGTTGGTGAGAGTATCTTGATTCCTCTAATCTTGCCATTTAATTCTTCATTCTTTTCTAGTTATTTTGTTTTTTTGAGTTGACATTTGGTCTCTCCTATGATCCTACATAAAATCATTTCTTAATGCACTTTGATAAGACAAAGGAGTTCTATAAAATTAATAATTATTTATATGATAATACTTAAGTTTGCAATCCCATTGTTTATGTCCTAACTTGTGATAATAATAGCACCTAATCCTCCTATTATAGTATGAGAGATTATGATGATAAAATTTTTTAGGACCTTTCTAATAAATGGGTACTTCCTCTGATTTTGGTGTATTATCTTTTACTTTTGAAGGATCATTTAATTATGATGGATTCATAAAAGGTGATTGCTCTTGTATGCAACATCCCAAACCACTCTTGTCATGTGGACTTCTTCCTTGTCCTAGTACCATTCAAAGAGACTCCATTCCCTTTACCACTCTTTCATGTATTAATTTAACGCTTACAACTTCCACTTTGACCTATTCTAAGGATGAGGTTAGCTTTTCATTCTTAGCTCTTAGGTCTAAGAGTTATTTAGTAAGATTAGAAATAGTTAAATTCAACAAATATATTTACTGATCTTTATACTTAACTTGTTTATTTAACTTATTCTAAAGACTTTGAAATGATAGAAGCTCATTACATAAAAGATCAAATCTTTCTTCATCATTAAGATCATCATCTAATGAATTTACATCATCATTAGTGAGGATCATGCAAACAAGATGTGAATTTTTTTCATCGTCCACCACTTCTTCCTCACTCTACTCTCCATAATCATAACTTGTATAGAAGTTGGTTTTCTTTACCTCATCAATGGATTTTTTTCTTGGGCTACAACCTGAAACTACTAGGACATTTGGAAACTATATGGCCTCTTCCACCACAAATCCAAAATTCTATAGAAGAGAAGTCTAAGTTAGAATTACGAAAATTTTTACCTCTTTCTTTACCTTTGATCCTATTGGATCGTTGCTAATATGTCCCTTTGTTCCTTCTTGCTATTAGTCATTGTAGATTCCTAGTGAGAAAGGAAACCTCATCTTCATTTCCCTCATCATGCTCATTGAGCTCTTTCATGGAGCTAGTCTTTAGAGAAATGGGACTTTCTTGGATGTATCCTTCACTTATGAGATTAATTTCATAGGTGATGAGAGCTCCTTGAAGTTCTTCAAATTTTAGAGTTAAGAAATCTTTGATTTCTTCCATAGTAGTGACCTTAGGTCTAAAATCTAGTTGAAGAGTTCTAATCATTTTGATGATGACATCACTCGTGGAAAAATATTTTTTGATACCTCTAATATCTACAATAATATCTTTTTCTATAGAGAAGTAAACTTTTATTTTCTCACCTTCTCTCATTTTGAGATTATCATATTTGGTTTGCAAAACTAACAATTTAGATTGTTTGATAATAGAGGTTTCTTCATAATTAGCTTCTAAAGTTTGCCAAATTTCTCTAATTAGCTTAAATATTACTTCTCTATTAAATTAAAATTTATTTAAAGTGTAATATAAATAATTATTTTCTTTTGAATTAAACATGAACTTATATTTCTCCTCTTAAGTCCATTTGTTCCAAGGCTTGATGATGCTAGTGGAGCTATTGATAAGTGGAGTGTAGCCTTTAAGGATTGACTCCTAAACATAAAACTTCATGGATTTGAAGAATCCTTACATTTTATCTTTCTTCTAGGTAAATTTGAATCCATCAAACATGGTTAACTTTGTATAATATGTCCCATCCATTGTTCACTCTTTGATGTTGATGATGAAAAAGACTACTAGGCTCTGATAACACTTGTTGATCATTGAACTTAGAAGGGAGGGGGGAGGTGGGGGATGAATAAGTTTTCCAAAATAAAAAATTTGTGAGATAAAGAACACTTAAAAACTTAAAATAATTTTCCAACATGGATAGTCCACACTTAGAGGATAGTTCTCAGGCACATCTTTAAACATTTTTTCTCTCAAATGTGATTTGAAGGGTATCATACCCTATACAAGCTCTAAGCTTTGCAATAGAGTGATTCAACACTATGAATTATCTCAACCCCATAAGGTTCCAAAAATCTTAGAAAGTGTTTTCCAAGATTTCATAACCTTTACAACATGAGTTGCACTCTAGAGTATTATTGTGCTACACCAACACTTAATCTTGTAGGATCCCAACAAGCTTAATCATGATGCCTTTCCACAAGAAGTAGATCAACTATGTAGGGAAACAAAAGAAAACAACAATCACATAGAAAGTATGAAACTATGTTTTTTGATCCTTGAATTTTGAGACATAGCTCACTTTGACTAATTACAAATGGACAAATAATCATACAATAAAGAATAATAAAGAATGCAATAATTTCTTGATGATTATACAATGATAATACAAAAGCATATACATTTCTCAATTAGAATGATGTCATCTTATAGTCACTATGTTTTCAAATTCATCTTGGAACTTGTGAAACAACTAACTAATGATCATGGAAGATGTCTTTTTCAAGATTAAGATGTCTTCATGAACTTGGCCTCCATTCTAAAAAGAAATCTTCTTCTGGTGAAAGATGTCTTTCTACAATTGGTCTTCAGCCTGCAAAGGAATCTTCTTCTAATGAAGGCCATATTTCTCTTTAGAAAGTCATCTACTATTTTGCAAAAATATCTTCTTCTTTGCTGCTTTCAATTATGCAAAGATGTCTTTTCTTTCTTAGAGATGTCTTTCTTTACCTTTCTTTTCACTTTAAATTCTTCATTTCTTATCCAAGTTCTTTAGGTTCTTGAAGCCTTGTCCTACAAACACAATAACCACACAACCATACAAACATCCTTGTTCTCCATTTTCCTTAACATTTTGAGATACCAAAAGTTTCACACTTCTCACATGAGCCATGACAAGCTAGGAAAAATTTGGTGCTAGATTACTTTCATAATTATCTTTTTCATGGAGAATTCACCTAGTCTATGATTGATACATGAGTTGTATTTGTGAGGGAATGATCCAAAATCAAAAGATAATCAAGACATAAAACAATTAGATATGGATTCAATTAAAAACACCACACTTATGGCCATCATCCTTAAGTAAAATCAATAATGCTTGACCTTAACTTCTACCATTAAGTTGAAAGATGCAATAATATTATTAAAAAAATTGAAATGATATTAATTTATTAGAATCATAGAAGTTAACAAAGAAGATGCCACCTAATTCATGACCCTACACTAGTATCTCCATAGTTTAAGAACTTCACAACTTTAAAACATTGTTGGTTGTTAATTGACACAAAGCCTCAACACTCTTCTTAACAATTAAGTACATAAAATACAATTTGGTGTGGGTTCCATCTTGAGTATCCATCCCCGCATCATTACATTTTGAGATTCTTATTTTGACTAAAGGTGATGTACAAAAATAATCTTTTAGATAATTGATTGACATTGAGGATGTCAATATCAATTGATGAAATATTGATAGAAGTCGATCATTTATCATTTTATTATGATTGTCAATTCTAATCACCTCCTTGTATATAAATCGATATCCTACGTGCTTCTTGAGTTTTTTCTTACATAAATTCAAGGTATTGATTGATATTGCCTGCATTATAGGAATTGATATAACTAGCATCAATCCTCATCCTGGACGTGATTCCTTGCAACAAAAAATCTATAAAGAAAAATAAATTCTTATCAATATATATTATTTGAATTGATTATCTTCAGTATAAAAAAGTAATAAAAATTAAACATGCTATTCTATAATTTTAAAAATTGAACAATTTCAAGATCTATCATAGTCCGTAACTAGTCTATGGCTAATGCTTGGCCAAAAAGGTGAGAGACATATATATATATTAAAGAAAGAATGATATAACTATAGTTGTGATAAGAAATATAAAATCATTATTTTTTGTCTAAAATAACATCAGGCTCTTAGAATACTAATATGTTGCTAAATATATATTAAAATAGGCATCAATTCTTGCACAAAAATATAAGGGATATACTTGTTCATAAATAACAAAAATAAAAATACCCATTGTCGACTATCCATAGTATATAAGATTTACATGATTTAAAAAATTTCAACAAAAAATAAAAGTTTTAGGTCTTGATTAAGCCTTAAATCCTATTTTCACTTTGATATCTTCCTCAAAATGAGAGAGTTCATCTCCCTCATCAACATCAGGCATTTGAGGGTAGACAAGTTTTCCAATGTCTACCACCCTCATATCCATAGTGGTGACAGTAGAGATAACCTTTTGTAGGAATAAGAGGATCTCTCACTAGGTGGATTGAAGTTCATGTAGCTAGGATTAAACTTCATCTTGGAGGCCATAAATTTCACTAGACTTAGGTGCTAGTGAAGAGCTGGGCTCCTAACACTCCCTCATGAATAGTCCATCCTTTGTATAGATCTTTAGAGAATAGGAAAAGGTGTCCTTCTTCAAAATGAAAGGGTGCACCTTTGTGCCTGTATGCAACTTAGGAATACAAAACTTCTAGAGGATCACTGAAATCAAAAAGGAAAAATACAATTTCAAGAAATCATTATTGTAATGATACCTGAGATACCTAATTGGGAGGTAAGTAAAATTTACATCCTCCCTATTGAAACACCACCAAATTTGCATGTTGTAACCTTTGTAATCCACATCCCATAAAACCTATGGTGAAGATTCATTGTGAATGTAAAGACTACAACTAAGGAGATGAAATTGTAAAGATTGAAAATTGCAACAGAAGTGGTTAAAGCCTCATCCCCCAAGTGAGAAAAGCTATGTAATGTCTATACTTGGGTTTGGGTGGTTAAAAATGCCTTTTGGGATGTAAAAATTAGCATTTTGATGGGTTGTGAGGGGTATAGCATTTTCTATGCCAGAGACACTTGCATGGGAATATAACTCACTTACCCCTAGCAAGGATGCATGGGGGTATAACTCACCAATGCCCAATGTGGATGCATGAGGGTATAACTCACCTACACCCAATGTGGATGCATGAGAGTATAACTCACCTACCCTAGCATGGATGCATGGGGGTTATAACTCACCTCATCCTAGAGTGGATGCCATCCCCCCCAATGTTGATCGACCATGGCCAAGATCTCAACATAGCATTAACTCAAGTGAGGATCCTACATCTGAACATTGTATTTGGAAGGCTTACCATGGATGGACAAACTTAGTGTGGATGCTATTCATCGTTACTATTTTTAGTAAATGGAATGACCATGGGGATAATATACTTACCATATATGGTAAACCCCCTTTATTTGAACACCCACCTCACCTTAGCATAGTAGAAATTTCAAGCAAATTTGTTAACAATTTACAACTAATTTTCAACTAAATTGGTGGCCCAAAACCTATAAAACCTCTCCATCAACACCATTTACAGGTTTCACAATTTTGGCATTTTCACACTTTGCAATTTTTAGTCATTTCTTTTGAATTTAGGATATTTGAGCACACGTATAGCTTCTTGAATCCATTAGCATGGAACCTCCATAGCCATTGTTACATCCTTCCTACATCACCAATGTTGTGGATTTGGTTTAGAGAGAAACATAGTTTGATAGCATTGGGAGTTGTAGAACATTAAAATCATGGTGCCTAAAGTTTCAATGGAATTTGAACCCTCACCAAAGTGAAGCCCCTACTGTTCCAAGTACATATTGTAAACCTTTCTTAAAACATTCTTTAATTTTGTTAAAATAAATTTTATAGTTATTTTTTATGCAAAGATAGAATTATTTGTTCCATTTTGGTGCATTTATTTTCTTAGATCTGCATCAAATTTTAAGTTTTTCTACCCTCATTAATATTTTCCAAGTCCTTGGGTGATCTAAAAGATCATCCAAGGTACCTTAGATTCCATTTTTCAAAGGCCTTGGGGATTCAGGATTAAAGCAATTATGCTAGGATTTTTAGTCTTCAAGGAACAAATTTTTCAATGGCTACAGTCTTCTAACACTAGAAGGTGAACCTCTATCCAAATTCTAGATTCAATCCAATGTACTCATTGTCAACATTGATCTACAAGTTCATGATCTATAATTTTCAACAAAAACATTTGAATTTTCATAAAACTCAACCTTACCCCCCATACCCCTTATAACCAAAACCTAGTATGGAAGTTGCAGGTGTTTGGGGTTTTAATATTTTCATAATAGTTGCTATGAATTTTAAAGCAAGCATGGATTTTCAATTACAAATATTTCTCTATTTCTACCAAATTTTCTTAATAGAGACCAGTGTTGGTGGATTTAACACTGAAATCCCCATCTCCCATTTTTTCCTTGCTAAGAAAATTGGTAATTTCTCCAAAGTCATTTGCTTGTCGAAAGTCAAAGTTTTCACTTTGGTTTTCAACCCTTTCCTCTACTCCAACATTGAAAGAGAAGGTTTAAGACCTCCCATATTACACTCCTTTCATTCCTGGTGCTACACCCAACATGGGTGCAACTAGGAAGCCTAGAGTGGATGGAGTTTGATGCCACCTTTTTCCATTTTTAGTAAAGGAGTATATCCATTTTTGTAGCAACCTTACTATTTATATAAAATAATCTATTTTTATAAGTTTTTATCATTTTTAACTTCTCGTCATCTCCAAATTTAGCATGGATATTACCCCTTAGCTAGGGTGTGTGTCATACCCCCCTTAGCTAGGGTGTCATATCCCCTAGACCACCTAAACCCCTTGTTGTGAATTTTTTCTAGCAAAGTCAATGTTGCCAATTTTCTAGAAACCTCACCTTTAGAAAAACAAAATTTTTCACTTTGGTTTTTTTTAGTCAAAAAAAAAACTTTCCATAAGTAAACCCCTTCCCCACCCCCTTCCCTCCCCCCACCCCAGCATTGTAAAGAAAATTTAAGATTTTATATCTTACCCCCTTTCTTTTACTTTCCCTCCTAGCGGTGGTGTGGAAGGCTAGTCAAGTGTGGTTGGTGTGTGATACCAACCTTTTGCAATTTTTGGTAAAGGGGTATATCCTCCTTCACCTCTCACTTACCATTTATATCCAAAAACTATTTTCAGCCAATTTTTACCCCTTTAATAATTTTAAAAATTTCACTTGTTGGAATATCTTTTTCCTCTACTAATTTAGCCTTCATAAAGCCATTTTTCAATAATGTCTTTTAGCCAATCAACCATACTATCACTTAACTTCACAAACATGGTATCTATTAAAGATGTAATTTGTGTCTATGACCTGAAAGACTCCACAGTCATAGAATGAAGGAAATTGCTTAGGTAAAGAGGTAAAAGCCTAAATTTCAGAGTTATTAATGAGGAGTTCTACAACTCCTCTATGCCAGGATACAAGCTAGTTTCTTGATACCATGGTCTAAATCTAACATCAAGTATCAATTTGAAATCATATGTTGGAATGGGAAAGAATACATTCCATTTTCTTTTGATCAAATTCCCCTCACAAACTTATATGCACAAATGCTCATACAACTCATAGAGGTTGATGAGTTTAGTGAGGCAATTAGCTCAAAAGATAAATAAGAGGAGGAAGAGAAGTTTGAGGTTGAACAGGATTTAGAAAAATTCATTGTAAGTCCTTTCCAATCTTCAACTCTCTAAACAACCACATCCAACTCCATGCCTTTTGCCTCATCAATGGAATAAGTCGCTTGACCCAACTCCCTTCCTATCCATCCTACTATGTTTGGGTCCACTTCCATCATCACCACACACCAAATAGAACCCATGTCCCAATCCGCCTCCTTATTCTCATCGATTCCCTTTACCATGCAACCTAACTTTGTTCATCCAACCTTGTTGATGTCTACTCCACCATCTTTCTTTGACATACTAGTCGGATCCTCATTGGAAGCTTAAGCAACACAAGCCTTTCACATGCCACTTTTTCCCTTTGTATTTCATTTTCAACCACAAACATCTTTCTCATTATTTAGCCCACCTATGATCACCATAACCCATCCTATCCCTTCAACACCATAGCCTATCACAAGATCCCAAGCCTCACAACTTTTTCCTTAATCCTTAACAAAAACTATGCAACCCATGAGGATGCTTGAAGGTTTGGATCAAGCCTTCCAAATGATGCAAGAACTTACCAAGGTATTGTAGAAACTTAAGGTCAACACAACTTAGATAGTCAAAGTTCTATATTTTTACCAAGATGATCGTATAAGCCCTACAATGCTCAAATAACCTTGCTCATAGGCTTGCCCATTTCAGACTTCATCAAATACAATGGTGAAGAGAATCCTAGTGCACATCTAATAATCTTTTGGTTTGAATGCCTCTTTCCAGAAGCTTGGCCTCATACGATATTATGGATTTCCCCCATGTCTCTCAAGGGTAAGGCTCTATCCGGGTATTAAACCTTGCCTAGAGGTTCCATCTCTTCCCTTGAGGACTTGATTAACCAATTTTTCAACCACTTTAGATACAACTTGAAGCTGAATTCCACATTGCACCAATTGATAAAGGTGAGGTAGTGGCCACTTCAACCAGTGAAAAGGTTCATTCAAAGGAAAAATTAAACACTTAATGAGATTCTAGAGCCTATTGCTATAACTCACCTCTTGGTGATCTACAAGGAAGTTGTAAATTACTTCATCAAGTTAAATTTGCTCCAGATCCATCCTTGCCTTTTGTAAGTCATTTTTATAATGATTTTTACAGACAAAACCAACCACATGCTCAAATTAATGACATATGAAATCACAATGTAGAGAAAAATTTGAAACAGAAGCTCAATGCTCATATTATTCACACTAAATATCAAGGAAACAAAGATATAAGCAAAGAATTGACTAAGGGATGCTTGAAAGAGGAATACTTAAAGGCACCATAAGCTTCTCTTCTAATCTATCTCTTATAATGCCTTTTGGTCTTAACAAGACATGCTTATATTGGAGAGGGGACTACCTCTCAATCATTCTTAGTACCATCCAACTCACACCACACTAATAGTGGATGATAATGTACAATAAGATAAAGAGATAAGATTGGAATCTTATCTTGACATTGTAGATGTATAGTAGATTCTAATAATTTACATACTAGTGAACAAGTGGCTGACAAATTACATACTAGTGAACAAGTAATTGACAAACATATTAAATGTATCCAAAAGAATCATATCCTCCATCAATGTCAACATAATCATCTTCAATAGGACTCCATGTGTTTTGTAGTGGAGACTAGGGCTCACTAAGTAGATAACTACTAAAGTAGATAGCTACTAACTTCATAGCCTTGGTTATTATACATCTGTACTACCCTAGAATCCATCATTTTGAAATTGAAAGTCTTGAAATTGATCTCATACCGTTTATAGTAGTCTTTGAAGTTACTTTCATTGTAGGTGAAGATGTCTTAATAGAATGCTTGACCCTAAGGATTTGTCCAATCAATTCTTTTGGTGATATATGAGATTAGGAAATAGGATGAATTTTTGCCATACTCAAGGTGATGCCATCCTTGAGCTAGAAGATATAAACACCATGATATTCATTTTGTCTAGAATACAATTGGCTAGGGTATGATTTAAGGTAATGAATAGGGAAATGACTAAATTTCTATCACTAGGTCTAAAAGAGTTCATTAAGAGGGTGCCATTGGTTTATTTTGATATTATATACATTTTAAGGGTTGGAAGATAATAGGCCCATTTTAAAACATGATTAGCAGAGAAATGGAAATTTGAAATATAAGAGGTTTTTTCTCTGAATCCTAAATGGCATAGTTCTACAAAGGTAGAAGTGCAACGATATTTGAAGAACAAAGTTTCTTAGTTGAAAATTAGAATAAGGATATTACTCTACTAGAATGTTGATGAATCCATCAAAGTTATTTTGATGTGTTGATGTTACGTTTTCTTGTTCTATGATGGGCATATATGATTCCATGGCCTTGGATATCCTTAACAATATAAAGGATCTAAGTGTCTAGCCTTCACTAACTAGAATATCTAGAACATAAAACCTACATTTACTTTAGGCATATGGTTAATTAGTATGATGATAATTTCATGTTAGGAAATTTGCAAGATTATATTTTCTACCATCTATATATTCTGTAGAAAAATCAAAATTACCCAAATACAGTGTCCATCTAATGAGCCTAGTATGAGCAACTTTATTTAGAGCTTTCAAACTTAAATACTTATCAAATTTTTTGAGATCACTTCTAAAAATAAAATAATTGTTCTACATGAACAATTTGAATTTTTCAATACCCTTAGCAATGGCTAAACGTTCTTTATGGGTACCATCATAATTTTGCTAAGCATCAGAAAATTTTCTTGAAGCATACTTGCATATTCTGATCATGTTATCCTTTTCTTCTTTTAATGAAACATGCCAAACGTTTGAAAAGTATTTTGTTTCAAGAATAATGTGCCATTGATGGAAAGTTGTAACATTGGAAGATTGTTATATTATTGTTTGATTTGAGCAACTATATATGTGTGTTGCTTTGTCCAAGGAGGATGATTTTGCTTGAGTTGTTCATTTAAAGGATTTTGAACTTTGGAAAGATTTTTGTAAAATCCTTATACATAATTTATGAGCCATAAAAAATGTTGTAATTAGGTTTTATCTTTAATCTCACTAGGAAACTTCCTAATGAACTCAAGGATGTGATCTTGTAGTGTTATGGTTCCCTAGGTGATTTGCAAACATAAGAATTCAATGGATTCTTTAGCAAGTTGCATTTTTATGGGGGATAAAACTAATCCATTGTCATCTAATATTTTTCTAAAATTTTTTAGTTGTTCCAATTGTTGCTTTGGGTTTTTGTTCATAATTAGAATATCATCAATATATACCATTATAAAAGGAAATATACTAAAAATTTGATCCATGAAATTTTGGAAAATGAATTATGTTGTTTTTATGCTAAAGGATAATACTATCCATTCATACAAACATCCAAGGACTGTAAATGTCATTTTCTAGTGATCTTGTAGATCTACTTGGATTTTCTAGGATCTTGATTTTAAATCAAACTTAAAATATATATTAGTATAGAGGAGTTTTTGAAATAGATCATGTTTTTTTGGGAGAGGATATTCGATGGGTTTTATGAGATCATTTAAAGATTTATAGATTACTACTAATATTTTCTTACCCATTACTTATTCTACCCTTTTGTTTACATAAAAATTGGCACATGCAAACATCTTGGTGCCTGTTTGTATTAGCCTTTTTTTCAGGAGAGCTTTTGTTTCTTCATCATATTCTTTTTGGAGACTAGGTGGCATTCCAATGTGATGAGCTTTAGCTTTTATTTTTATGTTTTCTTGGAACTTAATCCTACACCAATGTTCTTTCTTATGCCTAAATGATATGTGTTCATCATTAGCGAATTGAATTAATTCTCATTTTATTTTACTAAACTTATCACCTAATTTTTCAACACTTTACAACCCATTGCATTTTTGCAGGTTTCTTGACTTCCTACGATTGGAATCTACTCTTGTAATAATTTTGTCTTTACAACCTTTCTCCTACTAACAACACATAATATTATCCTATTATATAAGATTCAAGGTCCTAAAGGAGATTGTAAGAAGTGATTTCACAATGACAAATATTTATCTGAAGTATTTTACTTTGAGTCATTCTAATAGAAATAATAGCTTTATACTCCATAATTACATTTTGGATATTGAGAGTTACATATGTTTTATCTTTCTTTTTCCAAGAATATGATGGTATAATATTCCATCTAGCAAGAGACAATTCTACACCACTATCTATAAGAAAATCAATGGGATATGATTTCTAGCCTTCACATTTATAAAAAAGGTATAAATAGAACAAATAGATAGGTGTAGATAAATCTAATGTGAAATCATGATATTCTTTAGATAGGTTGTAATGTTCAATGAAATTTACCTACATAGAGTGTTTATCCTTTTGTGAGCATTCATGAGCAAAGTTATTTCCTTTGGAAAGGAAACACTTGACATTTTTCTCTTGTAGCTTATGTAGATGATGCTTAAATATGACCCTAAAAACTTTAGATAGTTTATCTAGAGAAGTTCTTCCCCTTCATCTTTTATGTGGTTGGCTTCTATGTTTATGCTAATGAGAACAACATCTAGATTTTGACATTTCTTCAAATTAGGTTTATGAACATAAGACATTACAAAAAGATTTTCCTAGTTTATTACCTATTTGCTTCATAAGAGATTGTTCCTTCATGTCATGGCATAGATCTGTATTCACCATAGTGATTATTTGTATGATAGCACTAAAGCTCATGCCATCTATACTACAACCTAGTAGTTTTACCTCTACTTGGTAATTATCATAGAATGGTTGTCGCATATATTTAAGGAGGTGCTCTTGAGCAGATCTATCATGGGTGAGTTTACCATCCCATTGTCTCTAAATATGCAAAGACATTATAGATCTTATGTAACTGTGATTTAAAAAACATATCTATGTAATGTACTTTATGATGTATAAACTCCTTAGTAATTACATTTATAAGAAAAATAGATGGACTAGTGAGCAGATTCTTTTTCATATCTAGATCTATCTGGTTTCACCATCTCCTTATATTTCCAACAAATTTAAAAACATCGTTTTGGATGGCATGTTTAGAGGACTTTCTATCAAGTATTCCTTGATGGTCTATAAATCCATTTATATAGTCTAGGACTAGTATTTTTGAGGTAGATAATCTCCCATAAAGAATTTGGGATCCATTTCATTAATTAATCTAGAGGGGACTTGGGGGTACTCTTTAGGTGCTTAAGTATATGTTTGTGGATTCCTTAATAATTCTTCCTCATTTGAGTCAAGCTTAGTTTTCTAATCATTTGAATCAATTACAATTGCTTGAGAGGATCCTTCATTTTTTTTCAAATTCAGATTTTCCTTTATCTTTTATGGTGGATGATTTTCTGTATTTTGACATGGGGGAATTAGCATTTGTTCCATTCTTAGGTATAGCTAGTTTAAGAAGTTTTATAGTTGCTTTTGGGATTCACTATTTTTGTAATATTTTAATTCTTTTCTTTAGTCTAAGCTATAGCTTGGTAATTCCTATAATTTTTTCGTATAATAATTTCTATCCATCCATTTGCCCAATATTGCATTTTAATAGTATCCATAGGAGGATCTATGGATAACTTTTGAAATAGTTGATGAGCTATTTCCCTTTTAGGTGGTTGTGTTGGTGGTACCTCAACAGTGTTAACTTTAGCATGACTAAGAGTGGTTTGCATATTCATGCTAATCTAAAATAATGCATCATACTCTACACATTAGTCATGATGATTGTATTTTACTATAGATGTGTGTAGATAAGGTACTAAGGTCTTAGGCTAAGTATTTGTGTCAGAGTAAGAGTCAGTTTCTAAGATGATATGTTTTCCTTTAGAGTCTAACTACTTCTAGGATGTATTCTTAGATTTTTCTATTTTTGAAGATGATTCTAACCTTACTAACATCCATTGTAATCCCTAATTCCTGAAAAATTATTTTCATTATAGTTGCAAGGTCTTTGGACTCACGAGGATTATTGGACTATGATCTAGGGATTTGAATAGATCTTTTAGGTAAAAGTTTAGTAGGATTTTTAACTAGAGGTAAAATATTATTTTAAGTTATTTCACCATATTCTAAACGGTAGAAAGGATCTTTTTCTAAGAAATTTGGGGTTTTTATACAAACCCTATAATATTTTTCCCAAGGTTTGATTTAGACCTTTTTGGAAGAATATGGTCATAAAACTCATCTATTGTGTCATCTAATTATTTGTATAGAGGATGGATGGGTAGATCTTCAATATTGATCATGGAACCATATTCTATGTGTGTTGTTGCTATTAATATGGACTATTCACCAAAGGGTAGAAGAGTTTTAATACCAACACATTCAAATAACTTAAAAAATAATCTAGTTCCTATAGTAGCATATGAAACACCATCAATTTTGGGCTCTTGTGACTCAGCATGAGGTCTGCTCAAGCATGATGGGCTGAATATATTGCGTGGCACACCAAAATTCCAAATGCTTACAAAGTTCTCTTTGAGCCTATCTACTATGTTCCTCAACATAGTCAACATAGCACCTAGTTGCAAGGCCTGTTTGCACAAATGGAGCATTGCGGGTGGACCATACAGTTTGGTAAATTTTCTATCTTCTATGCAGTCTCTATTGTTGGTCCACACAAGTGCCAAGCTAGGAGCTTCCAAAAGTGTTTAGGATGGATAAAATAGTTTGGAAAATTTTCTAATTTTGAGATGTTACACTATGATATGCTGCACAACATAGATAGCATAGCAGTCCATGAGATGTTGAAATTTTCCCAAGTGTTGGGCCAAATGTACAAGGTGCATTTAGTAATTCTTTAGCTTCCAAGGATGCTTGTCCTACTGCATCCTTGGAATATGATCAACATGACATGGAAAAATAAGGCAAGTTTCATGAAAGTCATCCTAATTTGGATGTTACACTGTGCTACGCTGCATAATGTAGCACAGTGTAGCAAAGTACCAGTGTACCAAAATCTTCTCTCAAGTTGTTGTGACATAAAAAATGCATTTGACCATTCTTCAACCTCCAAGGCTACTTGTCCCACTTTGCCCTCAAAACATGACTAGGGTCTCATGGTAGAGCATTACAGGTTAAGTTAAAATTCATCCAAAATTAGGTGCTACGCTACAAAGTGTAGCATAGAGTAGTAGACATACCAAGGTCAAAATTTTCTCAAGAATGAAACCAAAAGGTCTCAGGCTTCTTTAACATGAAAAGAATGATTTCCAGTTGTTGAAGTTGCTTTTCTTGCTGGTTCTTATAGTTCTATTCAATTTTTAACAAAATTTATTCACAAAGGTATGCTATGCTATGTAGCGTAGCACAGTGTAGCAGGCCAGTGTTTACACTACTTAGCTACGTTAGATAGTGTAACACTTGAGAAGAAGCCATAGGACATCTCCAGAAGTTTTAGAACTCATTGTTGATGGTCTTTTTTTCTTTGGAATCTCCTTAAGAGCCAAGATTAGTATTTTTCTTTGTTTCTTATACCCCTTGTTGATCCCCAAAAGTTGTCCCTACACTTGACTGTACTTGGAAAAGGAGGGAAGACGTAGTCCTAGAGTGCAAGCTCCACTTTGCATTTGTTGTATGTATTTTTTATAAAATAGGGTAATTCTTTAGATTCTAGCACATGAAGTATGGGAAATATGGTCACAGCCTGGTAGATCTATGATTCCTATTCTTGTTCCATTCAGAGTAGCACATTAGTGTAGCACCACACCTTGAGCGTAGCACACCAGCATGGCACATTCATGTTTGTGCTACGTTGGACCTAGGACACATGGCATTCAAACCACATCTCTCCCCCAAATTTGGCTCTATAAATACCCCAGTAAATGACATTATAGGGGTTGGATTTTGTAGTGGGCTTCAGGAGAAGATTGGCAAGTAGAAGGCTGATGAGTGACAAATATCAACATTAGTATTCCAAATCCTTGTTCCACTCCCATGCTTGAACATGACACTTGCCTAGGCATAGCATGACAATGTTTAGACTAGCAAGCATCAACACCACATTTGCAGCACTCCAGAGAGCATGACCATATTGCCCCACTGCCTAGCTATTTCTGTCTATGTTGGACACCAATTGTACACATCATTCAATCAAAAGCCACATCCCCCAACTTTGGGGTGGTGCATTTCTTGACCCACACTCTCATTTCATTATTTTTCTATAGAATTTTAAATTGTTAGTGTATCTATTTCTTTATGTTTTCATATGCACCTATGCTTATATTCTCTTGGTATTATACATGTTGCATGCCTACTTATTCTAAACTCTTATACATGATGCTTAAGAATCATTATCTATGAATGGTTATTTGACACCACATAAGTCCTTGTCTAATCGACAAGACCATTTAGGAAATCCCATTTTTGTGTTCTTTAGCATGACCATCCCATGGACTAGGGGTTCGGTTGTGTTCCTAATAACCTTTCAGTGTTCTAGCCACCAATATTTTGGGACACTACAGTTTTTGGTGCTAGAAGGAGGGCTTGAACCTCCATTCTATGTGCTATGGGTAGTCCTACATAATTTCTACACCCTCATTGGTACCAACAAGCTAGCATAGATGTAATGCCCTTGTGGACTTGCTATGGCAGTAGCTAGCTTTTAGGCTAGTGTAGGAGTGGTCTACGTTTGTGTTAGTGCAAATCAGTCCCTATTAACGGTTGCACTGAAACCCTATAGGACAAAATGCCCATAAATTGTCTACTACATTATGCCATCTCTATTCTGTGTAGCGTATCATGAATAGTATAACAACTATAGCGCAACACTTTTCTCCAGTGTAGCAGTTCCCCCCAACCTAGCGTAATAGTGTAAACTACTATTTTTGGTAGTTCCTTCAAACTTTCTTGTTTCTAGCTATTTGGGCACGTTAGCTCAAAAGTTACTATATTTTATCATTTTCCATTGATTGCTATATTGTGGACCTCCACTTTGACACAATAAGAATAAATCCACCTAAAACCTCACCTGCTACTTTGGGCTTGGAAATAGCTCATCCCTTACAATATGGGATAGATCCTGACTAGTTAGCCCAAAATGGACACCATGGTATTCTCTTCGACTGCAACATCAATCACCCAAATTTATGACTTGTGACAAAGAGCGATACAACTTCTTATGTGAAAAACTCCAAGGAATCCTATTGTTAGATAGTCACGAATTCAAGAAAAAGCATAATTTTTAAATTATCCACCGAAATGGAAGGAAGTTCCTTCCTACTCCCGAGACCATCATTCGGCTCACTAAAATGTTTGAATGGCTTTTAAACCAACATTTTGCAATTGGGTGGGTTAAGAGAATGAGACATAGCATCTCACTATGATGAACCCCTTCATGATGGGCAAGAGGAGTTAGAATCCCACTTTTAGGGTGGTGGCCTCATCTATGCCATAGCGGCTCAGTCTACTTCCATCTTTCATTCACACTAGTCACAATCTTTCACTTCTTTTGTGACTGCCATGACACTGCCACACACCAAACCCTCCTTGGTGATGGGTAGTCATCAAATGTTGTCATCACAACAACATGTAGGGCCTTCAACTTCATTCCCATTTATCATTCCTTCCCAGTCGGTTCAAGTTGTGCAGCCAATGTCTCTGATGCCTACACTACCCTATGTGCATATCATGCCCACATCAAAAACATATATAAGTCCTACTTCTATTACCTTTTCTCTCCACATTCCATTGTTAGTAGTAGGCCCAACCTTAGCCACACGGTGGACAACAACATCTTTTCCTACTGTTCAAGTATCTTAGATGCCACAATATGTCCAGCCCCACACATATCAAGCATCACATGTGGTATAACCAACCACGAGGCTATTGCTGCTCTAGTAACTGGACATGTAACCATCCCCACAACACCACCAATGGTAGCCACTCTAGTAGCACCACCCACTAGGCTGTGGGCCACTTAGGTGGTGCCACTAGTGAGAGACACACCAACAACACCTCCAATGGAACTGGTTGCTCCACCCGTAGCACCTCCAATGATTGCAGCTCTAGTAGCTCCACAAGTGGTCCAATTCGTGCAACCTCTTGTAATGCCCCCATGATTGAACCAACCCTTTCATCTTATGCAGAACCTCATGGATCAAGTTAAGTGGCTCAAAGACACTAGTTTTGAAATAGTCCTAGTCATGGACTTTTATCATGATGGCTTAGTTAGTCCTATCATTCCTTCATGTACATTGCCTCCTAGGGTACAACTCCCACAATTCATGAAATACAACTAAGAGGGAAATCCAAATGCCCATCTCATTACTTTTAGATCTGAGTCTTTGTTATTATAGTCATGGCCACATGCAATTATTTGTGTTTTTGTCATGTCATTGATTGGTAAGGCTTTGGATTGGTATCATGCGCTTCCTTGTGCATCAATTTCAACATTAGAAGAGTTGTTGAGCCAATTTGTGGCTCACTTAAAATATAACTTGAAGCCAAAAGTTATCCTAGATCAACTTATGAACATTATACAAGAACCATTAGAACCCATTCAAAAATTTATACAACATTGGAGCACTGCTTTGAATGAAATCCATGAACTGATCGTCGAATCCCATTTACTTGATATCTCTAAAGGGGCTGTAAATGATTTCATCAAATATAATTTATATTACTTAGTGCCACATTCCCTTAGTCAATATTTTGCACGAAAAAAAAGTATACAAGAAGTACCAGAAGTGAGTAAAGACCTAGCTTACATAACTTACAAAAATGCATATGTAAAGAAAGAGAAAGAAAAGGGAAAGGCCACTGTGGCCGCTGTGGCCAATGAAACTAAGCCCAATAACAAAAAACCTACCAAAGTACCTAAAACCACAACCACTGCTACCAAAGCACCAGGCTCTAGAAACATGGGGGTTAGCCAACCTATAGCATCGATGGCCATGACACAAGTTGCGCCGAGGCCAAATTTTGAGTGTAAGGATCGCTCCAAATATACTCCATTGCCAATTAAGCTATAGGAGCTATTGGACCAATTGTTGAATGCTAGGCACATTCAGTTTAAGAAAATGTTAGCAGAGGGCCGTAAGCAGCACAAGAGATATTATGAACTCCTTTGTAACCCCTCTATAGCCATACCTACAGATCCTCTTGTGCCTAAACATTTTAGGCTTGAATGATTCTAAAACTACCATCAATTGTGTGGTCATGATACTGACTATTCCCTAGCATTAAAAAATGACATTCAATGAATGATCGATCAAGGCAAGTTGGTTCTTGATGAAACCAGTCCTATGCAGCCCGAAAACCAATCAATGAATGTTTACAAAGACCCATTGAATGACAATAGAAAAGGCTATACTATCAATGCTATTAGTGTTAATGATGATATGGAGTCTATACATAAGCCATTTGTGGTCTAGGAACCTTCTCAAAGGGATGAGGCTTCAACAAAACTTTAGCAACAATCCCCTTTTGTCATTAAGATGTCATCACAGGGGACCATTACCCCTTTCGTAGTAAAGGTCCCTCAATGCACTCCCCCCAAAAACATAGGCACCCTTCATTATAAGGGTAGTAAATCCTACACATTTATCACCTATTCAAAGTCCAGTGGTGGGAACTGCATCGTAGCCTTCTCATCTAAGGAAATGTGATGAATGCCTAGTAGATAAGTTGGCTAGAGAATGCACTACATTGGGTCCGTCAAAGCCCATCCCTTTGTCAGCAATTCCTATAACCTCATCATCAAAAGACATTGGTATTGACACACATATGCAACCATCACCCCCTACTCTAGAGAAGGTCATTGTCAAGTCCAAATCCACTCTTCCTCCTTAGGAGATTCATCTTTTAGGGCATATAGAAGAAGAAAAAATTGACAAACAACTAGATAGTGGGTAGGGCTTTCTAGAAGAAATTTAATAGGTTAGAAAAGATTTGAAATAAAAAAATACAATGCTAAGCTTCTATGATTTAATAATGACTTCCACAGCCCATCATGAGACTTTGGTTCATATGCTGGCATTTATCCCTATTAGTGAAAACATGCCAGTCAAGGAGAGAGAAATTCATGATGTTATGCTTCCATCTATGGTGGTATAACCCTAGCCAACTCATCTAGTTTTTCATGACAAACCCATTAAAGCTAACCTTGAAAAGGGTCAGGTAACAACTACCCCCATTTTTATAATGATTTGTGTGGGTCATTACAAGATTTGTAGGGTGCAGATTGATGATGGTGCTACAAATAATGTGATCCCATTCCCCATTGTTGACAAGTTGGGCCTGGTGGATCAAATCAAGCCCACAACAACTTCTTATTTAATGTCATTCAATAGGGCATGTGTTATGGTTAAGGGAACTGTTACTATTAATTTTTTGGTAGGGGACTAGTTTTCCACTAATGCAAAACTTATCATGATAGAGGAGATGTCCAGGTTTAACTTAATCCTGGGAAGATCATGGTTAGTCCAATTAAGGGTTCTCTCCTCACCTATACACCAATAAATCCACCTACCCTAGGCAAGTGGAGAAGTGGAGATTTTTAGTAATGATGTAGCCCCTTGGGCTATAAACAATATAAAGATGAAGCAAGGATCAGAGATAGATATCTTCAAATATGTATCACCTATCCATACTAAAATTCGATGTTCAACCAATAAGATGGCCAAAACTACCAACTTACATGAAGAAACCATGTGGGCCAAATTTCCCTTTCAAATGATAGATGACAACTTAGAAGAATATCATCTTAAGTCTTCCAAGCCATATGCCACACCTATCCACACTAGGTTAGGAAACAATTGAATAATTAGAGTCCATCCCTAAGTTACTTCAATCATCTTTTATTTATTTTTAGCATCTTTTTTTGCACAATTTCATGTTTGTATAGTTTCAAGTTTTCATCGTGTTACTTTTCATGCTAGCTATATCACTCGGGCCTGGAATGACCTTAAACCATTGCACATCCCACCAAGGCCTAAAAATGGCAATCCACTCTTTGAAGACTTTATTACCAAGGGCCCAAAAATGGCCCTAAACTAGTGAGGATCCAAAATGGCCTTAAACTACCCCATGGCCCAAAATGGCCTTAAACTACTACATTGCCGGAAGTGGCCTTAAACTAGCAATGGCTCGAAATGGCCTTAAACTAGCGATGGTCCAAAATAGCCTAAAACTAGCAATGGATTGAAATGGCATAAAGCTAGTGATGGCCCGAAATGGTCTTAAACTAGCCATGGCCTGAAATGGCCTTAAACTATTGTACAACCTAGAATGACCTTAAACTAGGGCATGGGGCCCACAAGAGGCCTAAGTACATCAACAGGAAAAATATTAATCAAAGAAAATAAGGAAATCATCTCACATTTCATTAAATGAAAAATAGATATAGTCCAAATTTGAGTCCATACATAGAGTGGAAACATTGGATAACAATAAGGGTTATATTCCAAATGAAAAAATGTTTTCAACAAGATACACGTCTTCAGTGGTGTCTTTGTCTACTGCCCCACTAGGTCCTGCATTCTCATTTGGATCCTACATGATTCAAGAATAAAGTAATGTATCAATGAGTGAGAAAGGAAAATGCATAAGTCTCTCACTAAATAAACTACAATAAAGTAAAGCTTAGCTACTTGAGATGGGCCTACATCCATCTCTGGTGGTATGTTGTCAAGGCTGGATGCTAGACATCATAAAATTTCTTCCTCCATTAAATTTTCCCAATGGTCTTCTCATAGATCAACGCTGGCCATAATCTTTCCTTTTTTCATAGCTATCCAGGTAGGTGGCCCTGGGAAAAAATTGGTAGTAGTGGTCTCCCCAGAAGGCAAGGTCATCTCTCTCTCAAGAGATTCACTCACCACTACATGATTTGCAAATTTATCATAGGCCTAAGTAGCACTAATTACATTGAGAAATATCTCACAAGTATGACATTCTACAAATACATCCCTATACCTCTGGCCATAGGTGGCATGTTCCATCTTATACATGTGTTTATGAATTTTTTTTGCCTGTAATCCTAATTTTTTGGGCCAACAAATCCATTTGGAAACATTGTTTAATTACGTTGCAAGTAGCCTCATTTTTGCCTTGTATGACAAACTAGTATCCAGCATAATTGATTATGGTCATAAGCCAACTACCATAAGAAGTGTCACAAGCCATTAAGAACTCATTTCATGATCGAAAATCTTTCAACTCAACTACTTGACTTGCTTGCTCTTTTTCAAGTTTCTGGACCCTTTTCTAGAGGTCTTCGTTGATGCATCTACACTCTAATAAGGATTGTGCTAAGTATAGCACAAATTTTCTTGCCTCATTTTATATATGACAAGGCACCTTGACTACCTCTAGAGGTATTTTAGGCATAGCATTGACTTCAACCACCTATTTTGGGTCCCACTTGAGTTAAGAATCTATTATATCAAACATAAGGAAGCATTAATTATAAGATGATGGAAACAATAGAATAAAATAGAGAGAAAATGCCCTAGTTCAAATGCACCTATCTCATGGTCGATTTTCCTTAAGTGTTCAATCATATCATCAACTACCCCTTTCATAAAAGCAAATTTATCTGGGGTTTCTATCCATGGCTGTAGGCAAAATGAAGAGCAAGACTCAGGATCCTTAGTAGAAGTAGTACCCACTATGTAATGAAGCATGTTAGTATTGTGAAGAAGAGAAAAGGGAAAGTGAGAAGCAATATAAATGACAGTGCAAAGCTCCTACCCAGCAAACTCTCAGGGGTGAGAGTGGGGGAATTTCCCATTGGCATACTATCAAACAAATCAGCAAACTCACTGGCCTCAAACTGTAGCCGTTCTTCCTCAAACTACCTTAAAAGTGTGGTGGCATCTTCAACTATAATGTGCCCCTCATGTTCTGGGACATAGTCTGTAAAAGGTTTGCTTGCAGTAGGGGCTTTCTCCTCTATGGAGGGGGCCTCCTCCTCTTCTTCCATTATAGGGGCCTTTGCCTCAAGAGCCAAAACCTCTTCTTCATCTACTAAACATAAGCTAATGTTAAGATGCTAGCCCAACATGTGCATGAAAAAGAAAAAAGCAACAAGCAAGATAGCTAAGGAATACTCATGAAAAAGCACATATTTCACAGTATGAACTTTGATCTATAATCTTTTATTCCTTTTCTCGCATATACATGGAGGCTCTTCTATAGGATGAGGCTTCTTAAGTTACAACTTTGAATTCCCTATTTTCATAATAAGGCTTTCCCCCCTCACTACGTTGCCCATGCTACTTTGTGGGGGGGGGGGGGGGGGGG
>MNCI01013830.1:330704-343164 GCA_015680685.1 Gnetum montanum | reverse complement strand
GGGGGGGGGGGGGGGGGGGGGGGGGGGGGGGGGGGGGGGGGGTGGCTCTCCAAAGATGTCTTGTGCATGAAAATATGGTCACACTTGATCCTTCATCGTTATTGAAAAGGACTCCTTGATAGCTTTTGGAGGGTCTTGAGATTGGGTGGTGTGAAATACTTGGCAGATTCATGGTTTGGATATCTAGGTACAATCTTGTAACACCCAGATCCCATTCTCATGAACCACCAAGAATTTGGTAAACCATCACAGACAAGCTATAAAAAATGAAAAATCACATTGAAACATGTGTCAAGTTTGCCACAAAGCTTAACCATTTTGGACTGTAAGCCTTCTACAAGGTACCTAGCCCAATTATAATGTGTCCCTTCTTCCATTACGTCTCTCATGATCTAGGTTTGCTCTACCCGAATAATCTTTCCTTGGGAAAGTAGCTTGGGAAAGGCACAAGCTTAGAAGATAGGGTAAATCTCTTGGGCTACCTCTAACTTAACCTTATTCATGTAAATTCCCTTGCGATCTTTATTCATCCCTAGCCATTCTTCTATGTTCCCTTGATGATTTAAATCTTTGCTAGTCTTCTCCCCCACAGGTAAACCATCATAAGGGATGCCGAAAAGATCTAAAAAAAGGTTGTCAGTAATTTCAAACACCACCTGCATATTGTGGACTCGTGCGTGAAAGTGGTCAACACTTTCTATAAAAGAATCGACAAGGGTGCATTTCCACAATCAAAATGCTGGGATTTACTACCAAAAATAGGTCCATGAGTCTAGCCTCTTAGACATTCTAAACAATTGTGACCAGGGCCCCATTGCACAACCAATGTTGTGACTCATCAGTGTTATCATAGTTAAAGAAAAGGTTGGCTTCATTATGTTCTAAGGTAATCACTGTAAGCTCCTTGTTCCATTACAATAACCAAGAATAAAATTAGACAAAAAATTAACAAAATCAATCAATCAAGAGCACATGATAACAAGCGCATAAAATAACTCACTTGGTGTGAATGGTGTATGGAATGGTGGTATTTTCACTAGAACTTCTTCTATGGTGGGTACCTGATGAGATGCCCATTTGCCATCCAACTAGCCAAGTTCCTCACACTTTAGATAGAACTTAGAGTATTTGGTTGGATAGGTTTTAAAGTTAGCCCCAAGTTTTTCTCTAACCTCAACACACATATTCTTAGTAGAAGAGAACTCTTGTAGGGCTATTTGAGCCAACGCCAATGCCCCCTCTTTATCATGGAGGCCATCCTTGTTAAATACAAATCTGGCAATCCATAGACCACAATAAGCATTCCAATGTATACAAGCTAAAAGATATAACATGTCTAAGTATCTTCATAGGACTCACCCACCAGCACAGTAGATAGTCCCAGCTGGGTTTTGAAAGAAAGTGCCCATATGGCTAGCGATAAACAATGTGTTGTACTTGTGATAGCACTTAAATTCAGGCATGGCCCAAATCCAAGATAGGAGTCTCAAGCATTTTGGATGTTAACTTGAGCTCCCTACCCCTTTCTTTTCAGTGGATCCATCAGTCATGAATCTCAAGATGCCTCGATTTGCCCCAGGTAGTAATGTTTCAACTAGAACACTTGCTGTCTCAACTGATAGGTGTGACCATATTATTATATTGAAATGATGTAGTAGGAACTCTATAAATTCCTGTGTGCCTTCTCGGAATCAAACCACCTAGTCCCTTACTCATGCATGGGGAGGAGGGACATTAACCATAGGGGCACTTAGGCAACTTAGAACCCCTACTAACTCGATCACGAGCAAGATTTGTTTTAACATAACCATGCATGATATAAAAAAAAAACATTAGTTTACAAAAGTTTTTGAAAATTTTTTCTAATTATCAGTTACATTACTATAGAGCATAGTAGCCCCTTGTATAAATTTTTTTTTCTAAGTATGAGATATGAAACCCATGGTACTATTAAGCAAACCAAAATTTTTCTAAGTATTCATCCCATAGCATAGTGGTTGTGTCATGCACAGCATAGTAGTGTAGCAGCTACGTCCCGCATGCACAACGTAGCGACTATAGCGTAGTAGCATAGTAGCTATGCCTTGCACTCATAACATAGCGATTGCATCATGGGTAGCATAGTGACTACATCCTACACGTGTAGCATAGTGGCTACGTTATGTGCAGCATAGTAGTTACACCTCATGCAGCCTAGTAGTTGCATCATGCATAGCATAGTAGTTACACCTCATGCAGCCTAGTAGTTGCATCATGCATAGCATAGTTGTTAGACCTAGTGTAGCACAACAGCTACGTCATGCATAGCATAATAGCTACACCTTGCATAGTGTATTGACTATGTAACAGCTATGCCCCACGTAGTGTAACAAGCACCAAAACATGATATAGCCTATCAGTTACACTATCAAAGATAATACAACCTAAATAAAGATATAAAACATTTGCAAATCCCCTATCGTATTCCACTATGTGGAATGTAAGAAAAAACCTTCCCACGCATGCTACGCTACCTAGAATGTTCTAAACACTCACCTAAAAAAGGGAAAAAAAGTGTGGAACCCTAGTTTTAGTAGGAGCAACCACAATCATAGTGTCATGGCCATGGTGATAGCCACAATGGTAGTAGTAATAGCCATGGCATAGTTGTTGTTGCAGCCACCACCATGGCAACAACACCCACGACATAGTGGATGGAGCAATCATGGCAACTAGGGCACAGTAGCCATGGGGGAGACAGTAGCAACAACATTTCCTCAAAAAAAAAAAACAATAAACAAAAATATACAACAAAATCATAGGTAGCATAGTAACTTATTAGGCAGATGGTGCCTCCTGCCACTCTTTGATCTTTGATCTAGGGAGTGATTGCAAGGTGCACTGCCCTTCATCCACATTAGCAAGACCTTGATGTCTACGCTCACTCCTACGCATCATTGTCTTGATGTCAAACTTGGGCCTATTGGTCATTATGCTGCAACTACTATGCTCTCTCTTTGAATCATGCTATGCTCTAGCCTATTAGCTCTGATGGTAAAAATGACAGCTTTACCATGGGTACAACCCTATTTATACCCTTCAGGGTTATAGGGCATGTTACTTCTTCGAGATGTTCCATGTCCTACACATAATGTGGTATGCCCCATGTCCCATGCATGACTTGGAATGTCCTATGCCCCATGTGTAATGCAGAATGTCCCATGTCCTACACATAACATCGGACACCCCGTGTTCCCTGTAGTGTAGCACATAGATGTCCAAAAAGAATGTTTAACATTTTATTTAACCTCTCATTCTATAAGCACAGTGATGGTCGACCATGACCTTAAAATGGTAATTTTGGAGTTCCCTTTATACTATAATCATAGTGATAGTTTGTTAAGACCTTAAGCTAGCAATTTTGAAATATAGTTTTGCATGGTCATGGTTTTCGAAAACCTTAAACTAGAAATTTTATAACACTTGATAATTACCTTGCATACATTTCACTTCATGTTGCTATAATAAGTAGGTATCACTTGATGTCTTTTTTTTTTGCTTATTTTTGTAGGAGTGCTTGGGAAAATGGCTACACATGATGATGTCCATTTGCCCTTAATTCTAATAGGATCCCATGGAAGATTTATGAGACTTTTGAACATAGAGCTTGTAGACTTCGAACCACCCCTTTTTGACACCAACATAGCATCCTTAGAAACACCGCTAGACTGCCAAAACATCTAGTCCACGCATTATACTTAGAAGCCAGTGATGTAATTGAGGACCCACTTATTGAAATTCCCATTACTACATCTAGAGGTGAGGTAAGAACATTAAAGGTTAGCTCTCTACTAGAGCCACAAGTTCAACAAAATATCTCTAAAGTCCTCAATGATAATATCAAAATGTTTGCATGGTTGTATGAGGATATGCTAGGCTTAGACCGATGCATAATAAAACACAATATCATCCTAGATTCATGCATTAAACTAGTCAAACAAAAGGCTCACAAAATCAAACTAGAAATTGCATTAGATATGTGTGATGAAATCACCAAGCTTTATCAAGTTGGGTTCATCCAGTAGTTGATTATGTGAATTGGGTATTAATATTTGAATAAGGAAACCATTAGGGATGATTTCCCCTTGCCCAGTATCGACCAATTTGTTGATACTATGGCCGATCATGCTTTACTATCCTTCATGGATGGATTCTGGGGATATAGTCAAATCCGCATAAACCCAAAACATCAACTGGCCACTACCTTCATGACCCCTTGGGAAACCTTATGTTACATGATGATGCCCTTTGGGCTAAAATATGTTGGTAAAACATATCAACAAGGAATGACTTACATTTTTATTGACTATCTTTTCAAACAATTAAATGATTATGTGGATGATATAGTAATTAAATCTAAGAAAGCTCCTGATCATGAAAATGACTTGAACCTATTCCTTCAACATTGTTGTAGGCATGACCTCCACCTCAATCCCAAAAAATGTTTCTTCGAAGTAAATGGATGCATGTTAGGCCTTGTAGTGTTAGAAATGTGGATATATGTAAATCCCAATAAAATCAAACCCATTGTTAACTTAGCACCACCTACAAACATTAAGGAATTTCATGGGTTGCAAGGTAGGGTAAAATTCATATGAAGGTTTATTGCAAGGATAATAGATAAATTACATCCAATGCAACACTTGCTTAAGAAATGAGTTAACTCTGAATGGACAAACCAATGATAGGAAGCATTTGACAACTTAAAAAAGGAACTTGTTCATCTTCCTACTATTTATCTTCCACAAAGAGATAAGCCTTTTTACATTTATCTTGTGACTTCAAACATGTCCATTGCTGCTTTTCTTTATCAAAAGAGGGGTGACGGTTTTGAAATTCCTATCTACTACTTGAGTCATGCATTGATAGCTTAAGAAGCAAAATACAATGATGTAGAAAAAAATTGCCTTGCTTTAGTATTCACACTTAAAAATGGAGGCATTACTTGTTTGGGGCCAAGTAAATATCATCTACAAAAATAACATACTTAGGGCTGAAACACCATCAATTTTGGGACTCTCATGATTTAGCATAGTCCCAAAATTTGGGTAAGGATCTCTACAAGCATGGTGTCAAGCTGGACAGTGCAGACAACATGGAACCCTAGAAGTCCTAATGCCTGCAAAGCTACTTCCAAGCCTACTTGCCACCCTCTACAACATAGTCAATGAAGCGCCTAGCCATGAGACCATTTTGCATGAAAGAGGCACTATAGTAGACCATATAGTTTGGCAAATTTTCTATCTTCCGGGTTGATAGGCTTGCTATACCCTTTAGCTTGCCCAACTTGACACATGACCTAGTTGATGGTCTACCTAGGGGACATGCTAGGAGCTACCAAAAGTGTTCAAGATGAACTAAATAGTTCAAAAAGTTTTCTAACTACAAAACTTGCTACACTACACTACACTACATAGTGTAACAGACCTTGTGGTGATTGATCAGGTGCCAAAGATGTAGATTGATAGTGATTCAGCCCTTTGGGATACCTAGTCCACTTTGTCCTTGAAGCATGATCAACATGATGCAGGAGAATGTGGAAAATTTTGTTAAAAATCATCTTCATTTGAGTGTTACATTATGGTACACTATGTAGCACAATGTAGTAGGGTGCTTGTGTGGCATTGCTTTTGCTCAGACTATTTTGACAAAAGAAACATAATTTCACATGCCTTAACCATTAAACATGCTTTTTCTGCTACCATGCTAGGACATGACTAACATCCCATGATAAAAAATTTACAAAGTGATTCAGAATTCAAGCTAAACTGGGTGCTATGCTACACAACATAGTATAGCATAACAGGGTTAGAATGCATGGACGTGCTCTTGTAAGTGGTTCTAGCAAAAGAATTGCACTTGGCTGTGCTCTAACCTCCAAGACTGCCTATCCCACTTTTCCCTTAGGTTCCAAGAAAAGTTTCTTGATAAAGCATTGAAAATCAAGCAAGGATTCATGTCACACTGGTTGCTACACTGTGCTACGCTACATAGTGTAGCATAGTGTAGCAATGACACAAAGCCCAAAATTATCCCAAAGATGAACTCCGTAGGTCCTAGGACCTTTCAACATGGAAAGTAGTGTTGCCGATTGCTAAAGTTGCTCAGCTAGCGAGGCCTTAGAGGGGTATCTTCAACTTTCAGGAAAAATTTCTGCTAATATTGGTGGCTACGCTACACTACGCTATGCAGTGTAGCATAGCGTAGCTTGCATGTTTTTACACTATGTTGATACGTTGGGTAGCGTAGGTAGCATAAAACTTGCATGGAAGCCCTAGGATGTCTCCAGCAGCTCCAAAACTCATCGACAATGGCAATTTCTACTCTAGCATCTATTCAATAGATAAGATCAGAAATTTTCTTTATTTTGCATTCCCCTTGATGATTCCCAAAGTTGTCCCTACGCTTCACCCTACTCACAAGAGTAGGGAAGATGTAGTCTTGGAGCATAGGCTCCACTATGAATTTTCTATAAAAACATGGTAGTTCCCTACATTCTGGCACATGCAATTTGAATGGTATGGTCATAGCTTAGTAGGTTTTATGTTTAGCATAACACTATAGCATAGCACACCACCATAACACTGCAGCGTGGCACTACGCCGTAGTATGGCATATTCACATTTGCACCATGTGGGACCCAGGACACGTGGCATCCAAACCATTTCTCTCTCTCACATCTATTTCTATAAATACCCCAATGAACAACATTGAAAGGGGTTGGCTTCGAGAGGTTCGCTTTTGGCATTTTTGGCTTTTAACTTGGCTTTCTTGTGATTAGTAATTGGCATTTTCAGCATTTGGCTTTCTGGCGATTGGCTTTGGTAAAGAGATTAGCAAGCGAAAGATTGATGAATAGAAAACCCCAGTAGCAACACTTCCCAAATCCCTCTTAGCCTAGCAAACATTAGCTCATCAGTTCTTATTAGCATGCCATTGGCAGCAATCAAGGAGTTATGACCATACCATTACGTTGTAAGTTGTGCCCATCCACACTGCACATCTATTGCACATATTCTTCAGCCAAAAAAAGATTAAATCCCCTAAACTTGGGGCAATGCATTCTCTCACTCAAGCTCACTTCATGTCATTTTACCAAATTTTGCATCATTATCTATCAGTTTACATTTATTGCTTAAGTTACATACTTTGCTATGCATTTACTATTCTATGTGTTACAACTTTCTTTACCTAAATCTCAACGTGACATATTAAAAAAAATGTTCACAAAAGGTTATTTTTCACCAACTAAGTCCCTTTCTGATCAACCAGAATGTTCGGGGCACCCCATTTTTGCTTTCTCTAGCATAGCCCTCATGCAGATTTGAGGTTAGGCTATACACCCAGTAACCTCTCGGTGTCTAGCCATCAATGTTTTTGGCCATTATAGTTTTTGGTGCTAGAAGGAGGGTCTTCTCTATGCCCTTTCTATGCATCATAGGTGATTCTATATGTTTTCTGTATCCTGTCACCTACTAGCATAGACATGCCACCCTTGTGATTGTCTATGCACCGGGTGGTGTAGACTGGTCGCAACGACTGTTTCTTTGGAATGCTGCAGGATGAAAGCCTCCAACTGTTTATTGTACCACATTTCTTGTCATCTATGCTACATTGCCTATGTCCTATGTGGTGTAGTGACCCTATCAACATGATACACTGACCCCTTAGTCAACTGTGTTACGTTGCCTACGTTTTGGATAGCATGGTAACTCTATCAGTGTAGTAGTTATTTGACTATCAACCCCATTACACTATCCATCTATAGTGTTATGATTCCTACTACGTAACACCTATCTATAGTGTTACATTGCTTACTATGTAATGCCCCCTACTATGTTATTTTATCCATCAAGATACGCTACCCATCACGTTACGCTACTTGCATTCCCTGTAGCATAGCAACTTTGTCAACGTAGTAGTCCTGCTTAGCATAGTAGGTATATTAGTAAAGGAAACCATTTTCTGACATTCATAAGAGAACCTAGTTTCAACCTATCTTCTCTATAGTCTTAAAATACAATAGAAAATGAATCCTATTACAACCGTAGTTCTCACATTGAGCTTGGAGGTACCCTACTATGCCCAAAATTTGGCAGGTCCTAAGTGACTACCCAGCCTAGTCCTGATGCAAAGGTAGTTCATAAGAATATGACAACAATCACCTAAATCTCTACCTCAAGATGAAGAGCGATAAAAATTTCTATATGTAAAAATTCAAGCAAACATACCATTGGACCATCATGAACTTGAAGAGAAACGTAACTTGAGTTCATCTATCGGAAAGGAAGGGAGTTCATCCCTACTCTTGATATCATCATCCTATTAATTTAGATGTACTAATGGATGCTAAACCAACTTTTCCAAGTAAGTAGGATAAGAGAATGGGACATAGAATCCAACTACGAGGAACCCTTGCATGATGGACAAGAGGAGTTGGACTCTCACTCAGAAGGTGGTGGCCCAATCTAGACCATGGCTATCTCTTCCGCCTCCATCCTTTGATCACACCAGCACTTGTATTTTCCTCCCTTTTCTACTGCTATAGCACTTTTTCAGCCTACACACCATTTGGTGATGGGAAGTCATCAAATTTCATTAGCGTATCAACATGTAGGCCCCTCAACCTCATTTTGTAGTGGTCATCTCTCCTTGTCTATCCAGGCCCCACACTTGACCCTTGTAATGCCCATGCTATCATATCTGCACACAGTGCCTACATCACAATGACATGTAGATCTTGTTTCTATCCCCTCCCTTGCACCTGTTCCACCATTAGTAGCGGGCCCAACCTTGACCACATGGTGGACAATAACAACTCCTTTCCCTATAGTTCAACTATCTCATGTGCAATAGTACACATAGCCTCAAACATATCAAGTTCCACACATAGCACAACTGAACATGAGATTGTGGGCTGCTCATATGATGTCACTAGAATGTGGGCTTCTCATACGATGTCACTGGCGGGAGTTGTTCTGACAGCACCCTTAGTGGGATTGGCATCTGCACCAATAGCACCACCAAGAATGGCTACCTCAGTAACCTCACAACCATATGCAACATCCCTAGGTCTAGATTAAGCTTTCTAACTCATCCAGAAACTTACTAAAGATATTAAATGGCTCAAAGCCACTGGTTCTAAAATCGTCCAAGTCATGGACTTTTGCCATGATGACCCAGTCAGTCCAGCTATCCCTATGGTTACATTGTCCCCTACGGTGCCACTCCCCTAATTTACAAAATACAATGTGGAGGGTGATTTGAATGCACATTTGGTAACCTTCAAGTTTGAATCCTTATTGTTATAACCATGGCATCACACCATCATCCATGTTTTTGCCATGTCTCTGATAGGAAAAGCTTTGGATTGGTACCACGCACTTCCACGCGCCTCCATCTCAACCTTGGAAGAACTGCTAAGCCAATTCATGACTTGTTTTAAGTACAAATTAAAATTGGAAGTCACTCTAGACTAGCTCATGAGTGTTAAGTAGGAACTACTAGAATTTGTATAGAGATTTATACAATGATGGAGTGCAACATTGAATGAAATACATGAACAAATTGCCGAGGCTCACTTGTTGGCCATCTTTAAGGGTGTGGTCAATGATTTTATTAAGTCCAAGATCTACTACCTAGCGCTATGTTCCCTCAGCCAAGCAATGGTTCAAACCAAGAGCATCCAAGACATGGTGGAGGCTCGTAGGGACCCAGTTTACATGGCCTATAGGAATGCACATACTAAGAAAGGCAAGGCCATAGAAACCATCGTGGCCACTATAGCCAACAAGACCAAGCCTAATAACAAAAAGAAGGCTACCACCATGCCCAAGGTCCCCACTAATGCAACACCTAGCCCCATTAGCACTAGTCAATTATAAGCATTAACACCTATGGCACAAACCCAGCCAAGGCCAAACTTTGAGTGCAAGGACTACTCAAAGTATACCCCGTTACCAATTAAGCCTTCAAAACTCTTGAAGCAATTGTTGGGAGCTAGGTGTATATAACACAAATGAATGTTAGAGGTGGCTATTAAATGCCATCAAAGGTATTGTAAAGTTCTTCATAACCCCTCCTTGGCTACACCCAATGAACCACCAGTGCCTACGAATTTTAGGTTAGAGCATTTCTATGACTATCATTGACTATGTGGGCATGATACAAATTATTTCTTAGCATTAAAATATGACATTGAATGAATGATTAATTAGGGTAAGCTGGTCTTGGATGAGAGTAGTCCCATTTGACCTGAAAAATAATCGATGGGCATTTATAGAGATCCCCTAAATGCTAACAATGTAGGTTACACCATCAATGCTATTAGCATTGACAATAACCTTGAACCACCACATCAACCATTTGTGATTCGTGTACCTCCTCGCAATGTAGAAATGCCAACAACAACTAAGTCATAGATCCCCATTTTCATTAGGGTCCCTCACCTAACATCTATTGAACCTTTTGTGCTGAAAATTACACCACCTCCCATTGCGACAACATAGGTACCATTTTTCATTAAGGTGCTAATGCATGCAAGTTTCTCCCCAACCCAAAACTAAGTGACAAAAGCTACACCCTAGCTGCCCCATTCAAAGAAGTGTGAAGAGCATCTAGCAGACAAGCTGGCTAGGGAACATACTATGCTAGGTCCCCCTAAGCCTACCCCCTTATCTGCAGTGCCTATGGCCTCTTTGTCATCAGCTACTAATAGCAACACATAGATGCAATCATCACCTTTTGGTCCAAGAAAGCTTAGCATTCAACTTGAAGCTACTCCTCCTTGAGAAATTTACCTTCCAAGATGTATAACAAAAGAGAAGGTTAGAAAGCAACAAGACAAAAGGCAATACTTCTTGAAAGCCCTTTCACAAGCTAAACAAGCCTTAAAGTAGAAAAATATAACACTAAGCTTATACAACTTGATAATGACCTATGAAATGCATCGTGAAGCCATGGTTCACATGTTGATGTCCATTATTATTAATAAAAACATGTTGGCTAAAGAGAAATAAATTGATGCTATCATGCTTCCCTCTATGGTTGAAGAACCATGACCGGCCTAGTTGACATTTCATGACAAGTCCATTAAGGATGACCCTGAAAAGGATAAACTGATAACTGTGCCCATGTTCATTACAATTTGGGTTGGCTAGTACAAGATTCATAGGGTACAAATTGATGACAAGGCTACCACCAATGTAATCCCATTTCCTATCATTGAAAAGTTGGGCTTGGTTGATCAAATCAAGCCCACAACAACTTCATGTCTTAAATCCTTCAATGGAGCACATGTGGTGGTCAAGGGGACTATGCACTTCAACTTTGTGATGGGGGGCCAGTTCCTCATGAGCACGGTATTTATCATGATGGAGGAGATGCCAGGATTCAACCTGATCTTGGGGAGATCATGGTTAGCCCAACTAAGGGCTATATCCTCACCTATACATTAGGAAATCCACTTACCCTACATGGGAGGGGAATAGTGATTTACAGTGACAAAGTAGCTCCCTAAGCCATAAACAATGTACATGTGGAGCAAGTTTTAGAGATAGAAATCCCTAAAAGGAAGCACCCATTCAAAATGAAACACCATGTTTGGCAAATGAACAAGCCAAAATTGTCAACTTAAATGAAGAAACCATGTGGGCCAAGTTTCCCTTTGAAACAACAGATGATAACATAGATGAATACCATTGTAAGGCGTCCTGGCCATATGCCTTGCCTAATCCACCTTGGGTTAGAAAAAAATTACATGATTAGGACTTGTCTCTATTGGCGACCATTTGGGATGCGACCACCAACGAGTGTCCTCGAACAGGATTTAGGTGCCTGCTGGTCTTTGGCAACAACAAGGCCCAGATACCTCCAAATAAACTCAGTAGTTAATGTGAGTATGTGTGTGTGTTGTTGCGGCGTGCGGTTGTGAGAAATGTAACGATTGCATTGTATGTGAACTACAAATGACTTACTTTAAAGAGATTCAGCCAACTTTGCCAAGTACTGTGAGTTGTTGAAAAATTTCCTATTTTGTTCAACTGCCTAGTCCATGCGGTCCTTATAATACCTACTTGTAACAAATAAAATTTTGTAAAAACATTTGAGCACAACTCCATAATCTACTCCTAATTTTTCCCAGAGAAAGAGATAGTTCCACAAGAAAACTAGAAATAGAGCAAGATTCAATGGAAATAGATAGAAAAGAAAGGAAAGCAAATTTGTGTAGACCTCAAATATTTAAACAAGGTAAAATGACACGAGTAAACACTTCGCAATAAAGCTATCCCAAATTCAATATCTACGAATTGTTCAAACTTCTAAGGCTCAAACAAGCAATATCTTCAAGAAAATCCTATTATGCTACCAAAAATTGCTACGTAAACTACCACGTACGAGACTCCATTTTGACTAGATAATA
>MNCI01013830.1:258265-316539 GCA_015680685.1 Gnetum montanum | reverse complement strand
CTCAAACAAGAAATTTCTTCAAGACAATCCTACTATGCTACCAAATATTGTTGCGTAAAATACCACGTACGAGACTCCATTTTGACTAGATAATAGATGTCAACGATTGCATTCAAACAGAACCTTTAAAAAACTTGACAATTTCTGATTGAAATACCACGGGAATTCACTTTAAAGATAAAAAGAAGCTATTCTGGTCCCATCAAAATACCAAAGATTTTTTGAACCCTCTCAACTACTGAATACCAAAATACCAAAGGTTCATTACAATAATTCTTACAAAAAATAAAATTCAAAAACAAAAATAAAATATTTTGCTGCTACACTATGATCCTTCCCCAACATCATCATCTCTTGTCTCGCTAGGTCTTTCACCTCCATTTGTATCCTAAATAAATAAAAAACACAAAATAAGGAATTAAATTACAATAAAGCTTTAATGAAACAAATTATGACACAATAACAAGTGGCTAACCTGAGATGGGCCCATGTCCATCTTGGGGGGTATCTTGTCCATTCCAGCTGCAAGACACTATAGAATCTCCTCCTCAGTTAGGTTGGCCCAATCTTCCTCTCCTAGATCAATGCTTGCCACAACTTTCCCCTTCTCCATAGTCAAACATCTAGGTGGCCCTAGAAGAAAGGTGGTGGTAGTGGTCTCCCTGGAAGGTAGGGTCATCTCTCTTTCAAGAGACTCACTAACCATGACTTGTTTCATGAACTTTTCATAGGCCTTAGCAGTGCCAATAACATCAAGAAATAACTTATGGGTATGCAACTTAACGGAAGAATTCCAATATTTCTGATGATAGGAAGCACATTCCATTTTGTACATGTGCTTATGATTCTATTGTGCTTGCCCCCATTTGTACACTTTAGTGATGTAGTCCTTCTAGTCTTGATTATTTTGGGCCAAAATGTTCATTTGCAAGCATTGTTTAATAATCTCATGAGTGGCCTCATTCTTACTCCATACAGCTAACCAGTATCTTGCATAGTAGATTACTGCCATATTCCAACTATCGTCGTAAGTGTTGCAGGCCAATGAAAATTTATTCCGTGACTGTAGGTCCTCCAACTCAACCTCTTAATAAGCTTTCTCCTTGTATATCTTTTGGACCCACTTCTAGAGGTCCTCGTTGATGTACCTGCACCTCCACAATGATCATGCTGAGTAGAGTGCACATTTTCTCATTTCCTCGTATACATCACGAGGTACCTTGGTCACCTCTCATGGGAGTACAAACACCACATCAACCTCAACCACTTGTCTGGGGTCTCATTAAAGATGAGAAGCTATCAATCACACATGAGAAAATGTTAGTCCTAGGATGATGGCAAAAACGCAATAACTTAGAGAGCCCAATGTTGTAATTTGAATACATCTATTTCAAGATCAATCTACCTTAGGTGGTTGATCATGTCACCAACCACCCCCTCCATAAAGGCAAATTTGTCTGGGGTCTTGGTCCATGGTTGGAGGAAGATTGAGGAAGAAGAGTGAGGGACCTTAACAGTTGTATCTACTACACAAAAAGGCATGTTAACATAATAAAGATAAAAAACTGATAAATAGCATAAACGATAGTGCAACGCTCCTACCTAGCAAACCCTCAAGGGTGATAGTGGGGGGATCGCCCATTGACACACTGTCAAGAAAATGGTCAAACTTGCCAACATTGAATTGTAGCCCTTTCCCCTCTAGCTAACTCAATAGCATAGTAGCATCTTCAATGGTCATATGCCCCTTAGGTACTGGGGCACACTCTGCAAAAGGATCATTGATAGCCAAGGCCTCTTCCTCTATGGCAGGGGCCTCCTCCTCTGCAGCTGGGGCCTCTTCTTCTTCTACAATGGGGGCCCCTGCTCTAGGAGCCAAAACATCATCTTCCTCTTTTTTTAAACATGTCTAAAGTATGTAGCCTAGTCTAGCATGAAATGGGAGGGGAAACTAAGAAGACAACTAAACATACTTACCAACTATGGGCTGCACCTTGCAAACCTTGATTCGCAACTTTCTCCCTTTTTCCTCATTAGTGTATGGAGGTTCTTTGACTGGAGGAGACTTTTTGTGTTGAAACCTAGTTTTCACCATTTCTACAATGAGACGCATCCGCCTTAGCACATTTCTTGTGTTAATGGGAGGTGCCCCTCCAATGCTATCTGGTGCATGAAAGGGACATCCCACTTGGTCCCTCATCATTATCGAAAGATATTTCTTGATAGCTTCTCAGGGGTCTTGGGATCAGGTGGTGTAGAACACTTGGAAAATCCATGGTTTCAATATCTAGATGTGATCTTGCTGCACCTAGATGTCATTTTCATGGACCACTAAGAATTCTACAAACCATTGTAGGTAGGCTATGAAGAAGGCATAGTGCATGTTGAAATGGACATCAAGCTTCTCATGAAGCTTAACCATTTTAGCCCACAAGCCTTTGGATAGGTATTTGGCCCAGTTGTAGAGGGTCCCTTCTTCTATGATGTTCCTCATAATCCAAGCTTACTCTACTCCAAGAATTTTTCTCTGGGAGAGTAGCTTGGGAAAGGCATGAGCTTAAAAGATAGGGTAAACCTTTTAGGCCACCCCTAGCCTAATCTTATGCATATAAATCCCTTTTCAGTCCTTACTTTTCCCTAGCCATTCCTCTATATCCCCCTGATGGTTGAAAGCCTTGCTGGTCTTATCTCCTATAGGTATACCATAAGAGGGAACACCGAGAAGATCTGAAAAAAATTTTGTCATTAATCTCAAGTACAACCCGCACATTATGAACGTGTGTGCAGAAGTAGTCAGCCTTTTCAAAACAAAATCAACTAGGAAGAGCATTTCTACAGCTGGGACACTTGGATTTACTACTAGGAATAAATCCATTAGCCTAGCCTCTTGAATGTTGGTAACAAGGATGGTTGGGGTGCAATTTCATAGCCAATGTTGTGTCTCGTCTACCTCCTCGTACTTGAAGAATAGGTTAGTTTCATCATGTCTAGAGGTGATTATTGTAACCTCTTTGGATTTCCTCACTAGTATAGTAATTAACAAAAAAAATGAACACAATCACTTGAACACATGAAAAAAATGCATAATTTAACACACTAGGTTTGAATGGTGTAGGAAATGGTGGAATTTCCACCAGAATGTCTTCTATGGTAATTGCTTGGTAGGATGCCCATTCACCATCCAACCATCCAAGTTCTTCACATTTCACATAGAACATGGCATACTTGATCAGTTAGGTTTTGAAATTAGCCCAAAGTTTTTCTATAATGCTAGCGTGAATGTTCCTGATAGAAGAGAACTCTTACAAAGCCATTTGGGCCAACGCCAATGTCCCCTCATTATTGTGAAGACCATCCTTGTCAATTAAAAACTTGGTAACATGCATAGTATGATAAGCATTTTAACTAATGGAAGATAAATGATACAACATCTTCATAGGACTCACTTGCTAGCATACTACATGGTTTGAGGTGGGTTCTAGAAGCATGTGCCCATGTGATAGGGAATGAACAATGTGTTGTATTTGTGATAGCATTTAAATTTAGGCATGTCCCAAATCCAACACAAGCATCTCAAGCCTCTTGGTCATTAGTTTGAGCCTTCTACCCCTTTACCTTCAATCAACCCATTAACCATAAATTCTAGAATGCCCTAGTTTTCCCTAGACAACAACATTTCAAAAAGTATAGCAGCTATTTCGGTCGATAAGTATGACCATACTATCACACTGAAGTGGCAAAGGAGGAACTCTAGAATTTATATGCACGTTCTTAAATCCAAACTACCTGATCCCCTACCTGTGCATGGGGAGGGGGGATATTGTACATGGATGCACTAAGGTAGCATAGGACTCCTACTAGCTCAAGCATGATCAGGATAGGTTTCAACATGCAGCGTAGTAGGGTGTTCCATGTAGCATAGTGTAGCAGGTACACCCTACATAGTGTATCAAGTACACCTTGCATAGCATAGTGTAGTAGGCATGCCTTGCACAACATAGCATAGTAGGCACACCCTGTATAGCATAGTGCAGCAAGTACACTGCACAAGAGTAATGGCTGCGTTACGCATAGTGTAGCATAAAGACCACATCCTATGCAGCATAACAATGTAACAAGTATGACATGTATAGCAATATAACAAGCATGATAATGTAGTAGACACAATACTATAATTAGCATATTAGTGTAGTGGCTTTACCAACATGGCAGCATAGCAGCATGGCAAGCTCACTAGCGTAGCAATGTAGCATGGAAGGCACCAAAACATAATGCAGCGCATCAGTCATGCTAGCAAAAATGACATAGCATGAAAAAATACATACAACATCCCCATTTCGCTAGCCCTGTCCCACTACATGAAATGTAGAAAAATGAAGTGCAAGCAAAAGGAAAACTCTTCCTTGCACATGCTATGCTATGCTTGACATACATTACTCTACCTAAGAAAATTTGTAGGAAAAAATCCCCTCCATGGATGTTATGCTATGCTGAATGTGCATTATGCCAAAACCTCCCAAACCCCGTAATGGTGCATCGGCTGTTCCCAACAATGGTGGCCATAGTAGTGCCATGCGCTAGACATAGCATAGTGAATGCCATGACCATTGTAGCCAGAGTGGTGATAGCCACAATGTAATGGCCAAAGCAGTAGCCAAAGTAATAACAATACTTGTAGCATAGCAATAGTGACAACCATAGCAACCAAGACACAGGGATAGCAACAATAGTCTAACTTGATAAATCAGATGATGTAAACAAGGATACAATAGTGACTTACTAGGTGGATGGGGTCTCCCGCCACTCCTCAATGAACATCTTGGGAAAACATCACAGGGTGCACTCCCCTTCATCTAGGTTGGCAAGCCCCTAATGCCTATGTTCACTCTTGCATGCCATCACTCTACTCACAAGTTGGTTGTATCGACTGCTATGCTATGACTATTACGTTGTTTCCTGGCTCAATTACGCTATGCTCTGGATATTAGCTGTAGCTATGAAAGTAACAAGATTACCATGGGGTAATCCCCCTATTTATAGCCTACTTTGTCAAAACATCTATTACTTTCTAGAGTCTTCCATGTCCCACATGTAATGTAAGTTGTTCCACCCCCCACACATGACATGAAGTGCCCTTGTCTACTATAGCATAGCAGGGGACATCCCTATCCCCTACAAAGTAGCATGGATCTACTGTAGCGTAGCTCATAGTTGCAGCGTAGCAGCTAAACCCACTAAAATTTTTACTTCATTTTTTACAATGTGGCTTAGTCATGGTCTACTAAGACCTTAAATTGGCAATTCCAGCTTACAATATTACATGGTTACAGTCTACTACGACCTTAAACTGGCAACCTTGGTATACGAATTTGTATTGTTATGGTCCCCTATGACCTTAAACTAGTAATTTTTGGCATCAAAGTTTACATTGTAACAGTCTACTAAGACCTTAAACTAGCAATTGTGACATAAAATTTTACATTGTAATGGTCTGCTATGACCTTAAACTAGCAATTTTCAACATCAAAGTTTGCATGGTTATGGTCTACTACGACCTTAAACTAGCAACTTTAGTGTTCTCTTTACATCTTAAACTCAATGATGGTCCACTAAGACCTTAAATTGGCAACTCTTTAATATTGCATCATTTCTTTGCATATATTCATTACATAGAGCTATCTTAAATAGGTACCACTTAACTTTGATTGTTTTCTTGTTATCATAGGTTGCTTGCAAAATGGCCTTCTATGATGATCTCTGTTCACTTGTAACTTTGACAGGGCCCCATGGCAAACTGATGAGACACTTGGACATAGAGTTGGTAGACTTTGAACCATCCTCTTGTGACACCTACATAGCATCCTTAAAAATATCCCTGGACTACCCCAAATGTTTGGTCTAGGCCTTAGACCTAGAGGTTGGTGATGTAACCGAGGACCTCCTTATCGAAATCCCTATGACTATGTCTAGAGGTGAGGTGAAAACATTAAAATTCAGTTCCCTACTAGAGCCACATGTATGAAAAAACATTTCAAAAGTCCTTAATGACAATGTCAAAGTGTTTGTGTGGTCATATGAAGACATGTCAAGCTTGGACCTGTGACTCATACAACACAACATTATCCTAGATCCATGTGTCAAGGTAGTTAAACAAAAAGTTCACAAAGTCAAACTAGAGATTGCTTTAGCTGTACGTGATAAAATTACCAAACTCTATCAAGATGGTTTCATTCAAGTAGTTGATTACTCAAATTGGGTCTCAAACATTGTAGTCATACAGAAGATTGGGACTATACGAATTTATATAGACTTTTGGAATTTAAATAGGGTGACAATTAAGGATGACTTTCCATTGCCTAGTATCGATCAAGTTATCAATACTATGGCTGGTCATGCCTTAATATCCTTCATGGATGGGTTCTTAGGCTATAACCAGATCTGTATAAACCTAGAGCATCAATTGGAAACTCCCTTTATGACCCCTTGGGGATCCTTTTGTTACATAATGATGTCCTTTGGACTAAAAAATGTTGGAGCAACATATCAATGAGTAATGACATATATCTTTAGTGATTACATCTTGGAAAGATTAAACGACTACATCGATGAAATAGTGGTTAAGTCTAAGGAAGCTATTAATCATCCTAATGATCTAAATGTAGTCTTCAACATTTTCATAGGCATGACCTATGCCTCAACCCCAGGAAATGTATTTTTGGGGTTAAAACTATGCGCATGCTAGGCTTTGTAGTGTTGAAAATGGGGATACAAGTGGACCTCAATAAAGTTAGGACCATTGTCAACCTAGAACCACCTACAAATCTTAAAGAGTTATGTAGGTTGCAAGGCAAAGTGTAGTTTATAAGAAGGTTTATTGCAAGCTTGATGGAAAAAATACACCCAATGCAACACCTGCTTAAGAAGGGAGTCATCTCTAAGTGGACAAATAAATGACAAAAAGCCTTTGATAACCTAAAGAAAGAGCTTTTGCACCTTCCCACTATTTACCCTCCATAGAGAAATAGGCCTTTATACATCTATCTTGCCACCTCAGACACATTTATTGCTACATTGCTATGTCAAAAGATAGATGATAGGTCTGAAATCCCAGTCTACTACTTAAGTTATGCATTAATAGCACATGAAGAAAAGTATAATGAAGTGGAGAAAAATTTTCTTGCACTAGTGTTCACACTTAAAAAATGAAGACATTACTTATTTCATAGTAAAGTCAAAATTATATGCAAAATAAATATACTTCAAGCTATTATAATCAACTTATACAAGAGTATTAGAATAGCCTAATGAAAAGCCATAACTATGGAGTTTGATCTACATTATATGGTACAATCATTCACAAAGGATCAAGAAATAGCCACACATCTTACGACTTCACTTGTTGATGACCAAGCAATAATAGAACCCAAGTTCCCTGATGAGCATGTCAATAGCATAAGTCTTGTACCATCAGATTTTGAGGCCAGTCTACATTTCAATGGTGCTTCAACTACATGATGTGGTAGCGCCACCACTATTCTTACATTTCCCTCTAGGGAAATTTGACCCTTCACATATCATTTTACATTCCTTTGCACAAACAACCTAGCCAAGTACAGAGTACTCCTTAGGGGCCTTCTAGCAGCTCAAGAGTTAAGGATCCAACACTTAGCAATTCGACGCAACTTGCAACTAATTATCCACTAGATCACTAAAGTTTATGCTTGCAAGGCTTCACAGTTGCAACCTTATTGTGATTTAGCCAAAATTCTACTAAAGAAGTTTATAACTTTAGACATCCAACATGTGCCTCGTAATGAAAACACTAGTTGATGCACTAGCCACATTAGCCTTAAATGTTCAATCACACATGTTAGCTACTCCAGCCACCTCGATAGTGGAATGCATTGATCCTATCACTCACACTTCACACATTGTGTCCATAGGCATGGATCACATCCAAGAGTGGTATGACAACATTAAAGCATACCTCCAACATGTTGAACCCCCACACAACTTAACATCAACCCAAAAAGTTGCAATACGAAAATGAGCCCAGAAATATGTCCTTCTAGGAGATAACATCTTATGAAAATGCTCTTATGATGGGATATTGCTAGCTTGCGTTAGTAGCAATGAAGCACAAAAGAGTATTGACTAAGTCCATGATTGATTATGTGGGGGACACATAGCCCCCAGGGCTATGGTAGCAAAAATCAAATGTCTAGGCTACTACTGGCCTTCCATGGAACGTGATTGTGTTGCCAAGGTTAGGATGTGTGATATATGTCAACACCATGGGAACCTCATACATGTGTCACCTACTAAATTACATACTACATCGATCACATGGCCTTTCCAACATTGGGGACTAGATATCATAGGACCCATTACACCTAAGTATTCTGCAGGGCATAGTTTCATTATTACCATGGCCAAATACTTTACAAAATCGGTAGAGGCTATTCCCCTTAGAAAGATTACATCTCAACAGGTTTTCCACTTCATTCTGGACAACATAGTAACATAGTTTGGCCTTTCCATCACTATTGTTACTGACAACAAGCCACAATTCAGTAGCATAGAAACCAAAGCCTTCTACGAGAGTCTAATGTAAAAATGGCACAAATCATCTGCTACAATGTAAAAATAGCATAGATCATCCACTATGATGTAAAACTAGCACAGGTCATCCGCTATGACGTTAAACTAGCGTAGCACATCTTTTGGCCATGACATGAAACTGGCACCTACAACATGATCTTCTACAATCTTAAATTGGTCATCCATCATCTGCTACAATGTAAAACTGGCATAGCATGTCTGCTATGATATTAAACTGACATAGCACATCTTTGGTCCATGACATAAAACTAGCACCCACAACATGGTCTCCTAAGACCTTAAACTAGCCATCCATCGTTTACTATGATGTTAAACTAGCATAGTGGTATGCTAGAACCATAAAATAGCACATTGGTCTACTGGGACCTTAAACTAGCACATCTCACAGTCTACCTAGACCTTAAACTAGGTTCATAGTGTAATGCCTCCCAGCTCACATGTGACACCCTATGAACAAGCAAGCATGCACACTTTCAAGCTTTTCAAACAACATGGGGTGCGATGTTGCAGTTCCAGAAGACGTTCATGTCATCAAGAAAAAATCCTATGGGACACAAGCAATGTCATTGCCCCTACCATCTTGCTAATCTTCTAGGGATTTTATTTGACATCTTGCTGACTTTCTAGAGCTACCACCACCACAACTAATCATCTTCATCATAGCTCCCACTATCAGCACCTACTGCTAAATTCCTAGCACTATTGTGGCCTAGCCACAAGGTTTCCATCCTCTAGCCCTCACCATTGTTTAAGTTCAGAAAGGCATTCAGTTGTTAGGATTCTCACCTTGTAGTTGGATTGCATGATGCTTTCCTTTGGTGGGGATTCTCAAGCACTTACATCATCATCACTCCTAGCCTCTTCAGTGCTCATTTTCGGTGAAGCCGTTGAAGCTTTTTGGCCTACCACTGCCAAAACTTGCACTGGCCTTCCTACCTTGGATATTGCACATATCAAAAAACACTTGCCACCCTAGCAGTGTCCCGAGTAAGCAAGACTTTTCCCTTAGTTCACTTGATTGTTATTTTTTCTAGTTTTCTCTCTATTGTGTTTACAAGAAAAAAGGTAGGATGGCATCATTCAGAGATGCATTTCACCATGAAAGCAAGAGACTACATTGTTCCAAAGTGGTTGCTCTAATTAGCTTAGCTACTTGAGAGTGCATATCTTACTCTCCCTTTAGCCAACTTAGTCTCCATTTCCTATACCCACAATTTCCCATATCCTCTTCACAAGCTTCCTTGATGCACATAAAGCCCTTTCACATGCCCAACCACCAAGTCCATGATGAACGTAATTGAACTCGTCCCATGGAAAGAATCAGTAGGTAGGTCAAAGCCTAATATGGATGTAACACAACTCATCTCGGGAAGGAAATACCTATCCTATAGCGATGACAAGGTTGTCTTCAAGTGAAAGTGGGTGTGTAACAAGAAAAGCACAAAAGCACTGAAAAACAAAGTGAAACAAGTGCCTAAAAAAATGGCACAAAAGCTACTTTGCAATCATTTTAGCTATAAATTAACAATCTCTAAGAACTCTGGTGAGAGGTTGAGGGCCAAAGGCAAAGACACCCATGCATGCTAACTTCCTCATAAGCATTTTAATAAGGGATCACACTGTGGAATAAAAGAAAAAAAACACAAAAAGTAATTCCCTCATAAGCATTCAAACAAGGTTTTTTCCAAGTGAATGTGGGTGTGCAAAAAAAAAGCACAAAGGAAAAAAAGAAAAAAAAAAGAAAGACAAGTGCCTAAAACAAATGGCATAAAAGCTACCTTGCAATCATTCTAGCTATAAATCAACCATCTCTAAGCACTCCGGTGAGAGGTTGAGGACCAAAAGAAAAGAAAACCATGCATGTTGATTCCCTCATAAGCATTCCAATGATGGATCACACTATGGAAATAGTTTTCATGGCATAGAATTCTACATTCATCTCTTCTCTGACCTTGTTTCCTTAAATCCATTCTTTAACTGAGCATGAACTGAAGAGCAGTGTTGGCATATTATTCTTCATGGTATTTCATATTTTTTGTTGACATCTCTCAGGAAGATCCTCCAGATGTCAACAAAAGGGACCATTGAAACACCATCAATTTTGGGAATCTCATGACCTAGTGTAGTCCCAAAATTTGGGCAAGGATCTTTGCAAGCGTGGTGTCATGTTGGACTGTGTAGACAACATGGCACCCCGAAAGTCCTAATGCCTGCAAAGCCACTTTTAAGACTAGCTACCACCTTCTATAGCATAGTCAACATAGCGCTCAACCATGAGGCTAGTTTGCATGAAAGAGGCACTAGAGGTAGACCATATAGTTCAGAAAATTTTCTATATTCTAGGATGATAGGCTTGCTACACCCTTTAGCTTGCCCAACTAGACACATGATCTAGTTGGTGATCTACATAGGGACCATGTTAGGAGTTTCAAAAAGTGTTTAGGATGGACTAAATAGTTTGGGAAGTTTTCTAACTACAAAACCTACTATGCTGCACAGCGTAGCAGGCCATATGGAGACTGATTAGGTGCCAAAGATGTAGATTGATAGTGATTCAGCCCTCTGGGATACTTGCCCCACTTCATCCTTAAAGCATGATCAACATGACATAGGAGAATGTGGTAAATTTTGTTAAAAAATCATATTCATTTGAGTGCTATGCTATGCTATGCTACATAGCATAGTACAATGTAGTAGGGTGCTCATGTGGCATTGCTTCTGCTCAGACTATTTTGACAAAGTAAACATAATTGCCCATGCCTTAAGTATCAAACATGCTTATTCTATTGCCACGTCAAGACATGACTGACATCCCATGACAAAACATTTGCAAAGTGAGTTAGAATTCAAGCTAAACTAAGAGCTACACTACGCTATGCTACACAGTGTAGCATGGCATAATAGGGTCAGAATGTATGGAGTTCTTCTAGTAAGTGGTTCTAGCAAAATAATTGCACTTGGCCACACTTCAACCTCCAAGACTACCTATCACACTTTGCCCTTGGGTTTCAAGAAAAGTTCCTTGACATAGCATTGCAAATCAAACAAGGATTCATGTCAAACTGGCTACTACCCTATGCTATGCTACAAAACATAGCATAGCGTAGCAAGGATACAAAGTCCAAAAGTATCCCAAAGATGGACTCATAGTGTACTATAGAGTAGTGAGGAAACAAAGCCCAAAAGTATCCTAAAGATGAACTCCACAAGTCCTAGGACCTTTCAACATGGAAAGTAAGGTTGTCAATTGCTAAAGTTGCTCACCTAGCTAGACCTCAGAGGGGTATCTTCAGCTTTCAGGGGAAATTTCTCTCAAGACCAGTGGCTATGCTATGCTATGATATGCAGCGTAGCACAATGTAGCATGTGGGTGTTTACACTATGCCGATACTCTGGGTAGCGTAGGTAGTGTAACACTTGCGTGGAAGTCCTAGAACATCTTTAATAGCTCTAGAACTCATCGACAATGGTCATTTCTACTTCGACATCTCTTCAATAGATAAGATCATCACTTTGCTTTGTTTTTCATCCCCCTTATTGATTCCCAAAGTTGTCCCTATGCTTCACCCTATTCGCAAGAGTAGGGAAGACATAGTCCTAGAGCATAGGCTCCACTTTGCATTTTCTATAAAAACATGGTAGTTCTCTAGATTTTGGCACATGTAGTTTGAATGGTATGTTCATGGCTCAGTAGGTTTCATGTTCAGCATAACACGATAGCATAGCACACTCATGTAGCACTACAGCATGGCACTACATGGTAGTATGGCATATTCACATTTTCACCATGTGGAACCCAGGCTAGGTGGCATCCAAACCATGTCTCTCTCTCGCATCTAGTTCTATAAATACCCCAGCAAATAACATTCAAAGGGGTTGGCTTTAAGAGGTTGGATTTTGAGTTGGCTTTCTTGCGATTAGCGATTGGCATTTTTGGATTTTGGCTTTTGGGTGATTGGCTTTGGTAAAGAGACTAGCAAGCGGAAGATTGATGAATGGAAAATCCTAGCAGCAGCACTTCCTAGATTCCTCTTAGCCCAGCAGACATTGGCTCATCAATTCCTATTAGCATGCCATTGGTAGTAGTCAGGGAGCTGTCACCATACTGTTACATTGTAAGCCATGCCCATTAACACTACTCATCTATTGCACATCTTCTTTAGCCAAACAAAGATTAAATCCCCCAATCTTGGGGTAGTGGATTCTCTCACTTAAGCTCACTTCATTTCATTTCACCATATTTTGCATCATTGTCTATTAGTTTATGTTTATTGCTTAAGTTACATACTTTGCTACACATTTACTATTCTGTGTGTTATAGCTTTCTTTGCCTAAATCTCAGTGTGACATTAAAACAAACATTCAAAAAAGGTTATTGTACACTGACTAAGTCCCTATCTAATTGACCAGACTATTCAGGGCACCCCATTTCCACTTTCTGTAGCATGGCCCTCACACGGACCTGGGGTTAGGCTATACACCTAGTAACCTCTCGGTGTTCCATCCACTGATGTTTTTGGCCGTTACAAGGGCCATTACAACCAATACATATGAAAGTAGTAGGATAGCTCAGTGGAAAGCCATAACTATATAATTTGACCTACATTGTATAGCACAGTCACCTACAAAGGGTCAAGAGATAGCTATGCAACTTACGACTTCACTCACCGATGACTAGGCAATGATAGAGCCTAAATTTCTATACGAACACGTTAGTAGAATAAGCCCAATACCTAACAATTTCAAATCCATTCTATATTTTGACAGTGCCTCAACAACACAAGGTGGTAGTACCACTACTATTCTCACATTTCCCTCTAGAGAGATCAAACCTTTCACATATCACTTTATGTTTCTTTGTAAAAATAATGTAGTAGAATACGAGGGTCTCCTTAGGAGAGTTCTAGAAGCTCAAGAGTTAAGAATCCAAAACATAGCAATTTGAGGCGATTCGCAATTAGTCATTAACCAAGTCACAGTGGTCTATGCTTACAAGGCACAACATTTGTATCCTTACTGTGATTTGGAAAATTACCTACTAAAGCAGTTATCAACCCTAGACATGCAATATGTACCCCACAATGAGAATACCATAGCTGATGCATTAGCCACATTAGCCTTAAGCATGCCACTACACATGTTTGCTACCTTTCCTACTTCGATAGTGAGATGCATTGACCCTATCATTCATGCAACAAACATCACATCTATAGGCAAAACACATGCCCAAGAATGATATGATGATGTTAAGACATACCTCCAACATGGTGAGCCTCCACACGACATAACACCTTCCCAAAAGGATGTAGTACAAAAACGAGCATGGAAATATGTCCTTGTAGGAGATGATGCTTTATGCTGATGATCTTATGACGAGATATTGCTAGCTTGTGTTAGTGGGGATGAAGCATAAAAAATTGTTGATCAAATTCATGAGGGATTGTTTGGAGGGCACATAGCTTTGAGAGCCATGGAAGCAAAAATTAGGTGACTAGGCTACTACTGGCCTTATATGGAGCACAATTGTGTCTCTAAGGTTAGAACATGTAATGTATATCAACATCATGGGAACCTCATACATGTATCACCTCCCAAGTTGCATACCACTCAAATCACATGGCCTTTTCAACATTGGGGACTAGACATCATAGGGCCCATAACGCCCAAGTCTTCCATAGGGCATAGCTTCATTATCACTACAACTGAGCACTTCACTAAGTGGGTAGAAGCTATTCCCCTTAGGAAGACTACATCTCAATAGGTGTGGAAATTCATCATGGACAATATAGTAACTCGATTTGGCCTTCCTTTGACTATTGTTATAGACAATAGGCCCCAATTCAATAGCACGGAAACTAAAGGATTTTGCAAAAACCTTGGAATTAAACATTCTTTCTTGTTTCCATATTATCCCCAAGAAAATAGCCACGTAGAAGCAACTAATAAAGCCATTATCAACCTCCTGAAAAAGATTCTCAATAGTAGCAAGTGACAATGGCACAAACAACTCCTCTATGTGCTATGGGCTTATTACAAAATGTAGAACAACTATAGGTAAGATCCCATACAGTCTTTTATATGGATCTAAAGCAATGTTACCTCTTGAACTATAGGTCCCTTTACTTTGGATAATCCTCTCAAATTTTATGGATGAGGCTTAAAACAAGAAGTCATGAATCATTAATCTTGACTCCATGGAGGAGGAGTGCATCCAAATGCTTAATCATATTGAGTGGTATCAAGAAAATCAGTGATAGAAATGTCATTGCAATCTACACCAATGTCCAATCAAAAAGGGGGACCTACTCCTCAAGGTTGTTTGTGAGCCTGTGAATAAATTCTCAACCAACTGGGAAGGGCCCTTTTGGTCACAAAGGCATATCAGAATGGAGCATTCAAGTTGGCTAACTCAGATGGAAAAAATTTTCCAAATCCTATCAATCATTTGTAGCTAAAACCATACTATGCCTAACATGTAATGTCACACCAAATATAACGTAAGGTAACTAGATCATCCGCTATAACATAAAACTGGCATAGAATCATCCGCTATGATGTAAAACTAGCATAGATCATTTGCTATGATCTAAAACTAGCACAAATCATCTATCATGATGTTAAAATGGCACAACATGTCTTTGGGTCATGACATGAAACTGGAACCCACAGAATGCTTTGCTATGACTTTAAACTAGCCATCCCCTATTCGCTACAATGTTAAACTAGTGCAAAGATCTACTAGGACCTTAAACTAGAACATCACGATTTGCTGGGACCTCAAACTAGCACAACATGGTCTACCTAGACCTTAAACGGGACCACAGTTTGCTAGGACCTTAAGCTAGCACATCCAATGATCTACTAAAACCTAAAACTAGTTTTTCAAGGAAACCTCTTTGGCTTAGCACATGTGACCTTGTGAACAAGCAAGCAATAATGTTTTCCATCTTCCATTGCCTTCCCATGCATTTCAGGTAAGGTGGGGTGGGGTGCTGGAGTTTCAGAATGAAATTCATGATGTCAAGGAAACACCCTCTAGGACATTTGCAACATCACCATCCCTAGCATTTTTCTGATCTTTCGAAGATGCCGTTTGACATCTTGCTGACATTCTGGAGGTACCGCAAGCATTGTTAATCATCTTGGTTGTATCTCTCTTCATTAGCACCTCCCACTAGAGTCCCAACACTATTATGACCTCGCCACAATGTCGTTGCCCTCTAGCCCTCACCATCATGGGAGTCTAAAAGAACATTTAGCAACTGGGCTTCTCGCCTTGCGGCTAAATCTCTTGGCTCTTGCTTGTGGTGGGGATTCCTGAGCACCTACATCATCATTGCTCCTAGCCTCTTGAGTGCTCACATCTAGTGTGGCTATTGAATTTTTTCAGCTTGCCATCACTAATGCCTTCATTGGTCTTCCTTCTTTGGACATTTCACATTTGTAGCTTTTGCGGTGTCCCGAGTGGACCAGACTTCATTTTCATTTCACATGATGATCATTTTTCTAGTTCTGTTTCTATTATGTTTGTAGGATAAGGTTGGGATGACACCAATTAATAATACATTTTACCATGAGAGCAGGATACTACGTTGTTTCAAAGTACCTACTTCGATTGGCCTAGCTACTTGAGAGTGCATACCCTCACATCCCTTCAACCAACAAACCTCTGCTTTCTTCCTTTGCAATTTCTAGCATTCCCTCACAAGATTCTCCAATGCACATACAACCATTTCCTATGCTTAGTTGATAAGCCCATGATGCATGTAACATAACTCATCCCATGGGAATCCTCTATAGGTAGGTCAAAGCTCCACACAGATGTGACACAACTCATCTCAGGGAGGAAACACCTATCCTACAATGACAACATGGTTGCCTTCAAATGCATATGGCTATGCAATTTCCTAAAAAATAGAAATAATAAAAAAAAAGCAAAAAAATGAATCAGATAAAACAAGTGCCCAAGTCAAATGGCATAGTCATCACTTTTTAATCGTCTCAACCTTGGATCGACCATCTCTAAGCACTTCGATGAAAGGTCAAAATCCAAAGGGGAAAGACACCCATGCATGCTAAATCCCTCATAAGCACTCCAATGAGGGATCACATATTTTATACCTTTTCCCTAACCCGATCTCCTTAAACCCGTCCCCTGTTCTCTATCATACTTCACTTTCCTAGCACTCTCAAGCATAGCAAAGCATAATCTATGTGGGCACTAAAAATGGTGTTGGTGTCATGTTCATCATGGTGTTTCATATCATTTGTCAAAATCTCTTAGGAAAATCCTTTAGACATCAACAAAGAGGGGCAAGAAAAACACCTTTAACTTTAGGCTCTCATGACTCAACATGAGGTCTGCTCAAGCATGATGGGCTACATAGATCGTGTGGCACCCCAGAAGTCCAAACACTTACAAATTTCTCTCTAGTCCTATCTACTATGTTCCTTAGCATAGTCAAAATAGCACCCAGTTGCAAGGCTAGTTTGCATAAATAGAGCATTGGGGATGGACCATACAATTTGGAAAATTTTCTATCTTTTGGGCAATCTTGGTTACCAGTCCACCCAAGTGCTAAGCTAGGAGCTACCAAATGTGTTCAGGATGGACAAAATAGTTCAACAAATTTTCTAGTTTTGACCTGTTACACTATGCTACACTACATAATGTAGATAGTGTAGTAGGCCCTGAGATGCTAAAATTTTCCCAAGTGTTGGGCTAAATGTAGAAGGTGCATTTGGTAATTCTTTGGCTTCCAAGGATTCCTGGCCTACTACATCCTTGAAATATGATCAGCGTGACATGGAAAAATAAGGTAATTTTCATGAAATTCATCCTAATTAGGATGCTATGTTGTGCTACGCTACATAGCATAGCACAATGTAGCAAGGTACTAGTGTACCAAAATCTTCTCTCAAGTTCTTGTGACATAAAAAATAGATTTAACGATTCTTAAACCTCCAAGATTACTTGTCTCACTTTGCCCTTAAAACATGACTAGGGTTCCATGGTAGAGCATTCTAGGTTAAGTTAAAAATCATCCAAAATCAGGTGCTACACTGTGCTACGCTACACAGCGTAGCATAGCATTGTAGACATACCAAGGTCAAAAGTGTTTCAAGAATGAAACCAGGAGATCTTAGGCTCTTTTGACATGAAAAGCATGATTTCCAATTGTTGAAGTTGCTTTCCTTGTTGGGTCTGAGAGTGGTGCTTAGTTTTTAACAAAACTTATTCACATAGGTATGCTATGCTGTGTAGCGTAGCATAGTGTAGCGGGCCAGTGTTTATGCTACTTGGCTATGTTGGATACGATAGACAAGGTAACACTTGAGAAGAAGCCTCAAGAAATCTCCAAAATTTTTAGTACTCATCATCAATAGTCATTTCTACTCTGGCATCTCCTTAATAGCCAAGATCAGCAGTTTTCTTTGTTTCTTACACCCCTTGTTGATACCAAAAAGTTATTCCTACGCTTGACACTACTTGGAAAAGGAGGGAAGACATAGTCCTAGAGTGTAAGCTCCACTTTGCAATTTTTGTAGGAATTTTTTGTAAAATAGGGTGATTCTTTAGATTCTAGCACATGTAGTATGGGAAATATGGTCATAGCTTAGTAGATTTGTGGTTCCTGTTCTTGTTCCATTCAGAATAGCACATCAGCGTAGCACCACACCTTGACCATAGCACACCAATGTGGCACATCCACATTCATGCTATGTGGGACCCAAGACATGTGGAATCCAAACCACATCTCTTCCCCCAATCCCAGCTCTATAAATACCCTAGTAAATGACATTCTAGGGGTTGGATTTTGTAGTGGGCTTCAGGAGAAGATTGGCAAGTAGAAGGCTGATGAACGGAAAATCTCAACATTATTCTTCCAAATCCTTCTTCCACTTCCATGCTTAAATGTGAAACTTTCCCAAGCATAGTGTAGCAATGTTCAGACTAGCAAGCATCAACACCACATTTGTAGCACTCTAGAGAGTGTGACCATATCGGCCCATTTCCCAACCATTTTTGTCTGCACTGCACATCAATTGTACACATCATTCAATCAAAATCCACATCCTCCAACTTTGGGGTAGTGCATTTCTTCACCCACATTCTCATTTCATTCTTTTTCTATATCATTTTAAATTTTTAGCATATCTATTTCTTTGTGTTGTCATATGCACCTATGCTCATATTCTCTGACTGTTATACATGTTGTATGCCTACTTATGCCAAAGTCTTATATGTGATTCATAAGAATCATTATCTAAAAATGGTTATTTGACACCACATAAGTCCCTGTTTAATTGACAAGAATGTTCAGGACATCCCATTTCCATGTTCTCCAGCATGACCCTCTCATGGACTTGGGATTAGGCTATGGACCTGATAACCTCTTGGTGTTCCAGCCATCAACATTTTTGGATGCTACAACATACACACTACCCTACTTCATATCTAGTAGAATATAAGAAATAATTATTAAACTATTAAATATATTTTGGTGTCATAAATAAAGGATAAAGTTGGGAAGAGTCAAATATAATGCATTTGATTCAAGTCATCCCTTGGCCTAGGTGATGATAGCATCTTAGAAGCTTTTAAAATGTCTAGCTACTAGGGAAATCCAATAGTGGTTCTTGAGACTATAGTTGAAGTATAGGTGGATATGCACATCTAATTTAGTGATATGAATATAATTATATCATCTATAAAGCTTTCCCCTAGAAACGAAAGAGAGTGCAATTGTTCTAAGCCTTGAGCCACTAATCTCCAATTTACATTCATAAAAGTGCATTGAAGAGAGAGTTTTAAGACTTAATTTATGCATTAGGTGGATCTTGCACTGTCAATGTATAGGAGGTAACATAAATCAAGAGTATGTACTATAGAATTCAAATAAATTATGTGTATAATTGTTAGAAGAGGAACCTAAGGGAGGTCTTTTATACTATGCCATGTTATTGGTTCATTGAGATGGTATATCACATCTTGCTCTGTGACTTACTCTTACCTATCCATTGGCCTTCACTATGTGTCTTACACCCTACATAGTCCCCATGCTCTACATGAAATACATGAACTTGGCTTTGATACTAATTCTCACCCTAGATCCATCCTTATCCTTTGTAAGCCATCTTCATGATGCTTTTTGTAGAAAAAACCAACCGCATGCTCAAGGTAATGACATATGAAATTACAATGCAAAGAGAAATTGAAATAGAACTTCAATCCTCATATTATTCAAATTTAATCTCTAGGAAAAAAATATACAAGTAAACAAGTGACTAAGAAATGCTTGAAAGGTGCTATGAGCTACTCTTCCGATCTCTCTCTTCCAATGCCTCTTAGTCTTACAAAGACATACTTATATAAGAGAGGGGACTACCTCTCAACCATTATTTGTACTAAGTAGAGCCCTAGTTACTAATACAAGCCTTCTCACAAACTAAGAACATTGAGAAGGTAGCTAAGGTAGGCAAAGACTTGGCCTATGTGGCATATAAAAACCAACATGAAAGAAGGGATAGGAATACAACTACGCATGAACATACAACTATGGCTATACTAGCAAAAGAGAGAAAACAAGGAGAGATAAGGGGATTATCATCATACAAAACATCCCTTGACTCATCAAAACCATCCACTTCCTACATCTCAAATTAAACAAGACCAAAATTTTGGCATAATGATAGGTCTTGGTAAACTAGGTTGCCTATGAAGTCCTTTGGGCTTCTAGAATAGTTGCTTAAAGAAGACCATATACAACATAAGCTACTATCTGAAGAGGATCGTGAGAGGCATGATTATCATTATGACATAGCTAGAGACCTAATGATAGCTATCAAAGATGATCCCATGTTATCGATGCACTTCAAACTTGATAGGTATTATCATTATCATTAAATGATTGGTCATGACACTAATTTTTTCTTGGCATTAAAGGATGACTTCCAAAAGATGATAAACCATGAAGAATTAGTAGTGAATGAGCCTAGCTATCCAAGTGCTAACAACAACTCCTATACTGTAGCCTCATTCATAGAAACCAAATGTTCTAATCCTCGTAGGGAACTATTTATAATTAGAGTACCACCATAGCCCCAAGACATAAAGTGAAGAGAGACATTCATCATACCTATATCACCTCCTCTGACTCCCAACAAGCCTTTCATCATACATTTCCTCCTTTTAGTGGCTTCAACATCATAATGTAATCAACAAGTTGCTAATCCTCCAAATCCCAAGAAACCCTTTGTTATATAACTTCCTCCACCTTTAACCAGTAAGACCATAACAACCCATGACCAAAGCCCACCTATAGTTATTCACAACTCTGAGGTTAGGAAGAAATCATCATTAGAACAACAACAAAAGCAACATATCACAAAACCAATAACAAAGCCTAGTAAAGAAAGATAATAATAAAAGGATTTCAAAAAAGCTGCATTGAGATGAACGGCATCCATGGACAAGGAGCCCAAGACCCATGAACCAAAACCTAAGCCACAAACTTCAGGAACGTTGAAGGAAGTTAGAACCTCCAAGGCTAAAACATTACAAATCAAGGGAAAGAGTTTCCTTATAATAATGGACCAAGCCAAATGATCCCTTAAGCAAAATAACATGTCATTGAACTTGTACAACCTCTTCATGACTTGTTGAGATCATAGAGATGCACAAGCTCAAGTATTAATCTCTATTACTATTTGTAGAGACATGCTAGCTAATAAAGAGTTGATTCACTCTATCATTGAGAAAGCGTCACTTAGGAAAAAAAAGCATCAACTCATGCTTAACTTTCATGATAGTTAAGTGAAGATTGACTATCAAAATGGAGAAGTGATATTTGCTCCTCTTCTTATCATCATACATGTTAGCAGATACAAGGTTCACCATGTTCATCTATATGATAGGAAAGCAATTAACATAGTACCATATTATATTATTGACATGATAGGCTTAATTGAGAATATCCAAGTAACTACTACCTTAGCACTCAAGTCATTTAATGACTCACAAGTAGTAGTGTGAATGTTTCATCACTTTGGATTTCATGGTTAATGAGTAATTCCCCATATCCACCAACTTCCTAGTAGTTGAAGAGACACCTAGGTTTAACATGATTCTAGGGAAACCATGGTTGGCTAAGCTTCATGCAATTTCATTCTCCATACATCAAGAGATTCACTTATTCTACAAGGATGGAAAATTATCATTCATTGGGAAAATGTGTTGATACCCTTGGTTAACTACATCAACATTGATCAAGGTTTAGAGGTAGATTTTTAAGAGGAAACTCTCAACACTCAAACTAGGGCCAACAATAATGAAAATGATAATGATGCAAATAATGCCAACTTTGCAACATGAGACAATCAATAAACATTCCTATAGCTTGCCATGCTAAAAAAAAGAAATGGTAACCATAGGATTATGACAAAAGGATTCCTTGATCTCTCAAAGATCAAATGACAAGTTCATGGTAAATGTCTCATCCATTCTTTTCCTAATCATTTGCTTATACTTACAACATTATATCATGTTTCAATGATGGCTCTAGCCTTATGTGCTCTTTTGAAAGCATCCCATACTTCATAGCCAAGTATGAACTATGGCCTCCTAAGGCCTAAAATTGAGAATCTTATGGCTCACCATGGCCTAAAACTAACAACAAATGGCCTACCAAAAGCTAACAATGGTGAAGCCATGGCCCACTAAGGCCGTGAATTGGTGAATGTGATGACTTCTTCTTTTTATCTCCCTACTAAAATTGTGGCCAGTTTATCCAAATAGCATTGCTTACAAACTTTACTTACATGCATATGTCTTGTTTTATCTATTTTACTTTATAGGCTTGTTTCATTTACTACTTATGCTCATATAAAAATATAAGGCGTAAAGGAATATGGAAATACATCAAAAAAATAATTAAACATTTGTAGACAAATGTCCATAACCATAGTTACAATTATACAATGTAACAAAAATAGTCCATACATAATGTTTAAATTTATGAATCTGGTGATTATATACCAACTATGATTCTTAAAACTACCAACCCAACACAATATTAGCACTAAACGCTTTAATCAAATTAGGGGAGGAGAAAGAGGAATGTCATCAAGCTAATTAATGCCATTATCTATGGGCTTGTGAACAATAAAAACATGAAATCATTAGTAATAGGGGTAGGCATAAATGTAACCATTAAAACATAAAATAACCATAAATTGATAAAACATTCCAAATGGAGGATATGGCTCATGGATGAGCCCATATAGGAGAATAATATATTAATAAAAGTTTACCTAAGAGAAATCTCACTTTCAACCCTTCATCAAGAAGCATACCTTTAATGTATTCAAGGAAACTTTATATACTAGTTAAATGATACATTGACTATGAATTGTGTGACTTATTACTAGAGCATGTGGGAAAACTTTAAACAAAACTCTATGGGTATTGATTCAAAAACTCAAGGAATTCCTTTATAAAATCATCAAAAAATGAAATGTTATGTTGCTTTTATGTGATATTTTCACCATTGAAGGAATACTTGAATCATTCAAAGAGAGTTTATCTAAGCCTCTTTGATGTTGCTAAATGGAAAATTTGTGTTGGAATTAATAAGAGTATGAAGAAGAACAAAAAGCAAGCAAATGAGGCACAATTTACATGATGTGATAGTATTTCTACAACTTCAAAATCTTTAAGATCTAGAAAGCCTCTTGCACACTTCCTTTTTTTAGATCAAATTAGGCACTATGAGAAACAATAATAAGTTGGAAAGAATATTACTTCAAACTATCATTGCTATGTCTAGCTCAATAAAGAAAATTACATCATAGATATACTTTTGATTATTCATAAGAAAAATGGATGGTTAAAATTAAATCAATGTTGGTATCATGACCAAGAACTTGACACCCATCAAATCCTCCCCATAATTATATCTTCTACTTAGTTGCAACATAGTAATAACAATGGAAGAGACTAATGCATAGTTAAACACTGGTGTAGAATCACAATCCAAAAATATCTGATCCCATTATGGTCAATTTATCTCAATGAGAAGGGTAATTCTATATATGAGTTCTAACGGAAGGGTTGCCATAAGTTTGACAACTATTTGAATTTTTCAAATTTGCACATTGTGAGGAATTTAATCCTAATTATTGTGGCATGAATGTTTTTGACCTTTAAAATTAAAAAATTTAAAATTAAAAAAATGTAAGGTTTCTAGCCACCACATGGCCTATAGGCCTAGGGTGGGTAGCCTTGTCCCAAAGAGAGGGCACTTTTCTACATAGTACTACCCTACCATCTTTCCCTTGCCATTGTTGTGTTCTGCTGACCACTGTGGCCTCGATTATCATATCAAGTGCATGATCCAACAATGAACCATGGAGTGCTACATAGGCCATGCAAGGAGAAACATGGCCCCAATCTTTTATGACCATAGCAAGAGATCCTTGCTGCCACCACATAGCTATGTCCTCCTCACTAGCAATGAAACCCTTATGTGTATCATTCACACCTTACTTTGCATTGGCTTGAAACCTACTATTGATACCACCACTAGCACTACAAAGACCATGTTGGCCCTACAAAGGGCTGCATAGGCTTGGATAGGATACATAGCCTTGCATAGGGTACTAGCCATTAGGACTGCATGCCATGATCCCACAAAATGTTGTTGTTTCCCACCACTGTGAACTAGAGTCATCCATCACCACTCCCATAGACTACGTTAGCATCACCATCAGTCTTGCTTACATGTTTCATAGCCCTACAAAACACCATACTAGTCCTTAGTACTATGTGACATGATACCTCCAAATGCCACCATTTCTTGCCACCGTGATCTAGAGCTATCCATTGTCACTCTTGTAAACCACCTTGGTGCCATTAATAGTCTTTCTTGTAGGCCACATAGGTCTTATAATGGCCATGTAGGCCTATACAAGCTATGTTGGACCCTCCACATAATCTAACATAGACCTAGTGTGGATCTATAGGGATAACTAAAAGCTTCAAATACCTTATTCACCCTCATCCATGCTAGTCAACATGGATCTAGCATGGATACCAAAATCTAGTGCCATGTATCAGGGCTCTCCATCATCCATGACTTTTCTACTATCATCCATGACTACCTCTACCAAAAAATGCCCTAGAAACCACTACGGTTGACTGTAGCACTAGCTGATAGTTTTGAAAACATGGTGTTGCCAAATAGCTAGCCAAACATTGCCTACTAGTCCCACCGACCATGTGCCTGCAGCCATTTGCACACTTTCCTCTTGCTACTGTGTGTTGTCTATCCTATGCATCATTGTTAATTCCTTGTAACACTCCTACCCTAGCCAACTATGTGCTTTGCACTACCCCTCCATCCATGCTACCTAGTGTAGATCCAACATGGATAAACCCTAAATAATGCTTACATCACCTCATCCACACCAATCAGTGTGGATCCAATGTGAAGGCCATTTGTTAGACCCTCAACAAACATCACTACCATGCATAGGTGCATCTAGGCCATGTGGACTAGTGAACTAGGCCATCACACTATAGCCTGTAGCATAGTCATGGGCCATGAAATCAATAATGTAGACCATCATGGCCATGGTTGCTACTCTTTGCACCATCATGAGCTCCTTCAAAGACACATTGTTTTTGTAATCATTAGAATTAGAGTTGATGGTGAAGAAAAGGACTACCACCATGGGCAACAAGGCACATCATAGATACTTCCATAGATGCACCTCACTAGATGCTTATGGTGTTGATTCGTAGATGAGGTAATGCATGAGGTGGTTGAGCACCCAGTGACACTCTTGACAAAATATTTTGAGTGACACTATTGATAGAATTTTTGACATAACTTTGGTATAGAGAATCCATTAGAGTAAGTTGTGGTGGGTAGAGATGATGGTTTGACCATCATGGCTAAACATGGTGCAAAAATAGTGTGGAATGCAGTAGTTAGTGAAGGAAAATCCTTTGGTTATGAGTGCTTCGTGCACTGCATCTACCATGGTTATGAGTGATGCACCTAGTAGCCACAATGTAAAGAGTCTACCTAAAGTGAAAAGCAAGAAATGAATGAGCTCCTCCAATTTGAAACTTAGGACAATTTTGGTGATGAGTCGATTGGGTAGATGACCCAATATTATCCACATCAGTAGCCTTGGTAGTAATCCCTTCCATTTGGCAATCTTTCACCTCCACCAAAATAGAAGTATCACTACAACAAACATTACCAATAGCCCTGCCCCTATTGCTATGGCCATTGTACAACTTTCCCTAATACTCTTGTAAGATTGAATTTTAAGTAATAATGTGAAATGATGTTATGGCCCATTCTCTGTTACATGTAATGTTTTATTTGTTGGTATCATTAACCATGACTATTTGATTGTTTTAGATGTACACCTAAAAATCACCACCAAATGTATTATTGTTGCTTTTGTAAATAATAAATTATTAATAAAAACACCTCATGTTACACTCTTCTTTCCCCTGTGCCCAAACCCCCTCCTCCACCCATCGCTAGGGCCATGTTGGCCAACATGACCTAGGGGTGATCCTTTAAATAAGAATAAAAAATATAATATAGTTATTCATATTATTATTGATAATAATATTATATTAAATTTGATATTACTATGAATTAGTCTATTTTACCTTATTTATGTATTTCACATCTTTTCTTTACTCAATTCTACATTGACATTATCTTGTTTTACAATACTTTGCTAGGTTTCATCTTATTTTTACCTCATAATGACCTTCTATTGAAATAGACCTCTACCATGGTTTGCAAGGGCTTTAAATTGAAAATCCTATGGTCTACCAAGGCCTTAAATTGGCAACATGGCATGCTAATGCCTAAAACTAGCAAAGTATAACCATAGTTGACCATGTTTAACTTTACATTTCCCTTAGTAATGTCCATTGAACATGCTTTAACCTATTTTAGCATCGGTCTAATTTGTTTAGATCCATTTTAAGCATTAAACTACTAGCAACGCGATCTACTATGGCCTTAAACTAGTAATATGACCCATCAAGACCCTAAACTAGCAAAAATGGTGACCCTAGTGCCTTGGTTTTACTCATCATATTATGTGGTAATATGCATTGTAATCTGACAACATGCTCTATTTGCTTGGTTTTCTTGTCCTCTTGGAGTGTTGCTTGTAGGATGAAGACTAGAGTCATTACAAAGGTGCAACTCATTATGATAGCCAGTCACCATGTAACCTTAATGAGCAAGATTTGGTAAGCTTGTCCTACTATGCCAAGATTTCTAATGCCATATCCATTCCACTACCTATTCTTGAACCCAACCTTGTAGCCTAAATATAACCTTCCTTACCATAAGCAATAATATTGACATGTGTTCAACATTTAGGCCTTATGGCCATGTGACATATTCTTTATCATGCTTCACCATTCAATCTATTGGATGTAACATACCTCATTTAGTAGGAAAATTAAATGAAAAGAAACTCAATGAAGGTTCGATTCCAAAAATAAATAAAATGGAAAAGCAAATTTCCAAGATTCTAGAATGACCCAGGAAGACCAAAAGTCCAAATCAATGACTCCAAACATGTAAAGGTACGAGCCTAGTTGCCAAAAGAAACCTTGAAGGAAGTTGTTAATTACTCAAACACATCTATTGACTGTACCACACTTTAAAACACAAAGTACAAATTCCATTTTCTTAACCTACATATTGATGCCACACTATAGCCATGATGTTAATATTTGAAAACAATTGTTAGTCATTGAAATGATTTTTCTTTAACCTTGCTACCATTTCATCATCATACGCTTATTCCATCATCATAAATACACTTTGATGTCATTCAACAAGATTGAATTAAGCATAAAGAGGGAACATTGGTGGAGGATCTAAAATGATGTTTTGTATTCTTTGTCAATGACTATCAAGTCAATCTTTTAGACGCCAATAAATAGGGATCAATGAAACACCATAAAATTTACATGTTGTAACCTTTGTAATCCTCATCCCATGAAATCCAAGTTGAAATGTCAATGTAAATGTGAATATTGCAATCCAAGAGGTGAAATCTCATGTACTTTATACTTTTAGGGATGAAAAATGCCTTATAAGTGGTTAAAGCCTCATCCCCCAAGTGAGAAAAGCTATGTAATATCTATATTTAGGCTTGGGGATGGGGTTTTTAAAAATGCCTTTTGGAATTTCAAAATTGACATTTTGATAGGTTTTGTGAGGTGTATAGCATTTCTATGCTAGAGACACTTGTAGGAAGTATAACTCAACTATCCCCATCATGGATGCATGGGGGTAGAACTCACCTACCCCCAGCATGGATGCATGGGGGTATAGCTCACCTACCCTTAGTGTGGATGCCATCCCCCTTAGCATGGTTTCATGAGGGTATAACTCATCTCATCCTAGTGTGGATGTCCTCCACCCAACATGGATATCATGTTGATCTAGCATGGCCAAGATCTCAACATAGCATCAACTCTAGTGAGGATCCTACATGTCAACATTCCAATTGGAAGGCTCAACGTGGGTGGACAAATCTAATGTGGATGCCATCCTAGTAGCATGGATGCCATTCCCTTAGCATGGATGTCATTCTGAATGAAAATCCCAGTGTATCAACATTAATTCTGAATCCATTTTTTATGGGCCCTATGGATTCAGAATTAAAGTTGATACACTGGGATTTTCATTCTTCTAGCAACCAATTTTTTCACTCACTATACTTGTACTTCAATGCTTTCATCACATAGAGTGCAAGGCTGAGCACGTATGTAGTATGAATGGAAGGAATAATGTTGGTGATGATCATCCTTCCCATCACCCAATGTTTAGCTTGGAGGTTCACAAAGTGCAAATCCTATGCCTCAAGCCAGTTGTTGTTAATCTCATTGATGAATCGGTGAAAAAGATCATACTTTTCCTTGGTGCTTGCCTTGGGCTTAAAAATGTCCTCCCTCTATATAAGTAGTTCAAAAAACTTCTACAGTCTAGCTACTGTGATCTTAACCCATGTCTTATGAACTAAAGATACTAGGTATTGCTCTAGAGGATCGACCTTGGTAAGATGAGGTTTGAGGTTCTAATAAAATTTTAGAACATCTTTCTATATGAACTAGTCAAGATAATTCCTAATAAATGTCCCACAACCCATTGTCTCCAATTGCAATAGCACCACTACATCTGTGTGGTTGAACCACTCATTCTAGTTAACCTAATGATGTCAAAGAGTAATCATAAGTCATTTTCTCCTTATCACTTGAAGAAAACTAAAATTATCGACAGTTTCCTTGCTAAGGCCCATACTCACCTGTACCTACTATTCTAAGCTAGTTGATTTGGCCATTATATAGTGTTGGAAGACTACACTAACGACAAAAAAAAAAAGATTAACATTGCTCTCATGATTTGGGAGAAACCCTAAAACAATGATAATTCATCTTACTAGTGAAGGAAGAGTGGGATCTATGTGGCAATCAAACCTCACTATTCACTATGGTGACTCCAAAAGAGGTGTTAGAATGAAAAATATAAAAAAAAATCAAGGCCCTAATTCCACAGGTTGGAACCATAAATCATGCTACACACATTCATGTAGGTTATGAAATGTTGGGGCAATGGCTTTATATAATAAGACCACTAGCTTACTTTTGACCTTTTATTTTTTAAGTTTTAATTATATCAAAATTTATCATTTATTCAATATAAATAGTTAAATTTGAGGTCAAACCCTATCAATTCAATGATTCATATCAATATATGTTAAACTCCTACTTATGAAATATCAATTATTATCATGTCCACACTTATAAAACTTGAGGCATTTGGGAAAATAATAGGCATATCTATCTTAGTCACTTTAGGGTAATTCCATCATGTTTGATAGATATATTGATTTGTATCAAATCTGCAGTATTTAGATGTAATATAATGGTCCAAATTTAGTCATGTTCAAACTAAATTGAATTAATTGGTATATGTCAGTATATTCATATAAATTTAGTTTTCCTTGATCGATGCTTATATTGAAATCCTAAGTTCCATTATCATAATATTAAACTAGGTTGTTGGAATTTACATAATGTGATTTGGTTTTGTAGTGAGTCATTGAGCCCTCTAGATCTCTTGGTATAGTGTGTACTAGAATTTTTTTGACTATCTATAAACATCGATACTTTGATGTTTTATTGACACCTATGTTTATGCTAATCATTCTAAATCAAGAAGGTTGATATTAATTAATATTATTGTAATTTTATTTATAATATTATTATTCCTCATTTAATAGTAAATTCTTATTATTGAATATGAGTCCACATATAACTTAGTTAGAAATGCCCTTCCTAGGATTAAGTGGGCTTAACATCACCTCACAAGGTTTGCTTTGTTGGGTGCAAGAATGTCTTGTAAACTAAAGGTCTAAACCTTTCCTATGATTTAAGGATCTGAGATTCATTACTTGCATTAACTCATTCTCTAACTTGTTCTTTGCTTAGCTTCCAATTTGGTTATGCCCTACTATCATATTCTTTATTAATTGGTTATCACCCCCACACCCCCCCTAATTAATCTAAATTATGTAGCGTAGCTAGGTTAATTAGCAAAGATAAATTATTAAAAGGAAAATATGGTCAAAGTACATACCAAAATAAAAAATTACCCTAGATTTTATATATCCAAATACTTGATAGTGAACAAAAGGCCTTGGATGAAATAAGTGTTAGTAATCTTCAGTATCACAAGAGTAGGGATCTCAACCATTGACACCTCTAGAAAACATTATGGAAAAAATAAGCAAAACCCATGCACAAAATTACCACTAGGCATAATCAATGACCATGAAAATGGAAAGATAAACCAAAATAAAAAAATAAAAAAGAGAAATAGAAAAATCGAAAGAGAAAAATAAAAATAAGAATGAAAAGAAAATAATAGTCTTCTTAGTACAACAAAGTAGAAGAAGAGAAACTAAATAAACTAAATAAAAGGAATGATTAGAAGTGAGCATATCCATTAAGAAGCATACTAGAGTAATGTCAATCCTTTACTACCATGTTATATCCTAGCTCTAATATGATGGCATCTTTGGTTTATTATTGATCACTACTCCATCCATAATCACTCTCCTCACAGAATGAGGTTCTTGTGGGATGCTTTAAATTGTGAGCTTAGAGCATCACCCCAATTATAAGGTTCTTGTGGGAGTGTGGCTTTGCTCATGATTTAAGATTCTTGTTGGACCATTCTCTTTTCATTTTTTCAATTTTTCCATTTTTCTTTATTTGTAATATTATGTTTTTCTTCATCATTACTTTTCTATTTTTCCTTTTTTCCTTTTTTGCAAGAATTTCTATATTTTTCCAACTTCAATCATGAGGTTCTTTTAGAAGCCAAGTTCATTTATTATTTCTTAATTAAATTGGTTGATGACATGTGTGATAATCAAATTCCAAATGCTTCTGCCACCTTAGATGCTAGATCCAATATAACATAGCTTGTCCATCTTATTGACTCATCCAAGTAGGCAACTAATAAAAACTAAGTCATTGAGCCTCCTTGACTAATGAACTTTGTACTTAGAGAGCATTTTTTGTGTAACAATAAATTTTATTATGTATAATACACTTATCAATCTAAGGCTCACCCTTAGCTTGATTTTGGATTTAAGTCTACCTATTTCAAGGTAGGAGGACTTGTCCTTCTCCCTTGCATTCCAAACATGATGTGCATGAATTATTTAAAGTCCCAAGTAATACTAGAAAATACTATTGTCTTCTACATTTTTAATGGAAAAAGTTGTAGGATATAATTTATTAAATAAGAGTCATTTTGAAGAGTATTTTCGAGAGCTAATACTTTTAAGGAGTCTTTGTGATTTTCTTTATTTGGATAAGTTGGACTAGTTAGCATCACTAATTCATCCTCCCTAGGTTCTTTAATGTGATGTTCATAATATAGCTTAAGTCTCTATACATTAACTAAAAATGGAGTTGAAGGATCATTAATAAGTGAAATTAGAATGCTGCCAATACTGTGGGATTGGACAACTAAATATGGACCTTCCCACCTATTTGTTAACTTCTCTAGAAATTTATGTAGGTGCATATTATATAAAAGAACTTTTATCACCTATAGAAAAGTGTTTCTTAAACATATTTTTATCATGTAGATTTTTCATTTGTTTTCTTACAATCCTTTACTTTTCAAAAGCATGTAGCCTCATTTCATCAAGTTCTTGTAGTTGACTTATTTGTGAGGAATGGTTTATGTCTTCATCAAAATATACTTGTTGGGCCAATTGTAAAGATTTATATTTAATTTCAACAAGTGATAAGCATTGTTTACTATAAACCAATTGATAAAAGGAGTATCCTAAATGTGGTTTATATGTCATCTGATAAGTCCAAACTGCATCTTGTAACTTTTTTGACCAATCCTTCTTTTTAGTAAATATATTTTTTATTAATATATTTAATATAATTCCTTTAGCATTTTATACTTTATCATTGGTTTGAGGATGATAGGTAGTAGTTATCTTATGTTGGATTATACATGACTTAAGGAATCTTTCCAGTATTTTATTTACAAAATGGGTTCCTTGATCACTAATGATCACTTATGGAATTCCAAAAATGTTAGAATATTTTCTCTAAGGCATGCTACTACTACATTAACATTATTTGTTGTGTTGGATTTATCTTCAACCCATTTGGTAACATCATCTATAATAACTAGAATATATTAATATCTATTAGATGGTGAGAATGGTCCTAGAAAGTCTATACCCCATACATCAAATGATTTAGTTATTAAAATTGAGTTTAAAGGTATTTCTTGTTTCTTTAAAAATTGAGGGCCAATAAAATCCACTTTGAAGAATTTTGATGCTTATGCATTTACCATCAAAATGGCCACATCCTAAATTGTTATGGTACATATATATAATTTATTTTTATTCATTATGAACAACACATCTCCTTGCTATATTATCTTTACATATTCGATAAAGATACAAACTACTCCAAATGTAGATATATATGGTTTGTAAGAAGGATTTCTTTTCTTCCTTAGTCCAATTGGTAGGGGTTCTCATAGTGGCTAGATAGTTTGCTATATTAGAAAACTAAGGATCCTTCTTTGTAGCAAAGAGTTTTTCATCAAGGAATTCATAATGAAAGATATCTTGTGTTCTATTTTCATTTTTGGTTTCTAATCATGAAATATTATCTACTACGACATTTTCCCAACCTCTTTTATTTGAAATATCAAGGTCAAATTCATAAAGTAATGAGCACCATCTGATTATCCTTGCATTTTCTATTTTCTTGGTAGCTAAGAATTTAATGGCTAAATGATCAGTCTATACTCTAGTTTTATATCCTATTAAATAATTTCTAAATTTTTCTAGAACATATACAATAGCTAATAATTATTTTTCTGTAGTTGTATAATTTATTTGAGCTTGGTCTAAACTTTTGGACATATAATGAATAACTCATGGTTTATCATCAATGTATTGTCCTAAGACTACTACTACTGTTGTGTCACTAGCATCATACATTAAATCAAAAGGGAAATCCCAATTAGGTGAATTTAATATAGGAGTAGTAATTACTCATTTCGTTAATTCTAGGAATGCTTCTTGACAATCATTAGTTCATAAAAATAGAGCACCTTTTCTTAAGAGCATGGATAATGGTTTAGCAATTTTTGAAAATTATTTGATAAACCATCTATAATATTTAGCATGTCCTAGAAAAAATTTAAGAGTCTTTAAATTAGTTGGAGCTAAAATTGTAAATATTACATTAACTTCTTCTTCATCGATCATTATCCCATCTTTAGAAATAACATGTTTTAGTACTATACCATTTGTAACCATCAAGTGATTCTTTTCCCAACTTAATTTTAAATTCTTATTTGTACATATATTTAAGAATTACTCTAGATTTTGCAATGTTTCATCATAAGTATCCCCATAGACTAAAAAATCATCCACACAAACTTCAACATAATCTTCTAAAATATCAAAAAATACTGATATCATAGCCCTTTGGAAAGTGGTTGGTTCATTACAAAGGCCAAGAGGCATTTGTCTATAGGGACATAGCTAAAGTGAACATTGTGTAAAGCATTCTTATGCCAAGAGGAATTTGTCTTTGATAAACCGTCTATAATATTTAGCATGTCCTATTCCATAGCTATGTGAACATTGTGAACATTTTTCTATAAATAGTCTATAATAGGAAAAATTTCCATAGAGACATGTAAAATTTATTTTATGCTAATCTTTAGGTGTAATGGCTACCTAGTTATAACCACTTAAATTCATCTAAATAATAATAATATTCATGTCCTTATAATTTTTCTAAAATTTCATCTATGTAAGGTAATGGAAAATGATCTTGCTTTGTATTTTTTTTTAATTTTCTATAATCTACATAGACTCTCCATTTTCCACTTTGTTTGGGAACTACAATAATAGGATTTATCCATTTGCTATCAACTATTCAATAAATAATTTCTTCTTTCCAAATTTTTGATATTTCATCTTTAAAAAATTGTTAAAGTGTTGGATTAATTCATCCTAGGGGAATTTTTACCAATTTCACATTCTCCTCTTGGTAGATATGATGTTGGAAAATGTTTGGTGAGATCCCTTGATGAAGGACCTCATAACTCCATGCAAATGCATCAGATTTTCTATGTAAGACCTCTAACAATTTTTCTTCTTTTTGAATAGTTAGTTGGGAATTTATTATTAATTATTTATTATTTAATACTAAGGTTTCTCGATCCTATGCCATAGCTAAAGTGAACATTATGTAAAGCATTCTTACTTCCTTTAAGCCTTTATTTAATTAGTCTTCTTTCACGTTATCATATATGTTAACCATAAAAGTGAGATTAGAAAAAGATATTTGAAGTTTTATTGATCTAGAATTAATTATTACATCAACTATTACTAATCATGTTCTACCTAATATGATAGGAAAACCATTTGGGTCTTTGACTCTACAAAATCAATTTGGTATTTTCCTTTCTCTATCTCAATTATTAGGTCTTGTATTATTCATAGGGGTTTTACATTAGATCTATCAACCAAATATATTGTCATATTGACCCTCTTTATATCCTCTAAATCAAGTAACCTATCCATTTCTAATGGCATGATATTAATGCTAGCTCCTAATAAGGCATTCTTAAAGACTTGTCCATTTATTTAATTGGGATAGTATGAACTTTGGGATCTTTATGTTTTGGAACCTTGTGAATTTTTATAAATTTACAAACATTATGAAATAAATTTAGGTATCTTTTCTTTTCTTCACATAGTGCATAGCTCCCTTGGGTATTTTGCATATAGAGGGGTATCCTTTATTGCTTCTTCTAAGGGAATATGTAAATATAATTCCATAAATATTTTTTCAAGATGATCCTTTTTTGTAAAATATTCTTGTAACTAGTTAATAAAAGGGGGTAAAATTAATTGTCTAGAGAATGATGGTTGTTCTTTCTTCTTAATAGGTTGATCTTTTTCTTCCTCATTTCTTGTGTGACTATTTATTAAAATTTTAGCCTTTTTTTAAACTATTGGTTCAACTATTTTTCCATTCCTTGTAGTGACTAGATGCACTTGTTCCTTTCCCTTTTTGTGGAATGTAGGATTTGGTTCAAGTTGGAATGGTAGTTCATTCTTACTTAGATCTTGAAGTCTTTGTCTAGTCTCACTCATAAATTATCTACTCTTCTCAATGAAGGAGGTAAGGCTTTGTGTAAGTTTTCCAAATGGAAATTAGTTGGACTCTTAAATGATCTAAAATTATTTTGAGGATATTTTTGAGGGTTAAATGGTTGATGAGGAAAATTCATTGTTGATGGGATCTTATATTGTTGGAATGCCTTCACTAATTCTTGCATTTCCTCTTGATAATATAACAAGTCTAGACAAGTTGTATAGTCATGTTGGGAACTACTACAAATGCTACATGCTTCACGTTTGATTCCATGGGATTGTTTCTTTATTAACCATGTTAATTCATCTACTTTTTTTATTCAATTTTCCTATTTTTTGAATCATGCCTTGCATAATATTGGGTTTTGACCATCTTTTACCTTGATCAACTAGTGAATCTATAATTCTCTAGCCATCTTCTGGTGTTACATTTAAGATATTTCCACCACATGAAAAGTAAAAAATTTTCCTAAAATAAGGTAATAATACTTCTACAAAGATTTGAATTAATTGATGGGTTGAAAATCCATGGTCTGGATTCCTCAAACACAACCCCTTAAACCTATCAAAAGTACTTTTATAAATGTAATTAATTGTTTTTGTAATGAATTGAATCTATCATTAGAAAGAAATATTTGCAAAAGATCATGTTTAGATTTATCCCATGAACTAATTTGTGTCCTAAGAGTTTGCACCCAAAAATTAGCTTTATCTTTTTAAGGTTGATTGAAAGACAATCATCTTAGTTCTATCTCCACTTTGTGGTGCAAATGTGGTTTTGAATTCTCTAATATGGGTAACCAAGTGTTCATCATTTTCCCCCTTAAAAATAGGTACTAAATGAATATTTTTAACCTCTACATCTCTTTCTTAATGAAAAACCAATGGGCCTTGAGGTATTATGGATGTTCTCTAATTTAATAAATCTTCAAGAATTTGTCCTAGGTAGGGATAGTCAACTAGAACATTGGAACCTAAGCTACCAAATGAAAGTGGAATTGAACCTAAGATAAATGAAAGAGATGTATTATGTGAAGATGATTCCATTGTGTAAGGAGAGGTTACTATTAGGGTTACTATAGGGATAGATATAGAAATAGAAACTAGTGGTGTAGATGGTGTTTGTAAACTTACAGGTTAAGTGGTTCCTCCTATTTTTGTAACATTAGTTAATATTTGAGTGGTATTAAAACTCTAAGATCCTACTGCCATGGTTGAACTTATGGCTGGTATAATACGAGTTGGAATGTTAAATAGTGGATAAATAGTTATAGGAAAATTATTGTGTGTATGTTCCCCTCTTATTAAAGGATGCTCATTTACCCAAGAATAAGAATAGTTAAAATTTTGTACTTGTTCCTCTTGATTTTTCTTGGAGGTAGCTTTTAGATATCTATAAGGACTTATAATATTCCTAGAGAGTTGGATTAATGTTATTTTCATTAATTGCTTTAGTATTTTCATTTAATAATCACACTCTTCTTTGGTACATTCGTTAGCTAATAAGCCTAAGACTCTACAAATTGATTTAATGACTCTTTCTATCACTACTTTGGTTGTAAATTTCTTAACAATCTCCGTTGGTTGAGCAAAAAGAGTTTTTGATTCGTGGGATTTTACTTTTTCTTTATTTTTACATTTCTTAATATAGGGAAAAAATTAAAAGAATCCATTTCTAAAACCTAGAAAATAAGAAAATAAAAGAAAGAGAAAAGAAAATGCAAGCATACCTAAAAAGCATTAAATTCACAAAATAAACTTAAAAATGTACATAATCCTTTATGTATAATACTACTGGCCTTCCTAGAAATGGTGCTAGATTCATGAGATAGGAAATATTTTGTGTTGGATTACTTTAACAATTATCTTTGTCATGGAGAAGTCACCTCATTTGTGACTATCTTACAAGTCTTTTCCATGGAGGAGCATTTCAAAGTCAAAAAGATCATCAAGACATAGAATAATTAGATCTAGATTCAATTCAAAACACCACAGTTATGGTTATCACAAATAAGTAAAATCAACAATACTTCACCTTAATTTCTAACATTAAGTTCAAAAATGCAATTAGCTAATGCAAGAATCTCCACAATGCAAGAACTTCACAACCTTAAAACATTGTTAGTTGTTAATTAACATAAAGCCTCAACACTTTTCTTAATAATTAAGTACATAAAATCCACTTTGGTGTGGGTTCTCTATTGAGTATCTATATCCATATTCTTACATTTCGATATTCTTATTTATACTAGGGGTGATGTGCAAAAATAATATTTTGGATAATCAATTGATATCAAGGATGTTAATATTAATCAGTGAAATCTCAACGGAAGTGTATCATTGATCCCATTATCATGATCATTAATGCCAATCACCTTGTTCTATATAAATCAATATCCCAATTTCTTCTTGAGTGTTTTCCTAGAAAAATTCAAGATATCAATCTATATTACATTTACTATAAGAATTGATATAAGTACCATCAATCCTCATCATGCCCATGATTCCCTATGACATAAAAGCTATAAAGAAAATTCAGTTTTTATCAATATATACTGTTGAAATGATTATCTTTGGTATACAAATGTACTAAAAAACTAAAATGCTACTCTAGGATGTTAAAAAATAAATAATTTAGGGGTTCATCAAGCCCCCTACATGGATAGATGTTAATGAGAGCAACATCCTCATAGATGTTAATCTTGGGGGCATAGAATGGGCTAACATGATCAAAGACCAGCTCCTCCACCATCTAGAGGTTGGTCTTCAGAATTTCTCCACAAAGTATGCTACTCCAAAACCCTCTTACGTTTTTCTATTTTAGCTTTGCTATGGTTTATTTCAATGCATAAGTTATTTGGTAATTACTAATTGGTCTTGTGTTGTCATGTTACAGGCACTAAGTGATATTGGTGGGCCTAGCAATGAGGGTGGAAACGACCCTCTACCTTCTTCTCCAGATGCCTCTTAGTACCATCAGCTATTTATTTTCATTTTTTCTTTTGATGTTTATTGATATTAATGTTGTAATGGCTAACATTAGTTAATTATTTAGTTGTGAATAGTTTTATTATTCATTGTTTGTTATCTGAACGTTTTTTCATACCATTTGCTCATGGTTATTATGTTGTAAACATTTCAATTTTTAGTTTAATTTTTAGATTTGGCTATATTTTTTTGCATTATGGTTTTATTGTGGTTTTATAGTATTATGCAATAAAATGTTGAAATAGCTAAGTAGTAAGCCTATAGACTAAAATGGAAACAAGTTAACAGGTGGTTTGCTACTTTTAGTGCATGGTAGACCATAAGATTTCCTAGTTTTAGGCCATGGAAAGCCCTGATATTTTTCACTAGTTTAAGGCCTTAGCGAGCCATATGATAAAGGAAAACACAAACATTTCTATGAATTTGTGTAGTTTTAAAGTTTGTATTATGTTTTTTATAATAAAAAGAAAAGAAAATTTTTTAAAAGTAAAAATAGAAAACCAAAGTAAACTCTAAGCTATATGAAAATTTAAATTTGACATAAACCAAAGGTAAAATATAAACTAGGATAAAAGGCTATAGGTACATATGGTTACATGGCCATGGGTGCATGGGGTAGGAAGACTAGGGGTACACATTTCTTGTGCAAATTTTTCCTAATCTTTGAGAGATTAGGGAATGTATAGGGTCTATTTTGCACAAGCTTGTATTCCTAATCACCTTCAATAACAAGATTAAAGGGGAGCTCCCCCCATGGTGCATCAATGGGTTCATCCTTGTTAGTATTAGTTGCTTTTGACACCTTGGACTTTCTAGTTTTGGTACTAATAGTAGGAGTTTCCTCCTAAAAATCCACTTTGAACTCCTATTCTACATCAATTTTGTTAACCACTAAGGAAACCACACTATCATTGTGAATGATTATTTTACCTCACTCATAAGGCTAGTGAATTTCTTGGTGGATAGGTGAAGACATACCTCATAATTGAGCTAGCCAAGGTCTTCCTAGGATAAGGTTGAATCTTGGTGTTTCCTCTACCATGAAGAAGTTTTCTATTGTAGGGGATTATTTCCCTACCACAAAGTCTAAGGAGATGAAGCTTTTGATAGTAACCTATGATTTATTGAAGGATTTAATAGCTAAAGTCATCATGTGTTGCATTTGCACTATTAGGCTCAAATGCTTAATGATGATTTAAGATATGACATTTGTTGTTGCCCCATCATGAACATGCACCATATGGACTTTATATTGTCTAATCCTTATTGTTATAAAGTGATGCATCTTAGTTTCCTTGTTATTTTGGAGGTTAGTCTTAATGTCATTATCACCAAAAACTAGTGATGTTGATCTTGCATTCCTAGGTAAAGAAGGTATCATCAATGCATGGATGGATTCTTCATTACTGGGTATGTCCTTGCTAATAGAGTTGGAAGTCAATATCTTAACTAGTGCTTCATGTTGTGCACCAAAAGTTAAGGCTAGGTCATATAAGCTTAAGGTTGTATTTTTCTATTTTAGAGATTGCTTAACTTGTTCCATCACATTAAGGAAGTTTCTACTATTGGTTGCATGTTTTTTGTTCTTGTTGTTTTGGATGTCTTCCATGAACCCTAAAATTTAGAATTCATGCTTAGGTTGTTGTGGCCTTGTCTCTTTTCCTTTTTCTTGGGAATTAGGATCCTCTTGTGGTTTACTAGTTGAAGTAGCCTAGGTTGTAGAGGTCATGGGATTAGATTATATGGGAGTAAGATTCAATGGGACCACTTCCTTTCATGACTTATCTTGCTTATCATTCTTATTTTTAGGCTTCTACACAAGCTTCTTTTGTTGTTTTTTTGATGACCTTTTGTTGTTATTAGTTGGTTGTTGCATTAGCCACCATGGGGGATCATTGTTTGGTTTTGTGGATGAACTTGGTTGTAATAGGATGGGGTGGCACTCTAATTATGAAAGTCTCCTTGAGGAGCATTGGTCATGGAATCCTTACAATAGAGGAGGCCCTTAAATGCATGAATGTTGAAGAGACCATTTCATTTTGAGCAGGTACCTAAATCATAAATGGTTTCCTCGTAGGCCTTTGGTCATGGTTCATATTGAATGCCACTATGATATATAGGTCATTATTGGAATTCAATGGGTCTTTGTACACATACATTGATTGGTTTATAGGGCTAACTAGGTTGGATGCATCAAGAAACAACTCATCCCTATCTATCATCTTTTATAGGCCATCTTTTAATGCAACATTGAAGTCATTTTCATGACCTAGCAACTAATGATAGTGGCAAAATTAGTTAAGCTTAAAATATTTAGATACATAGGGATTATCCTTGATTTTTCAAGTGAGATATTTTGCTATTTCACATAGCCTATCATGCCTTTTTTGGACATTTTTGATCATCTATTAGTATTGTATCCTCCCACTCTTCAATAGTTGGTCCAAGAGTTTAGATGGTTTTAGAGGTAGCCTAGTGTATTTGGTTCAATATTTTCACTTAATGTTGGACCTTGAAGTAGTTGATGTAGAGGCCCTAGATGTTGAAGTTTGGTTGTTATTGTTGTTGGTAGCGACCCTGGGTTGGTTATTTCTTAGCCCCTAGTTGGTTGTATTATTTTCTTTGGTTATAGTTGTCACCACCATGTTTTTTGTTTCATTCCCTCTTCTTGTCTTTTAGTGTATGTTGGTTTTTATCTGTCCAATAAGTAATGTCATGGCTGGATTTCACAACATCCTTTCTATTTTTTGTTTGAGAGAAGGCTTGACTTAGTGACTATAGATCTACGTAGTACAACTTCGACTTGATGAAATCATTGATCATTCCCTTGAAGATAGCGAAAAGGTGAGGTTTGGCTATCAATTTTTGGGTCTTATTAATCGAGGAATTTCATTGTTGGATGAAATTTTATACCAATTTGAGGGATTCTTTCTTAACCTTCATCACTTGGTCAAGAGTGACATCAAGCTTCAAGTTATACTTAAAATAGTTAACAAATTATGAAATCAAGTCTTCCAAAGAGGATATGGATCCTCTTGGCAAGGCATGGTACTAGTTAAGGGCCTTTCCAACAAGGAACATAGGGAACATTCTCATTATAATATGTGGCAAAGCTTGCAATAATAAGAACTTAGAGTGAAAGGTTATGAGGTGAGAATTGTGGTCCCCTTCACCATTGTACTTGGTGAACTCTGCTATGGGGACACTAGGTGGAAGAGTTAGAGGTGGGATTGTAGGACTAATGGTATTGTCCTAATTAAAGTCCATAATCTTAACAGTATAATATATAGAAGCCTTGAGCCTCTTTAACTCTTTGGTTAGATTCTAGATCATTTGGAAGACTTAATCTAGGTCTTGGAATGTCCTTGTTGATTGTGCGATTTACATGAAAGGCTATGGTATGTGCTGGTAGGCCTATGGCCTCATGATAGGTTGTGGCATTAAGGAGAGAAGATGGATCATCATAATGGTAGGTGGGCTAAACAAAGAGAAAGATGTTTGTGTCAATATCTAGGGTACAAATAAGACAAAGAAGTATGTGACCCTTGGGTTACATGAGGTCCCATTCTAGACCCCATTTGGATGGTAAGATGGTTAGTGGTGGTCACAATCATTGAGGAGGAATACATAGACCAAGGCTATGTGATGAAAGGAATGATGATGGGGAAGGTTTTTGCTTGTAACACTCAATGTGTTTGGTGCACTACTATAATGGGCATTGGCCCAGACATAGTCAGGTAAAGGGGAGATGAAGATGAGGGGACTTGTCCTATGAAAGAGGCAAAGAGAATTGAAGTAGACATCATGCCTTTTAGGGTTGATTGTTGGTATAGTCCTCCCATTATATTCTCATGTTTGGACTTAGCCCTAAACTTGTCCTCTTTATTCATTTAATTTAGTTGAGATAGGATGCCAGTGTAGGTTTTTGTTTACGGTATTTTTTCATATGTGGAAAAAATGTATTCCTTTCCATCATGGTGTATGAGCTCATAATCCCTTTTGGATTTTTCTTTTGTTCTTGGAATAAACATGCAAGCTTGAATTATCACATAAACAAAGTTGTAGTGATCTCCATTTATTACTGAAAGCTTAGGACTTTGTCCCCTAAGCCTTAGTGATTGTCTACATTCTCCTATGATGGGATCCTTGGGATGATAGACCCTTATGGCATATTGGCTAGACCATTGTTAGAGAAGTTAAAAGGAAAAATGGTTGACCTATTGAATGATATTCTCAAAAATAAGATTTTAATGTTTTTACTATTTTTAGTAAAAAATGTAGAAAATGGGATAATCTACTAATGTAGTTGGCTATAAATGAAAAGGCAATGGGAAACTATTGTCATGGATTTCTATGTAGTAGATGTGCATGTACTATGTAGTATATAGGGTAATTTTCAACCAACTACATTGAGTGGTAAAAATGTAAAAAAAATTGATTCTCTTAGCAATGGAATTGGGCTTCCAATATGGAAATTGGATTTTGAAATAGAAATGGGATTCTAGAATGGAATAAGACTTTCAGGATGGAAACTAGGTTCTCAAATGGAATAGGGCTTCTAGAACCGAAAATGGATTTTGAAATAGAAAAGGGATTTCCAAATGGAATATGACTTCTAGAATGGGGTAAGGTATCCAAAATGGAATATGGTTTTAGATTTGTACTACGTTGGTTTCTTGGTGATGAGACACGATATCGTGTACGCGATACGCGATATCGCGGTCCATCGTCAAATCTATAAATAAGAGGCTGCACTCCCCTCATTTCTGATCCTAGGCTTAAAGTAGGGAAACTCTGGTAGTTTGATCACTCTAGAGATAGAATATTTTCCATGTGCCCGCAGTAAGAGTCCCCAAGTGAACGGATCTTTATTCAAGAAGCTTTGTACCTGAATGCAAGTTGTGTATGGAAATAAAGATGAGCTTTGTGAATAAACCTTGCAGTTCATGGAATAGGTTTATTACATGTTATTTATTACCTATATTAGTGTAGCATGAGTATGACTTGATTACCAGCATTGACGAATGTGTACGGCTAATCAAGGAATCAGTTGCTCATAGCGATTAATTTCTCTCACCCTCAACTCCTAGAACGTGGGATGAGTATAACTTGATTACGAGCATCTACGGATGTGTACGGCTAGTCAAGGAATTGGATTCTCATCACATTTAGGCTAGTTAAGTGCCTCAGTACGACCACTTTGAGCACGTGTGTTACGTGTGGTGATCCCAGTAACGATTAGCGTTTGGTAGCCACATTTGCATAGTTCAGGGTGTGTATGGTAAATGGGAACGAATGCTGATGCTAGTTAATTTAGAATTAGTTCATTAGTTAGAGTTAGTTAGTCTTCTCAACCCTTCACCTTAATAGCATAGGAGAAAAACCATAAAAATCATATACCTTGGACTTACATAGCCATACACCGTGTCAAAAACAAGTAAGTCTGGGAAGACAACGAATGATTAACCCTAAGTGTTCCACGGGGCATTTATGCATTTAGTTTGCGGAGCTCGACCGAATCATGTGTGCTATGCTCGTTTCATATGGTTGGGTATAGGAGTACCTTGCCACTCATCATTGGCGCCGTTGCCGAGGACTAAGTGTTTGTGCACTGAATAGAACATAAGGGATATCACTCACATCGTTGTGAGCCTTAACGAACCTTCGAGTTAATCAAGATAAGAAATTATATAATGGTGAATTAGCACACCAATAAAAATTCCTTCTTCTCATAAGAGAAACTCACCACCTAAGGACCATACACAAGACAGTTGACAACATAAAATACATAACCAAAATCAACAAAGTCCTAAATAATATAAGATGACATATACTCATCCCGATGAGTATATTCCTAATTTTACTTTTATTCTCCATTTGGACGAACAGCTGCAGTGGAGAGATTTGCAAGGCAACATTGTGTTACCCCCAGATTGATCAATCTCTCACATGCTTTTCCCTACCTTGACACAGATAAGAATGACTGAGCTATACGCTGAATACGTTGTGAAAGATTTTGACATGAGGGATTATTATCCCACAAATTCCCAACATATGAGAGACTTAAGGGAGGAGAGTCAACATGCACTGTTGAAGGGCAAGGTCCCACACGTCCTTAGCGAAATAGAAGATGAGGAACCCCTTATCACGGGTTCTTTAATAAAAGATGTTACCCCTTCTAACGATGATGAGAAGGTTGGGTATCAAAACCTACAATCAATGATACATATCCCTGGTTCTAATGCCCGTGAATGCCAACTGTTCACAAAGGGAACAACCACTTATGCTAAGGATGGGCACTTAGATCGTCACCACGATTGGGGCCTTAGCAGCCGAAGAGAAGGCAAGAAACATCATCATGATGATGGTTCCCATTCTTCTTCCCCTTATTCACATCACTCACCCTTTCCTTCCACATCTGGGTGCAGCCACCATGAACAGAAAGGTAAGGATAAAAGTAAGAAGGATGAAAGACCTCGATGGGAAAGTCAAGAGAGAGGACAAGGGCAAGGATGTAGGGAGAGTAGGGAACAAAATAGACATCACAGGTGTCATGAAAGAGATGATCATGAAGACCCCTACTCGCAACCTGAATCATACTTGACATAACGGAGGTAGTTAGGATTCCCACAAGACATTTAAAGGGTAGTCAGATCAAGCATTTAGACATGAATTAGTTCCCACGATTTGAAGGGGGATACAGGGCTAATCTGCAAAATCATTTACAGGCATTCCACGATGCTTGTGCCTTGTAGAATATAGAAAATGAGTGGCAAAAACTTAAGTTTTTCCCAAGGACACTCACCAAAGAAGTAGAAAGTAGGTACCAATCCTTAGAATCGGAAACCATCAGGAGGTGGAGTATGATGCTAGAACTATTCAACAAAAAGTATCAAATGTACTCCAGAGTGTCCAATTTGTGTAAGCAGATCCAAGGCTGGAAGAAAGGTTCACATGAACCCTTGGATGCTATCATGACCTGGTATTACATATTGTTACATCATTTCCTGGGCCATGGGTACGCTCAGTGGGATCAACTTCGCCACATTGTGGATGGGTTGAGGCAAGAAACTAGAAGAACCCTTGAAACTTATGCCCAAGGGAGACTCTCACAACTTAGAGCCCATGAAGTACATAGCTTGTTGCAACAAGTAGAAAAATAAGAAGGTGAGCTACGCAAAAGGGAAAGTGTGAAAGAGTACAACTGCAATCCCTCCCTTCGAAAGAAGGAAGTGAAGTTTTGTGATGAAAAGAATGAGTCACCACTCGAAGAGTTGGTAAACAAAAAGATCTTGCTGCTTCAAAAAATCACAACCGAAATAGCGGCTAAGGTAGATGATGTATGGAGTTCCTTAGACTCTAAAATTGAAACTGTCTTAAAAATTGTAGAAGAGTCTAAGGTAGAACAAAGTAGTGAGAAAGGCAAGAAAAAGTGGAGAGATTTAGGCCCTGCACATAACAAGGGTAAGGGAAAAATCACTAAATCCGATGTGGCTATGGACTCTGACACAAACGATGATGGTGGATGCGAGTTTTGCCACTATGACCATCCTATGGGATGTTGCCCCATCATCTCACATCTACAGGAGTCTGGGGTGTATGCACTTAATCCAAGACTCAACCAATGGCAAACACCCCGAAGGTTACCTTATCCACAAGGTAACCCAAGGTAGTTCCACTAACCACTAATGTATTATCCAAGTGGGACTCCACCATAGCCCATCAGACAGCATCAGCAATGGAAATACCCACAATCATGGGGGATGCCATCATTGAAACGTCAGTACCCTTAATGGTAGCCTTAACCTTATGGATATTATGTGTAGCAGTCGATTTCTCCAAGTGACTCTATGAGTCACTCAACCCCCAACTGTCACTACCAAGTTTAAGAGTACCTCAGAAGGACTCCCTCTCCTCCTGGAGACACTCCATACCCACACCATCCTCCTAATCTAGCTGCACCTCTTCCACCACAAGTAGTTCCCATAACACCTCCTGCTCCAACAATGCAAGGGGAACTTCCTCCTCAACCATAGCAACATCACGCTACGAGAGTTGTAAATATCCAACGTACTGTTGGTTCTAACAACTGTAAAAAGAGAAGAACTTTCTTTAGAATCAAAAGCCTAGACAAAATATGTCAACAACAGGCGGTTGGGCCCATGTACACTCCTCCACCATCTAACACTTTGGAGCACCCTTCTATCCAAAATTAGAGCTTAATGCATACAGTTATGTTAACGCATACCGTAACTGACTGGATTAAGGTAGGCCACCTTCCTAGGAAACTAATTGACCTTGGGAGTCCCTTAATCTATTTGTAGATTGCTAGAAATGAACCACATAGGGCCCTTCTTAACTCAGGTTCCAGAGTTAACTTAATATCATGAGAGATGTATCACACCTAGAACCTACCCCAACTTAGGAAGAGTAGCATTCAACTAGAGCTGGTAGACTAGTCCATCACCATTCCCTTGGGATTGGTGGAGGACATCATTACCACTGTATGTGGTTGGTCTTACCTAGCTAATTTTCTGGTGATTGAAGTGAACAACAACGAAGGGGACTTCCCAATTATAATGGGAAGGGAATGACTTAGTACAGTAGACACATGCCTTAGGATCCACGATCTTTCCTTGGAAATATCTAAGGTAAACATTTGTGGAAATATAAAGAAGAGGAAATTTCCATGCATTACATACAATGATTCATGGGGTGATGACATGGAGGAAATGCCTCCATGTGATAGGTGTGCCCTTGAAACTTTGCAACAAAGATGCCTGTATGTAGCAGCCACACAAGAAGTAGTAGACACCCCATGGTTGACAGCTACTAGAAAGACCAGACAAATATGCATGGAATGAACTGAGGAAACCCATGCCAACAACAAAGGCATAGAGACATTGGAATATGAGCATCGCCAACCTCCACCCCTTAATCTAAGATCATCATTTGGGAGAAGTTGGAAACTTTTAAGAAACTCAAAAAAGCACTCATTATTTTGGATCTCTCCCTTTCCACTCAGTCATGGGGGAGATGGCCACTTATGCTAATCATATGGGGCCCTCAATTCTTTTTTTGATTTTTGTTTTACAAGTTTTTATTTTACATATTTTTTTCTTACACATTTTTTTTTACAAATTTCTTTAACTTTTTTAAGTTTTCTTTTTACAAATTTCTTTAACTTTTCTTGATTTTTATTTTACAACATCATTATATTTTTTCCATTTTTTGTGTGTATGTGTGTGTTCCACCATGTAAGTTTGTCCCATGTTCAGAATGATGGTATGAACTAGTTTCATATTGATTGCTAATGTTTGGTTTTTACCTGTAAGTCACAATGTTGATACTAAGGTATGTTTCTTTTGATATGACAGGCAATGAGACCACTTCATTCATCCATCCACTAGTTTCTATGGTCTCTCTTGGCTTGGAAATGTATAGTCCCCTTCTAATAAGAACTTTAACGAATCAGTGACTAGGTATTTCTCAAACTAAGAAAGGACTCAAGGATTGAAAAGGGTGTGACTTCAAGGGAACTTGATGCTTTTTTGTTGGTTGTTCTCTTGGGTGCTTGGATGTTTTCTTCTTGAGTTTTCTTGCCATTCCGATGTTACCCAATTATTAGAAGTTGAGTCAATAAAAACAAGAAGTCTTTGCATGGTGTCGTTCTCATGCATAAAAACACAATACACAAGAAAAAAAACAAAGTGAGAATTCAAAGCATACCCCTTAGATGAATAAACTTGGGCTACAAGCACTGGTTATGGAACCAAAAGTGTTCCCTCTAACTAAGGTCCTTCTCACTTCCCATTCTCTCCTTTGTTTTGTCGGAATGGTGGTGGCTCTTGGAGGATGCATTCTTGTTATCCAAGTGGATGGTTTGCCCGGATGTATTGACGTGAAGTCACTGGATGTGGTTGGTTCGAGGCCGGAGTTGGAATGAGACTTGCCAAGTCACATTAATCATAAAACACACAAGGGGTTGTACACCACCTTGTTCTCGGGATTCCATTCCATTCTCTTCTCTCCATCGTTCTCTCCATTGTTCACCTCATTGCCAGTTGTATCATTAGTGTATATATTTTGGTTGATGCATTGTTTTCTTTTTGGTAAATGCTCGTGGTTAAGACTTTAACTCTTTGTTCCAAATGACATTCCCGGAGCCTACAGAATCTTTGAATGTGGGTTTGTCAGGGCATTCAGGGCATGAGCCTACTTTAGGGAGGACCCACTGACATTCCTGTTTGGAGCATTAGTTAAATTATTTCCCTTTACATTTTGCAAATAATTTTATTTTGTTCATTATCATATTGACATCCATTTCACTAATGTTTTCAGTTGTCCCTTTTTATCTCTCTTTCTTACTCCTATTCCTTCTCCATTCTAACGCTACCAGAGGTTCATGATTATTCATGGGGGTACGGGGCCTACTTTTTTCAATTTTCTCCTAGCCCCAAAATTTTTGATTTTCTTCCTAACCCCTACACCTTCGGTAGTCATCATTATTATATTCCCAGAAACATATCAACCATAACACAACCTAGCCAATAGACCTACACCGAAGCAAGGTATTAATTACATGATTCATTTACCCTTGCTAATATATGATTGTGTTGTGTGTGCAGATGGCGATCATATAACAATGGATTGGATCTGGAGCAAACACTTGGAATGGAGCAGCGTTGAAATAGCTATGCAAGGAGCAAGATCTATGACGTGCTTATGGATGGACAATGAAGGCATAATCTTGGCATTGGCAGCAGCAACACTTCTTTCTCTCTTTCTTTCTTAGCTACCAACTAAGGCCTGATGTCATTGTAATAAGGTGTTCACCCTTGTTGTCATGAACACCAATTTTGTCAAGTCTTGTAATGATGATTCGCTCACATGTCATTCCATTAGTTTCATTCTCCTCAATAATTCCATACCTTCTTGATATTATTGTAAGGAACTTGAGGACAAGTTTTCATTTAGTCATGGGGATATGATGAGACATGATATCACATGCACTACGATATCGCGTATGCGATATCGTGGCCATCGTGATATTGTAGTCCATCACCAAATATATAAATAAGAGGCTGTACTCCCCTCATTTCTAATCCTAGGCTTAAAGTAGGAAAACTCTCGCAGTTTGATCACTCTAGAGATAGAATATTTTCCATGTTCCCGCAGTAGGAGTCCCCAAGTGAATGGATCTTTATTCGAGTAGCATTGTACTTGAATGCAAGTTATGTATGATAATAAATACGAGCTTTGTCGATAGACCTTGCAGTGCATGCAATAGGTTTATTACATGTTATTTATTACCTACATTAGTGTGGCATGATTATGACTTGATTACGAGCATTGATGAATGTGTATAGCTAATCAAGGAATCTGCTACTCATTGCGATTAGTTTCTCTCACCCTCAACTCCTAGAATGCGGGATGAGTATGACTTGATTACAAGCATCTACGGATGTGTATAGCTAGTCAAGGAATCGGCAGCGCATCACATTTAGGCTAGTTAAGTGCCTCAGTACAACCACTTCAAGCACATGCGTTACGTGTGGTGATCCCAGTAACGATTAGTGTTTGGTAGCCACAGTTACATAGTTCAGGGTGTGTATGGTAAGTGGGAACGGATGCTGACACTAGTGTTTAGAGTTAGTTCATTAGTTAGAGTTAGTTAGTCTTCTCAACCCTTCACCTTAATAGCATAGGAGAAAAACCATAAAATACCATAAAAATCATATACCTCAGACTTACTTAACCATACACCGTGACAACAACAAGTTTGGGAAGACAACGAATGATTAACCCCAAGTGTTCCATGGGGTGTTTAGGCATTTAGTCTATGGAGTTTGACCGGATCACATGTGCTACACTCATTTCATATGGTTGAGTGTAGGGGTACCTCACCACTCATCACTTGGGATCTAGTGAATTGCTACAAAAACATAGCAAAAACACTCAATCCATTGCAAAAATACTTAATTCACTAACAACAACTATGTTATGTATTTTGGAAAGGGTTTGGATGGAAAATGTTGATCTTAATGGAATAACGAAATTTTGTTTTAGATTTGGAAATGTAGTAGAATAAGTATTGGAAAAAGATTGGAATAGGGTTTATGGCCAAGAATTTGTGTATAGATCCACCTTCTAGCACTAGAAAACTATTGGACTTATAAAATTCAATTGTTGTAATGAAAACTAAAATATCCCAAACATCAAAATAGTTTTAACCTAAAATCCCAAGGGCCTTTGAAAAATGGGATTCAAGGCATCCTAGATGGTCTTGCCAATCATTGAAGAACTTATGGATGTGTGAAGTAGAAATGTAAAAGAAATCATGAACGGAAACATAAATGAAAATGAAAACATAAATGGAAATGGAATTGTAGATCCAGAATGGAAAAAGACACAAAAATGAAAATGTGATTTCAAATCTACATAATAATAAATGATGACTTTATTAAAATGGAAAATAAAGTGATAGGTTCAAAAAAGTACAGATTTTGTGATAGGTGCATGAGAAGTTGCTTGAAGGAGTTTGAATTCAATTGGAGCTAAATGCACTCACATTTGATGATATAGATACTTTTCAATTCTAGCTTTCAACAACTCCACACCAGTTTCCATTAGAATTAACAATTGTGGTCATGGATTGGTGTTCCACCTTTGGTGCAATTCTATTACATGGGAGTTTCTATGCCCATTGTAGGTACTAATTTTGCTCAAATATGTTGAAAGGCTATAAAGGCTCTTGGCTGCAAAGTACTTTTAGGCCTTGGAATGGGTTACGGTGCTATTATGCCAAAGTGGTGGAACCTAAATAAGGTGTCTACATTTGGGTTTTATAGGTGTGGAATTATTGTTTTTGTGGCCTGCACATCACTATTATGATTACTAATAAATTGATATCAATTTGCAGGTTGCAACAGTTAGAATTCTTAGTGTAGTTACCATTTATAGTAAGTTTGGAATACATCATAGCCAACAAAGCCTATTCATTTAGGATAAATAGTACATGGACTTTTGTGACTATGCTAACATCATCCCAACTATGCTAGCCTTGGTGGACTATAGTGAATTTGTTGAAAAATGATTAAAATTGTGGAAAATATGGAAAACATTGGAAATTGTGGGAAATGTTGGAAACTACTAGAATCATCAAAACTAATGGAATTGTGGAAAATTCCATCTACACTAGCCATGTTGCAACTATTAAAGACTTGAAGTGACTAGACTAGCCACTGTTGGAAAAGAATAAATGAAAATGAAAATCGAAAATGTCACCAATTCCAAAATGTAAAATGCCACCAATTCTAAATCAAAAATCCTAACAATTCTCGTGTTACATCTTTTTTTGGTTTTGGTGATGAATATGTTGGATTGGAAATGGAAAATCCCATCAATTCCAAATTCACAAGGAAATAGATGATTCTAATGTAATTGAGGCTATACCTCTACAAAAACCTATGAAAATTCTAGTTTTGGTCATTTCCAAGCCACTTTTAGCCTTACTAAGCTTGAATATAGACATGAGGTAACTTTTTCCACTCGGAAAGAGAGGCAATAATAACTTTTGAGGTATATTTTAGTCATAGAAAGTTAAAGTATGCAAGATTGTAGCTCATCGACTAAAAATCTTACTTTTACAAAAAATATTACCTTATGTTGGGAAATGAAGGTTACAATTTTCAACATGAATTTTTGGTGATGTTTCAATAGGCATTCATTTTCTCCTAATGACAATAGGTGTTCAAATTTTGATATCAAACACAAGACATAATTTAGTTATGGTATCTTTAGCATTTCAACCATGATTCCTGGTGAACTATTTGATTAAAAAAATTAACTACAACTTGTGATCCACTTGTTAGGTGATCATGGAATCCTTAATTTAAATTTTTCTTTTATTTTTATAACCGTAACTCATGTTATAATACCATGACTTATGATCTTTAGAAAATTCAAACCTATAACTCATGGTTACCTTAGGATTAGTTAAATTTAAAAAATGTATAAAGAACTAACATTTAAGTAATAAAAATAAAAATTATTCATTATCCTTATTATCCATAGGTCTCTCCAAAATACCACTTTCCATTAGTTAATAATGCAAGAAAAATGAGAGAGGCTTGTAATTTCTTACACACCTTCTAAGGAGATAACTTTAAGAATGGTTGAAAGTTTACTTCTAGAAGGATAACTCCAAATACTACCTTATCTTTGATGATAGCCAAGTAAGTGTGTATGAGGATCACCTCCAAGATTGGTTACGGTGGAGGTATTTCATCATACATAGATTACCATGTTTGCAGTATGAGAATTTATCTTATGGATTTACTTCTAACTCTTCATGCACAACTCCAGTTTCATGGGGTTCTTATTATTATGGCTCTTAATAATGTCTACACCCATGCCTAGTTTGTCTTGACCTTTTTTAGCATACTTTTCTAACATCTATAATTAACCCAAATATAAATTTTTAATTTCTAAAATATTTTCTATAATGGTTTTAATATTTATTAATCCTTTGAAGTATCCATAGTAGCACATATCATGTCCAACATCTTCTTCCATTTTAGAACCAACAACCTTATCAATTACAATAACTTTTTCTTTCTACCTATACATATTCCTTTTTGTCTCCTTCTTTTCATCTAATCTTGCTCTTTTGAAAGTTCTTGTTCTATCTTTTCCTCTACTACAATATGGATGAAAATTTTTCATCCATAGAGTCCCATATTGTTTTATTCCTAGATACTATCTCTAAAACAAATTTTTAAGTGAGTAAGAATTTTATTTGAATTACTTCCTCTACAAAGTCTTCTTCTATTCTCATCTTAGAAGCATGCACATCCCTCTTGTAGATGGATGAATCCCTATTGTACTATTCTACACTATCCTACTTCTTAAGTTTTTCTTTCTTCTTAGGTACCTAGTCAATGAGATTCTATATTTTATGAACTTTCATTTCAAAAATTCTTCCTTGGGTAAAAATCCTAAGAGTCTCACAAGTTTTATTTTGAAGTCCATCTATGACATGCCTTAGGTATTCTCCTTGAAAAATCATGGCTTGGACATTTATGTAGTAGTGAATAGTACCTTTCCAAGACTACATCAAGGGATTTATGATTTCATTATCTTCATTCTTATATTTACTTCCTCAAGTTAGATACCCTTTGAAATACCATCAAATTTGGACTATGATGCCTCAATAGCAAATTTTCCTAAGTGTTACTACAAGGACACTTTTTGCAAATTTTTCAAAGTGCTGAGACTACACTCTTCACTATCCTAGAGTGTACTCAACCTAGTGGAGAGTGTAGTTAGTTCAAAAACTAAATTTTCGCAATTTTGTCTAAGTGATAGCATGAGGTAAATTTTTCGAAATGTTGGGACTATACTCTCCACTTCTCCATAGCATAGTCAACTTAGTGGAGATCGTAGTCAACTCAAAAACTTATTTTTGTATATTTTTCCAGGTGTTGGAAAGCTATAGATTTTTCTAAGTGTTCGGTTACTACAGATTTTTCTAAGTGTTGGGACTAGACTCTCCACTACCCCAAAGCATAGTCAACATAATAGAGAGCAAAATCAAGACAAAAGCCTTGTTTTGCAATTTTTCCAAGGGTCATCGCAAAGCTAGAAGTTGTAAAGTTTTTCTAAGAGCTAAGACTATGCTCTCTAGTACCTCAAAGCATAGTTAGCATGGTGGTGTAGTTTCTATAGAATTTTCTAAGTATTGAGACTACACTATCCACTACCATAGAGCATAGTCAGCCTCATGTAGAGCATAGTCAACATAAAGGTCAATCTTACAAATTTTCCTAAGTGTTAAGCTGGCTTGTACAGAATTTTCCAAGTACTGAGACTGCTCTTCACTACCCTAGGGTGTAGTCAAGCATAATCAACATGAAGACCTATTTCTTGCAAATTTTCTCTAAGTGTTGAGACTACACTCTCCACTAGACTAGATCATAGTCAAGCATAGTTAACTATTAGCTAGTTTTTGCAAGTTTTAACAACTACTGGGACTATGCTCACCCATAGCTAGAAGCATAGTTAGCCTTCCATGGAAAGCATAGTCAACACATAGTCACATTTTGCAAGATTTTTCTAAGTGTTGTGACTACACTCTCCCTAGTCTACAACGTAGTTAGCCAAAATAGCCTTCAAAGGCCTCCACAATGTAGCACTAGCATTTAGCTTAGCACCAACTCAACTCTAGTAAGTAAAATGCATCTTTTTTTTATCCCTTTTTTTCTCAAAATTGTAACTACAGTCAATCCCCTAAAAGATAGCGAAGAGCATAGCCCCGAAGAGTAGTCTCCAAAATTGAATTCTTTCAAGGACATTGTAGTTATTTTGATGCATATACATGCACTTGGTAGCATAGTCATAGTCTCACATGCTCATAGAATCTGTTAGGAAACAACACAGCACAACACTACTTGCCTCAGTGGAAAGCATAGTTGGGTGATAGTGTAGTCACAACTATCCCACTGCTACATGGTAGGCTCTCCACATTGTATACTAACCCTAGGCCTATAAATACCTCCACCATCTACATTTTAGAGTGGGGAAAAATTTCAAGTTGGCATTTTTTACATTTCATTGTAATTTTTGGATTTTAACATTGGAAAATGTTTGGATTAGCATTTGGCAAAGTTGTAGATGATGCAGCCCCACCGTAGCCTAGCAAAACACCACAGCGCATGGTATACCATGGTAGCCAACATAGTAGGCACAAACAACATGGTGAGTGCTAGTCTTCATGTTTGAACACCTTTAATTCTATGACTATGCTCTACACTATGCCTATTGTACACTATGTACCTTCTTACTCGTTTTGGAGTTAACTATGCTCAACCCCATTTGGGATGGTGTTCCATTTCTCTTGCATTTTCTACATTTTCTTTACATTTTCACTATTTTTAATGTGTGGTTACATTACAACTATTCTTGGGAAATAGTCTTCACATGTTTCCACACTTATTTTTACCATAACCCTTAACTATGCCCCCCCCCCCCCCCCCCCCCCCCCCCCCCCCCCCACACTCGGGCACCTGTGACTATGGTCTACACCATGAACACTGCAAACATAGATAGAACACTCAGCATCATGGCTCATCATGGCACACCTTGGTTACATCCACCAACCCTACTACATCCAGAAAAGTCCTTGTTTAATTGAAAAGATTATTTAGGGCATACCATCTCTACCTCTAGCATGCCTTCATGTGAATGTGGGGTTAAGCTATGTGCCCATTAACCCCTCAATGTTCAAGCCACTAATGCTTTTGGTTGTTATAGTTTTTGGTGCTAGAAGGTGGGTCAAACCAATTTTTTAAACTTTGTTGTGGTTTCCTTACATGCTCTCTACATCATAATTGTCTATCAACCCATCAATGTAGATTGGACCTCATAGTCAGTCCCCTTGAGACCCCACATGGCAACCCAACTCACATTGCTCCACTATTTTTCAAGGTCTTCATTCTCTTAGCATACAGAGCATTGTTGGTGGAGAGTGTAGTCTATGGATATTATAGTTAGCTCTCAACATAAAATTCATAGTCTCCATAGTTAGCAATTTTTCAGAAATTTCTAAACATAGTCATTTTTCTATGGTTTCCAAAGCTAGTTTTTCCATAGTTTATAGACTTATGCAGGTTCCAGAGTTAGCCATTTTTCATAACTAGCAACCCACAGCTCTCTCTTTCACCACTCAATTTGTGACCATGAACATAGATCAATCCTCAACGTTAGTGTTAGACACACTTGACAACCTTACCATGGTAAGACTGAGACAATCCCTTAGCAATGAACAATACAACTTCCTATGTGCAAGGATCTGAGTAGGGTTACCCTTGGATCACTTGACATGGAGGCAAAATAGGACTATGAACTAATCCACCAAGATGGAAGAAAGTATATCCCTTCCTTGTTTGGCATCATTCCATTCACAAAGTCCCACCACTAGTTATTATCCTAGCTCATCCAAGCAAGTGAGCATGACATAGGAACAAACTACAAGAAAGAAGATGAGTTTGAAGCTCACTCTAAACATGAGGGCCCCTTCCATCATGTCTTCCAACAATCACTCCCTAGTTTGGCCCCTCCTTAGTTCAATTCACCCATCCTCCCTAAGATAGTTATAACACTAGCATCACCTTCCCACTCCATGGCTAGGTTAACACTTGTAGTAGCAATGCATTAAACATAATACATGTAATATGATGAAATAGCTCCATTCCACTTAACCTTCATGGCATTATCTCAACCTACTCAACCATCCCTACTAGAAATAACAAACTCATCCCTACATTCACGCATGGGCCATATGTAGGCCCCAAATGACTTAGGCATCCTACATCCTGCATATTTTGTTGGTGCCCTTAGTGTCAGTCCAACACATGTGTGCATGGCCTTCCCTAGTCATCATGCCCATAGGATAGCTAATGCATCAATTGCATTGCATGGCTCTACAACCAACAATTTGGCCCTAGTCCTTATAACCAACATACTAGATACCAAAGCCAATACAGCTATATTGGTGCATCTCAAAACATGGATTAGGCATTCTATTTGGTCCAAAGATTAATGGAGGAGGTTAGGGAACTCAAAGCTACTTTCTATAAAATCATCAAGGTGGTGGACTTTTACCAAGATGATCTAGTAAGTCCTGTTGCCCCACCCCTAGCTTTGCCAACTAGGGTCCTGCTACCTCAACTCACTAAGTATAATGGTGAAGGGACCCTAATGCATACCTAGTCACATTCAAGTTTGAATACCTATTACTGCAAGCATAGCCATATGCCATCATATGCCTATTTTCCATGTGACTAACTAGTAAATCCTTAGACTAGTACCAAGCATTATCCAATGGTTTTATTTCATCTCTAGAAAACCTCTTAAGCTAGTTCATGATGCACTTTAGGTAAAACTTTAAGCTAGAAGAAACTTTGGACTAGCTAATGCAAATTAAGTAGGGTCCCCTATATCCTGTACAGAAATTTCTCCAACACTAGAGTGCCTCATTGAATGAAATTTGAGTGCCAATAGCTGAGATGCATGTTCTAGCCATCTGTAATCAATGACTTCATTAAGTAAAAATTGTACTACTTAGGCCCACAATCCCTAAGCGAGGCCTTTACCTAGACAAAGAACATAGAAGACATAGCATAAGTTAGCAAGGATCCAATCTATATGGCTTACAAAAACTAGCATGTGAAGAAGCAAACTTCAAGAGTGGTAATGGTAGCCACACATGCTAAAGCAACCAACTAGGGGTCCACAACTAAGCATCCCAAAGCCCTAGCTCACTAAGCTACCAACTCTAGCACCCAGGCAACTAGCCCATCCACATCTATAATGGGCACAATACAAGCTACTCTAAGTCCCAACATTGAGTGCAAGGATCACTCAAAGTACACATTGCTTGCATTGAAACCTTTGAAACTACTAGATAAACTACTGAAGGCTGGACATATCTAGTACAAGAAAATGTCTGAAGATGCTTTCACAAGGCATGATAGGTACTATGAGCTATTCAGGAATCCTTCCTTAGTATCACCAAACAAGCCCCCAATCCCATAACACTTTAGGGTAGATCAATTTTTCTATTACCACCAATTTTTTGATCACAACATAGACTTATATCAAGCTTTATGAGATGATTTGCAAAGGATGATAGATAGGGGTGAACTAGTGCTTGACATGGTAAAGCTAATTAAGCCCCAGAGCCAATCCAATGTGGATGAAATCACCTACATCATAGATACCATTAGTGTGGGTGGAAAGTCCATACTAGTGTAGTAGGCTTTTATTTTCTAAGTGCCTTCTAGTAGTGTAAGGGTCCATTTATCCTCCATGAG
>MNCI01013830.1:201063-258258 GCA_015680685.1 Gnetum montanum | reverse complement strand
CCCCCCCCCCCTTCATTATTAGAGAGCCACATTAGACACCCACAAAATCCTTCATGGCTAGGATCCCACAACAGATTGCAACAACAACTACTTAGTAGCCATTTGTCATTAGGATGCCGCAACATGCTAGCCCATCACCTACCCAAAGCCTAGTAGTGGGTAACACATTAGCCCCTTCTTGTCCAAGGGTTGATCCTACCAACAAGATGGGTAGATTAACTAGATGCCAACGTAAGAGGCCTAAAGAACACCTCATAGATGAAGTAACTAGGCAATAATGAGACCAAAAAGTGATTGATCCACCAAATTTGATCCCTGTCTCTACAATCCCCATGGCTAAAGCAACTAGAAAGGCCACAACCAACAAGCCAAAACTAAGCACTAAGGCCCCCAAAAGGTCAAGCAAACCAAGCCCAAGTTCCCTCTATGAGAGATCCATCTCTTAGTCCTCATGGAGGAGGTTAAGGACAATACAATGGTTGATGGAAAGGACTTTGTAGATGCATTAGCCTAAGTCAAGCAAGTGCTCAAACAAAAAAACATAATGTTGAGCTTGAATGACTTGGTCATAACGTCATTTTCCCATCAAAAAGTACTAGTGTGGGTGTTCACCTCCATTCCTATTATGGAGAATGTACCTATAGATGAGAACATCATCCATGCAATGATGTTGCCCCTAGCACCATAGGAATTGGGTTCAACATCCCTAGCATTTTAATATGAGGCAATCAAGGTCAACCACAAGTGAGGGGAGGTCATCATAGCTTTAATGTTTATTACCATACACACTAGATAATGCAAGATTTGTAGACTGCACATCAATAATGGTGCAATAACAAACATAATACCATTCACCATCATCAACAAGCTAGGCCTCATAGACCAAATTAGGCCAATGAAAACTACATGCATGAAATCCTTTAATGGATTATGCATCAGTATCAAGGACACAATAAACATGGCCTTCATAATAAGGGAGAAATTCTCCACCACCATAGAATTTACCATCATAGAAAAAATACCTAATTCTAACCTGATATTGGGTAGGCCCTAGCTAGCCTAGTTATGAGCTATTTCCTCTTTCATTCACTAGGAGATCTACCTTCAATATGAAGATGGTCAAGTTATCATCTATGGTGATAACACTACTCCTTTAGCCATTAATAACATAGAGATGGAGCAAGGATCAAGGGTTGAATTTTCTAATGATGCACCTATGGTAAACAATGTAGCACATAAACCTAACACACCCAAACAAGTGGTGGAAGCTAATGACCTCTTGGATGACACTTTGTGGGCACAATCACCCTAAAACGTAGTGCACCCTAGGCCCTATGTGTTCCCTAATCCACACTAGATTAGGAAGAAACTGCATGACCAAGGGACCCCCTTAGCTTGGAATGCACTAGGTCCCTACCTACTCTTTGCTACTACATGCCATGGATTTTTAACTTTTTCTTGCATTGCATTTGTTTACATATTTACATTTAGCTTACTTTCTTAGATTACACATTGCTTCGCTTTGTTTACAAATTTATCCACTTATATTAATTAATGAAGAGCATAAAAACCCATAAATATTAAAAATATAAAAACTATCATTGTAGCTTGCCATGGACTTAAACTAGCATCTATAGCTAGGCATGACCAAAAACTATCAATCCCCTTGCCATGACCCAAAATGGCCTTAAACTAGTAACCTACGTGGCCTGAAATGGCCAAAAACTAGCAAAATGGGGCCAAGAATGGTCTTAAACTATCACTATGGCTTGGAAGAACCATAAAAATACAACTTTTAATTCTATCCCTATAGTCCACTAAGACATAAAACTAGCATGCACATGGCCTACCAAGGCCTAAAACTGGCATAAGCATGCTCACCTTCCTAACAACCTACATATATACTTAAGCAAACTTTACCACATTATTTTCTCCATTTATGTACATTAACTTTGTGAAGTAGTTGCTGCTTGATGTTTTTCTAGTTGATTTTGTAGGAATTTATAGGAGCATAGCATGACTATGCACAAGCACACCTAGTACGTATGGTCACACATTGATCCAACAAGGTAAGCACTCATTCGTCATGATGCTAAAACTAGCATAGCAGTTCGCTATGACTATGAACTAGCATAGAACATCTACCATGACACTAAAACTAGCATAGCATTCATCTGATAAAATGTTAAAACTCGCACAGTAGTCTACTATGACTATAAACTAGCATAACTCGTCCTTGGGTCATAACGTTAAATTGGCATAGTAGCTTTTCCACTACAATGTTAAACTGGCACAACAACTGATTTGTCATGACACTAAATTATCACATAATAGTTTGACATGATGCTAAACTAACACATAGCAGTCTATTAGGACTATAAACTAGCACACCACTATCTACCAAAACCTTAAATTGGGTTTGTGGTCCGCTAGAACCTTTAACTACTAGTGTGGCCTTTGGAGAACTTACAACATTATTGGCCTTGCCATTTTGCTGATTTGTTGAGCACTTGCCAAAAACATAGCTTTTGGAGCCCTTGTAGCATCATCACCTCCAACATTTAACTGGTTCTTTACTTCAACATTTGTAATTGGCATAGGCTTTCAAGCACTCATAGCATCTTCACTTCTAGCATTTAATTTGCATTTCATGTTTTGTGATTTTCTTGTCTTCTCAAAGTTATGTTTTCAGGATGAACCCTTGAGGTGGTCATCCAAAGATGCATCTTATCACAACAACAAGTCACCACATTATTCTAATGTGCATGATCTAACTAGCTAAGCCTCTCAAGAGTGCACATCTTTTACTATCCCACTATAGCCTACCTACACCCATCACTATGTCTCCATATCTTTACATTCCCCTACACAATCAAGATTACAAATTTCTTTGCTTCATACATGTTGTAACCGCATGACATCCTTTTTCAAGTCAAACCATACAACTCAAGGTGGACATAATACAAGTCAGCCATGGGGAGATTTTGATGGCTAATTAAACCCTAGGCATCTTGGGGAGGAAACACTTGTCCTATAGACATGGCATGGTTTTTCAAACACAAAAGTAAAGTTCATCTTGTGGCACGTAGTCCACTTGATGAAAAGCATCTTGTAGTTAGCATTTAAAAATGTCCCAAACCCAAAGTAGGTTCACCACAAAAGAAAAACAATAGAAAAAGCAAAAGGAACAAATCACATCCCCAATTAATCTAGAAGCCCTACAATTTTGCAACTGGTCCAACCTTGAATCTACACTGACTGTCTCATAAGCACTCTAACAAGAGGTTAATATTTTCAAAGGAAAGCTAGCATAGTGCCATGATCCACCATCATCCATGCTAACTTCACATTCTACATCATGACACCTTTTTTGCATCTCATCTCTCCTTTTATTCCTAGTAAGTTACCTACACCTTTTACTCCTAGCATACTACCATCCATGGCACTCTTGAGCATGATGCAACAACATCTGATTAGGTATTGATGAGTGATGTTGATGCCAAGTTGGTTGTGCTGTTTTGTTTTGTTATTAATGTCACTTGGGCCACCCCTCTAGATTTCAACAAAGAGGGGCCAATGAAACACCACCAAATTTGGACAATGGTGTTAGGGATGCAAATTTACCTAATTGTTAGCATAAGGCCACTTTCTACAAATTTTTCAAAGTGTTGGGACTACAATTTTCACTACCCTAGAGAGGAGTCAGCCCAATGTAGAGTGTAGTCACCTCAAAAACTAATTTTTTGTGCTTTTTTCTAAGTGTTAGCACTAGGAAAATTTTTCTAAGTGTTGGGACTATGCTCTCCACTGCCCCAAAGTGTAGTTAGCCTAGTGGAGAGTGTAGTTAGCTCAAAAACTAGTTTTTGTAGAGTTTTTTAAGTGTTAGGTAACTACATATTTTTCTAAATGTTGGGACTATGCTCTCCACTATCGCAGAGCATAGTGAACCCAATAGAGAGTAGAGTTAAGACAAAAGCCTAGTTTTTGAAGTTTTTCCAAGGGTCATCGTGAAGCTAAAAGCTATAGATTTTTTCTAACTGCTGACACTATGCTCTCCACTACCTTAGAGCATAGTCAAGGGTAGTCAGCATGGTGGTGTAGTTTCTACAAAATTTTCTGTGCTAAAACTATGCTCTCCACTACCATAGAGAATAGTTGACCTCATGTAGAGTGTAGTTAACACAAAGGCTAGTTTTGAAAATTTTCCTAAGTGTCAAGCTAGCCACTATAGAATTTTCTAAGTGTTGAGACTATGCTCTCCACTACCACAAAGCATAGTCAAGTGTAGTTAGCATGAAGATCCATTTCTTGGAAATTTTTTCTAAATGTTGATATTACACTCTCCACTAGACTAGAGTGTAGTAGAGCATAGTCAATTGGAAGTTGATTTTTGCAAGTTTTGGCAAATTTTGGGACTATGCTTACCACTAGTTGGGAGCATAATTAGTGGAAATCATAGTTAGCACATAGTCACATTTTGCAAGATTTTTCTAAGTGTTGTAACTATGCTCATCCCTAGTCCAGAGCGTAGTCAAGCATAGTTAACTAGAACAACCTTCAAAGGCCTCCACAATGTAGCACTAGCATTCATCTTAGTACCAACTCACCTCCAGCAAGAAAAATGCATCTTTTTTGTATTCTTTGGTCCTGAAATTGTAACTACACTCAACCCCATGTGAGATAATGATAAGCATAGCCTTAGAGCATAGTCTTCAAATTCGCATTATTTCAGGTACATTGTAGTCCTCTCAGTACATATACATGCACTTGGTAGTGTAGTCATAGTCTTGCATCCTCGTAGAGTCCATTAAAGCACAACACCACTTGCCTCAGTGGAGAGTGTAGTCCCAACTGTCCCACTGCCACATGGTAGTCTCTTCACATTTCATGCTAACCTTAGGCCTATAAATTCCTCCACCATCTAAATTTTAGAGGAGCAAAAAATTTCAAGTTTGAATTTTTGACATTTTGACATTGGAAAACTTTTGGGTTAGCATTTGGTAAAGTTGTAGATGATGAAGCCCCACCATAGCCCAATAGATCACTATAGCACACAGTACACCATGACAACCAACTTGATAGTCATAGATACCATGGAAAGCACTAATATTCATGGCCACACAACTCTGAGACTGCGACTACACTCTCCACTACACCTATTGTACACCACATACATTATCACCCTTTGTGGAATTAACTACTCATAACCGCATTTGGGGTGGTGTTCTATTTCTCCCTTGTATTTTTTCCATTTTCACTATTTTTAATGCATGATCATTTTGCAACTATGCTTGGGTGGCAATCTTCAGGTGTTGGCACCCTCATTTTAGCTAAAATCCTTGACTACACTCCTCCCATCAGGCACCTATGACTACACTCTACACCATTAACACTACAAATACCACTAGATCACTTAGCATCATTTTACATTAGGATCATGGCTAACCACATCACATCCTAGTTGCAACCACCACCCTAGCTACATCATCAAAGTCCTTGTTTGATCAACAAGATCATTTATGACACCCCATCTCCACCTCTAGTAGGTCCTCATGTGAATGTGGGGTTAGGCGGTGCACCTGTCAACCCCTCGGTGTTCCAACTATCAACATTTTTGATCGTTACACCCTTGAGTAGGTTTAGTAGTTATCATTAAATAGCTCCAACATTATATTTCATTGGTAAGTGATTTTTGGTTCTAGTAATCTATTCTAATTTTAAATTTCTTGATTTGTGTTCTTCAGAATAATTTGACTTTTTACCATTAATTTTTAGTATTCTATAAGCTACAATAATCATGAAGGTTTTCAGATGATGCTGTAGGTCTAGATTATAGTCTTGTTTGAATGTAGGAATATGGTTCATATATACCTACTTGATGTGGCTAATATTTTGATGCCTTATTGAAATATGTATAGTATTCTTAATATAGATAATACTTTTTGTGGATAGAAGAGATTCATCATAGTTTTCAAATATATCATGTTCTTTTTCATCATCATGACTAATTTGATGCTCTCTCCCATGTCTTATTTCATTTTTATGTTTGTGATCCCAATATTTATTTCTTTTCTTATATTCATCTCTATTTCTATGAAGCTATCTACCCTAGTTTATTATTTATCTCTATTAGATATCTTATCATGTCTTCTATTTGTGGCACCTTCTCCTAATCTATACTCATAATTATCATAGTTGAATAATAAAAATGATGAAGACAATGAGGAACATCAATAACCATGCTAACTGACTCCTCTTCCATGATTCCTCTAATTGTCTCTTCTTTCCCTCTTGAAAAATCTAGACATAGAAGCCCTCTATGTATTTTGTCTTATTCCACCTCTTTCTTGATTTCTTTGCAGGATGGATTATAGACAAAGATTTCCTATTTCTTTCATATTAAAACTATAAGATTGTTCAAGATAGAATCTTTTTAATTAGTAATCAATATTCTCCTTCTCTAACTAAGATGTCAATGGGAGTGATATGCTTGCCCTTATCAAATTCAAGATACATTTTCATAAAATGAATTCATGATGGGCTTGTATGATCTAGAAATTTCATCAAGTACTTTGTACTCATTCATAATAACTTCTAGTCCATTCTTCATCAATGAAAAAGTGAACATTGAGGGAGCTATCTTGTTAAGTGGTAATACAAGATTGTCTTACAAGTCTTACAAGATTCTAGTGCAATTAAAAACTGAATTATAAGTAGTATAAATATGCATGATGATAAATAAATTTCACTTGATAGGATACATCATCATCATTATCATGATTGTTCCTATGATTATTCCTTCCAGTATTATCAATAGATGGGGAATCAACCCTATTAGAAGAAAACATGTTTGATTAATATGTTTCTTACAATCATTTTAATATTCTTTTAAAAGATAAATCCTTTAAAAAATATATAATAACTTTGTAAAATATAATGTCCTAAAATATCAACATCATCATTAATAATGGTACAAAATGATGTGTGACAAATATTCCCAAATCTCTACCATATGGTCTTCTAGTATTGTAGTAGACTATTTCATAATCTCTAGATGCTATAGACATATTTTCTTGTGAATTTATTCATTTATTCATTGATCTCTTTCTTCTCACTTAGACTAGTATTGGTTCTTATGTGTATGATATTACATATTACTATCACAATAAGGTACTCAAGAGCTATCTACAATAGAAATTTTAGCTTCAAACTCATTAATTTGAACTACCATAAATTCAGGGGTGGTTATGTAATTGAGATCATGGTTAATTTGAACTACCATAATTGAGTCCATAAGTGTGTGACATGCACAAAAACCATGAAAATATTCAATCAAATAGCATCAAATGCTCTTCAAAAATAAAAATGAATATGAAACAAGCTAAAACCCTTCAACATAAACATGAAACAAGAGAGAAAATAAATTAAATATGTGAAGAAATATTCCTTCAATTTTCTTTAAACCTTTAAAACTAAACCAAATATTGATATGATGTGAGATAGTTCAATTTATAGGAAATAACAAAACTAGATATCTTCTATTAAATTGAAATAAGAGTACAAATACAATAAAATTTAATCCATCAAACATAATTACTCATACACTCAATGATGCTGTAGAGCACGAGACTTTATAATCATTGACATAATCAACGAAAATGCAAGGTACAATCAATTCAAATGTCTTCCTCACACATGATTAAGATCCAAATGCTAAGAGATATTGCTAATACCACCACACATGGTTCATAATCAAGATGTATACCACTCTCATGCAATATCTATCCCAACTCTAATTTACTCATGTCTCAATAGAACCTCATTTATGAAGTCATCCCTTCCCTTAAGACTTGTCCAAAGCCCACAAGTTTATCTAACAAATGATATTTTCTTATAAAATTATTCTTTATTCAACATTACAAGAACATATTCACAAATTAAGTATAAAATACCTAACTTGTAGCCAAAGTGATCTTCGATTTAGTATAAAATTTAATAAATTAATGATTATGACATGGTATGGAATAAACCTACAATTGAAGATGCACTTATCCTACTACAAAAAAACCAAGAATCATAGAAAATGATAAAAATATTAAATTTTGAACATTGAAATTAAGTAAATATTAATTGATAAAAAAGAAACTAACTATAGAGTAAACTAAAAGTGGTGAAATAAAATAAAAGTGTAAAAACATGAATAAATAAGCATAAAATATTAAAATATATGGGGCTATGATATGAGAGAAAGGGTTTTATTCCCTTTCAAATAAATAAATATGCTTTATTATTGAAAAGGGGGTATTCATTTCCTATGAAAGGTCAAACTACAAATGATAGTGAAGGAAATGAAACTATTGATAAGAACCCAATTTTTCAACAAGATGTAGGCTTGGAAAATAAAATAAAAACTTTGGATGATGGGTATCTGAATGGAGAACTTACAAATACTATCTAGAATCAATTTGTATCTAAAATAGATCTTTTCAATTAAGTTTCCTAGCACTAATACTAGAGCTAAAATTATTCTGTCATTGGAGACTGATGCTAATCTAGACATAATTCTATGTGATGCCAACATTAATGTTACTTGACTGACACTGATACTACATTAGCATTAGTACTAGAGCCATGGAATACATCATGGTAACCATAAAACATGTGACAGATGTTGGGTTATTTGCTTCTCATGCTTTTGATTTCTTGACATATCACATAGCATTCTAGATCTAAAGAAAACCAACCCCTAGTATGAGTTTTGATCCCATATTTATAGGGTTAGGATTACTATATTTAATCCCAAAGTTAAAATAAGGTTTACTTCAAGTTCATTCTAGGTAAGTTTGATCATGCACACTAGGTGATACTTGGCATGAGATAGGTGACATTGACAATAACACTAACATCAACATTAACATCATTAGAAAGAAAATTTTTATTAATTTTTTCCAATTTATAGTTTCAAGCCTTCATGACTCTATTTAATTCTTGAATTGATGTTGACATATATCATGGTGATTCCTAGGAGCTTGTGAGGCTAATGGATAATTTTTAAGTTCAATTAAGACTATAAACAATGGTATTTTGAAGGTTCCAAAAGTGTTGAAATAGGAATCAATATCAACATTAGCTAGGAACTTACAAAATTTTTGATATTTTTTCAATTCTCCATTTTAATGCTCTAGGATACCTAAATTGATCCTAAAATACATCATGAGAATGATTGTAGAACCTGGAGAAGCTCGTGAACTATGAAAAAATATTGTTGAAGATTGTATCTAAAAATCCTAGGAGAGTGATGATGAAAACATGGTGATGTTGATGCTAATGGTAATATCAACATTATCATAACCTATAATGTTTCTCAAAATTTTTATCCTACTTCTGAAGATTATCTTTGAACAAGTCAAAACTAATCTTGATGCATGGAAATCAATGCTAGTTAGTTCTCAAAGGATTCAAAAAGAAAAGATAGATGTTAGGATGCAACTAACAAGTGTTATGGATATGCTAGCAATGACATTAGGGTTACTAATGCTAACAATAACATTGATTTCAATGTCAATATTAGTCCTAGAGTTGGAAAATTTTTTATCTTAATGTCCTAGTGTAAACCTATGAAAATGCTAAAATTTAATAACTGTAATGTTGATAGTACTATGGACAAGCCATTTTGGACCTTATGTAGTTAAAATATAGGCTAAAAGATAGTAATATCAATTATGACATGGATAGGATGGTTTAAGACTATAGCTAACATAGGAGCAATGGTCAAGAATGATGTTAACACTAGTTAGTATCACCTCCAATATTTTAAAACATTTTTATTTCCTAAACTTTTGAATGTCATTAAAAATGTATCTCACATGTTTGGTTCTGAGCTAAATTGATCTATGAAGACTTATGGAAGCATGAAATATGTCTTGTGACATTTTTTTGGAGGAATTTTTTGCTTGAACTTAAGTGGAATAATGTCAAATTCACACTTAACTTCATCACTATGAAGCCTAAAAGGTGGATAAACATTACCTCTTATGAATGTTGTTAAGATGTCGAAGAAAGAACCATCAAGAAATGAATGGATGGATGAACTAATGTATCTACATGAGAAAGTGTGGAGAGAGAAGTAGGAGAAGGGTATTATGTTAGGATATTGCTGATACACTAATTATGAAAATGATGTTATGCAGTAGAATGGGGACATGGCTAGATCCTACAAACAAGTTTGTCAAAGGGATGTCATTAATAGTTTTCATACTCTATCCTACTTAAGTTCTCAATATACCCTCATTGAAATAGAATAGAAAATTGCTTAATCCCCATTGATGTATTGATAAGAGGGAAGAGAATGAGATAGAAAAGAGAGTTAGAGGATGAATTAAGAAATATGAGAGAGGAAAAATGAAAAATAATAGTAAAAAATAGAGAAAATAATAAATTTGAGAAGAAATAACTAGCATTTCCTATGCACCTATGTTAGGTGCTATGCCACAAAAGTGGGGCACAACTAAATCCCATACTCTAATGGTATTAATAACTAATAATTGATAAACTAAATATTTTCCTCTCTCACTCAAGGTCAACACAACCTCACATGGAGTAAAAATTGTAGAATAATCATAATTCTCTACATATAATAGATCATAGATAAAACTCCTCATCATAATATGCTATAAAAATGAATGAGAGTAGAATAGGATAACTAGAGATTAGGGGAAACAAATGAAATTACATAAGGAAGATCAAGAAAACATAGCAAAAAATAGAGAAAGAGAGGAAGAGAAAGAAGAAGAAGAAGATAGAGAGGGAATAAAAAAAACAATAAATCATAGATAAAACAAGAGATATTGTTAGAGTAAATTTGATGTGTACTTTTATATCCTTATTTTTTCCAATCATAGTATTGATTAAGATAGGCTTTGTTCACAAGATCTGGGTATTTATTCCCATCTATATCTACAAATAGTATGCTTCGTTATCAAATTTTTTAAGAATAAAAACATGATCTTGTCAATTTAGAAAGAACTTGGAAGTTTGGATATTAGGAAAATTCCTTCAAACAATGTCACCTTCATTTCTCTTAATCTAACATGCTTGCCATTATAATGGTACATAGCCTATTGATGTTTCTAAATGTTAACCACTACTTAGTTGTGGTTCTCTTTTAGGATGTATAGATCAACATAGCATATATTTTCATTCTCCTCATCTGTCATACAATTCCTCAAGGCTAATCAAAGTAAAAAAGAAATATCTAGCTCCATTTTCAACATAGCCTCTCATTCATAGAAAAGCATCAAAAATATTTAGGAGGTTATAGTTTTAAAGATAATTTAATAGACCAATAGGGGATGAGATAACTAGATATTCCAATTGAATTTGGATTTATCAACCATTATTTTAACAAAAAAAGTAAAGGGTTTATTGGTTGACTTAGTTTGATGATTATGTTGTATCCACATTTATGGCTTATTCGTGATCAAGACTAACTATGATTTTGACATTGCCCCATCCCAATTTCATCATCAAACTCCATAAAAATTGCATCAAAAGGAATATTTCAAAATGATAGAGATATATAGGGATGATTCCAGCTCATAATCTAGCTCTTCAGCTCCATTGTTTGTGAGCTTGAAAGAGTTCAAATAATAAAATTTTCATAAGATTATATGTAACCTGAATTTTGCATTAACATCACCCCTAAACCACTAATCCTACATTAGCTACACTCTTAGACTGAAACACCCTAAAAGAAAATGCGGGGTCATCCTGGCTTCACCAGGCCCTTGCAGTCCACACAAAACCACCGTAGTCCATTGGGAAAGAACGTTCTGAGTCCAGGATGGCCAATTTATTAAATTTTCTACTTTAGGCATGGGCGAGTTCCATACCAACTCGTCCACCTTCCAAAGTAATCCAAACAGCCGGCAGCCTGCTCAAAAACAGTGTCTAGAATCAGCGATAGTAGCCTAGATGCATGGGAGAAGTAGTTCAGCAAGTTTACTAAGTTGCAAAGCCTACTATGCTACGATGCATAGCGTAGCAAGCCCTAAAAAACAACAGCGGAGCAAGATGTTACGTTACGCAATGACATACAGCATAGCATAGCAACAACTTCACATCCCTCGCCCAATCTCAAGCTCTATAGTGATGTCTCTTTTCGCTAGGAAGTGACAAATCATGTCTGCTGCTACGCTACGCTGAGCTACATGGCGCAGCAAGGCATAGCAATCCTACGGAAAGGGATGGAAGGTGGTTCGGAAGGAAAAATCAGCAAAGTCTGCAAAACTTATGGCAATATGGATTAAAAATTAGCAAAATGGTCGTAGTCACTACGCTATGTAGCGTAGCATCATGTAGTAAGTATGTGACATACAACAAGACATGCAACAAGATGCTACGCCACAATAAGCAGGCCATGTCGCAAAACATAGCATGGCAGGCAAGTGGCCACGTGACATCAATGCAGTCCACCTCAATCGATCCATTGGCACATGCCTCTAGGAGCTAGCGGTGCAGTCATGATGTAGTAGGACCATAGTTATTGCTCGCATCACAACAGTCTAGCAAGCCCAATGGTTAAAAATGGCTCATGTGGCGCCAGTGAGGAGGCGAAGGTCTGCAACACGTAATATTCAAATGATCACCTTTACCTACCTTTAGCCCTATAAATAGCCCATCAAACAGCATGCAAAGGGCCGATCCGCAAAAATAAAAAAAAGGGAAAGAAAAGAAAAGGGGAGTCTCCTGGATTGAAACAAAAGCAAAAGAAAAATACCTACATCTTACATTAAGAAAAAGAAAAGGGAAGGCCAGCAATCTATAAAAGGAACCTCTCTCGGCTGGTGAAAAGCTTGGGGTCTCATTCTACCACCTTGGTAGGATCTCGCCCGCATTGTATATATGCGAAGTCTATGCCCAAGTGCACAGTTATTTTCTTTTCTACTTCCCAGCATGCTTCGGACACTCTCAGGACTTTCTGCACTCTGTCACGTCGTGCCACCAATTGTGCCACTCCCTAACCGGATAGATTAATAGCTCTAAAGTGGTGCATGTTCCTAATTGTATCTCATATTACTTCTTATTTACTATCTAGCTTCCTTGTATTATTTTCTAGTTTTTTTCACCTTCAAGCATTGTCTCGTATCATTTTTGCACTTATGTTCATTTACTATTTCGCATCGTCGTTGCATTTTTAGTCCCTTTCTTTTCCCACTGCAAGCACCATGCTACAACTCGTACAGTTTATATTGCAAAATGCTATATTGACGCCAACATAAGTCCCTATCTGGTTGACCAGACCATTCAGGGCACCCTGTGTTCGCATATGTCCAGCACCACCATCCTGTGGGCACGAGGTTGAAACTGTTGTGTCCGCCAACCATGGCGTTATTCCAGATGCTGATGTTTTCGGTCGCTATAGTTTTAGGCACTAGAAGAAGGGCCTTTTTGTGCCTTTTCCATATGTCATGGTAGTTCTGTGAGCCTTCTACGCTTTGATACACATGAGCGTAGACGTGACACCCTCTTGCAGTTGTTTGAGTTCTGTGCAACGTAGATCGGTCGCCTCGATGGTTCCTCTAGATCCCCACAGGACACAAGGCCTCCAATTGCCAGTTAACTAGCTCATTCTACGGTCGTCTCACTTGCATACTGCACCTCACCCCGTCTGGTGCAGATCGGTCACCTAGACGGTCCCTCTTGGACCTTGAGAGAAATAAAGCCTGCCTGAGTGCTAGTTAATTTACCCATCCTACAGTTTTCTCGCTTGCATTATTTACCTCATTCCATGTGGTACAAACCGATCGCCTCGATGGTCCCTCCAGGATCATGCGAGACATAAGATTTACCTGATTGCTAGTTAATTTGCTCATCTTACAGTAGTCTCGTATGCCTTCCACATCCTGCATTAGCATAGAATCGACACCCTTTGTGGTTGTTTGCACACCTCGACCGTTCCTCTGGAACCCTATGAGATAATATTCCTTCGGATGATGATTTAACTTACTTCCTTCATAGTGGTCTTGCATGAGTCCTGTGTCCTAGCTAGCACAAGAGAGAGTGTGACACACTTTGAGTCTGTTTCCATCTTGTGTGGCATAGGTTAGTCGCCTCGACGGTCCCTCTGGGATCCTGCAGGACGAAAAGCCACCTGTCTTCATTTTGTTGAATCCTGCTATTCTTTCACATTTTCTACCATTGTCACATAATATTTCTAGCATTTTCGCATAATCACTTGCTTAATGATGACTTCTGTCTCCAGCGCTGTCGATATCTCCAACATGGAGCTACCCTTTGTAGCCCGAGGCACTACTGGTGCCGAGCAACGGTTGAATCCAACACCAGAAGCACGTCAGTCTCTCAGAATGAAAGGCTTTTGCTCAAATGAAAGGCATACAAGATGCAGCCAAGGCAAGTAAAGACCCAGCTTACGTCACTTATAGGAACAGTTTTGCAAGGAAAGACAAAGGCAAGGCCCCAACGACCTTGGTGGCTGCTGTGGCTGCTAAGGCTAAGCCCAAACATAGCAACAGTGGAAACAAGAATACCAAGAAACCAACTGTGCCAGCAGCCAATTCAGGGCCCAAGCCAGGCCAAGCATTACAACTTGCCACCCCCACATCCCAGACATCTACATACACTAAACCTAATTTCAAGAGTAAAGATCATTTAAAATATATGCCACTGCCCCTTAAACCTTCAGAACTCCTGAAGAAACTGTTGCTAGGGGGTACCTTCAACACAAGCAGATGTCAGAAGAAGCAAACATGAGACATCAACGCTACTGCAAGCTCCTTAGAAACCCCTCTTTAGCCTTGTCCAACAAACCTCCAGTTCCTAAGGTTTTAGGCTGGATAGGTTTTGTGATTACCATCAATTATGTGGTCATACCACGGATTATTGTCTATCGTTGCAAGATGACATCCAAAGAATGATTGACCTAGGGCATCTGGTGCTAGATAAAGGTAGCCCAATACATCCTAAAAACCAATCCATGTACATCTATACCGACCCACTCAATGCCAACAATGCCAATTACATAATCAATGCCATAGGTATTGACAATGATCCCACACCATCCTTCCAACCATTTGTGATTCGTGTGCCTCAACGTAGTACACCCATGCCACCAATGACCAGTCCAAGCCCATAGTTTCCCTTCATCTTGAAAGTCCCATCAAGAACATCTACCTCTGCACCACCCATTGGTGGGGCCATACAACCCCGTCCGCTAACACCTCTAGCCCCATTTTTCATTAGAACATCGGTGTCTTCAACAGCCTCCATCTTGCGCAGCAACAAATAGCTTCCTCTCCCTATGACACGAGAAACCTATGCGATGGGTGAGGTGTTGAAAAGGAACAGTGTCAAAAGCATCTCTAAAACTACGCTTTTGCCCTCTAAACTCGCACCTTCATCACCTTTGATGAAGATCAACGCAAGCATACAACTTATTACATCCTGTCACCAAAAATTTGAACCTAGGTCTGGGGCCATCTCCCCTCAGGAGATTCATCTTCTAGGACGGATCGAGGAGGAGAGTGTCAAACAGGTGAGTGGGAAAGACTTCTTGAATGTCCTAACCTAGGTTGGGCAAACTCTAAAGCAAAAAAATACCATGTTAAGCCTATACGACTTAGTCATGGTATCCGCCTCTCATCGTGAGGCTCTAGTCCGCATGTTAACGGTGATCCCGGTCGATGAAAACATGTTGGTAGATGAGAAAAGGATCCACTCAATCATACTCCCCTCCACACCCATGGAGTCTACACCTCCAGTAACTTTCATCAACAAAGCCCTTAAGGAAGATCCCAAAAAGGGCCAAGTGACTACTACACCTCTCTTCTTCACAATTTGGGTTGGTCAATATCGAATCCGAAGGGTGCATGTTGACGATGGAACCATCACAAATGTCATCTCTTTGCCTATCATAGAGAAACTGGGGTTGGTTGACCAGATCAAACCAACAACAACATCATGCCTGTGGTCCTTCAATGGGGCATGTGTCCTGGTAAAAGGCACAGTTCACGTAAACTTCATAGTGGGGAACGACCTCCTCACAGACGCAACATTCATTGTAGTGGAAGAAATGCCTAGGTTTAACCTAATCTTGGGAAGATCGTGGTTAGCACAAATCAAGGCTATTTCCTCACCTATACACCAGGAAATCCATTTACCATACGAGGGAACGGAGGTGATAATCCATGGTGATGGGGTGGTAACGCAAGTAATTAGTAACCTAAATGTAGAGCAAGGTTCAAAAGTTACAACCTTTGAAGATGAAGTTCCTGTTCACGGATGCACCAACCATATAGCAAATGAAGATGAAGATAGAAAATGTCTGGGTGGAGTTTCCCTTTCAAGTGGAGGATAGTGGCACAAATGAGGGCTCTAGGAAAACGCCTCGACCTTATGTCCCTGTCAACTCATGAAAGGTCAGGAGATAGCTATGCGTAGCATAGTAGCCTTGCAACCTCTCACCCCGTCGCTGTCCTCGCATATTTTTTTTCCAGTAAACCCACCAGGGTGTCATCTTTTCAGCACAATACGCAAATGGCTCGAAATGGCCTAAAACTAACATATGGTCCAAAATGACCTAAAACTAACAAACGGCCCGAAATGACGTAAAATTAGCATCCCAAAGTACAAAAAATTCACATAACACACATAATAACATGAACCAGTTTTCCTTTTTGGAATTTTCACATTTCATTCAAAATTTTTGCTTATTGGAAGTATCTATAAACTCTTCCAAAATAAAAAAGAAGGGGAGAGGGGGGGGGGGGATCTGCTCTCATGCCCTCACAAGCTATCCTTGTTCACATCACCTTCGCCATTTGTCTCTACCATGTTCACTTGCACATCGTCTGCTCCTGTATTGCCCCCTGCCAACACCTCATCCCTTCCCTCCACGGGCCTCACATCCTTGTTAAGAGCCTGCATCCCAAAGGATAAAGTAGTTAGTAGGGGCAACAAATGTGATAAATGATAGCTGTAGCAGAGCATTAAAGCAACTAACCTGAGGGGAGCCCATGTCCGTCACAAGAGGTATATGGTCTAGGCTAAGCCTGAGATGATGTTCAATCTCCTTCCATCGAGATATTCACCCAAGGCATGTTGTTAGGTTTAGCATTCATAGCAGCAAATTTCTCCCTTTCCAAAATTATCCATCTTAGAGGTCCTGGGGAAAGGGAGGTGGTAGCGGTCTCCCCTGTAGGAAGGGTCACCCCCAAATCTAGAGACTCCATGACCTACACCTACTCTTTAAACTTGGCATAGGCCTCAGAAGCAGCAATGGCCTTCACAAATGCCTCATACGAGAATGCCTCCATAGTAGTGTCTCTATATAGCCTTCGATGGGTTTCATTTTCTTGCTTGTATGTATACTTGTGGTCCCTCTGGGCCTTCCCTCATTTGAAGATCTTGGTGTTGATGTCTTTCATATCTTGGCACTTCTGGGCCAGCAAATTCATTTGCATCTACTATTTGACTATTTCATAGGTGAATTCTACATTCTCATGAACGATGGTCCAAAATCTAGCGTGATCGACCACAGCCCTTTGCGATCCCATGTGGTCGAGACTACGGTTCATGAGAAAATCGATCCTCGACTTGAGGTTCTTCACCTCGGAAACTAGTTGCATCTCTCTCTACTCACTACTATGAGCCCATTTCCACAATTCGTCATTGGTGTGACTACAATCCCATAGGGTGCTTGCCAAATGCAAAACGCATTTGTAAGCCTCTTCAAATACATGACAAGGCACTTCATTCATGTTGGACGAAAGTGTAGACACTGCACTAATTTCCATAGGTCGAGCCAGCTCCCATTTGAGTTAAGAGGCTGTAGAAAATATAACCACATTAACATAACATAAATCAATACGTTTAGAGTTGTAGTGTAACATGATAGGGGCTATTAACACTCCTACCCACCCGCATGAGGATCTGCCTATTGAAGGCATTTGATCATGTCGTCAACAAGCCCCTAGACAAATGTAAACTTGTTAGGAATCTCAGCCCATGACTTCATCCGGGGCAGAGAAGGTCCTGGTACATCAATGGTAGCACCTGCCGCATAATTAAGCATGGTAGCAGCAACCACAATTAAGCATAACAGCAACAACCGAACTGAACTATAGTAAGATACATCCAAAACCTAAGCTCACCAGTATTCAGCTATTGTCTCGCATCATGCTGGTCCAACACAATTGTGGTAGGTTCTGTAGATGGCCTAGCCAAGTTCGTAAGAACTCCTAATTCAATCACTGGTGCTTTCCCGTGTCTTTCTTATTTTGGGAGGACACCTCTTCGCTTGTAGGAAGAGGCTCCATAATGACAAGAGCCCCTACCTCGAAGACAGGAGCCCCAGTATCCCTAGCCAGTGCCCTCTCTTCCAAAAGCGGGCCCCCCCGTGTCTCTATTTGTCACCCCTGGTCTGAGGACTGACACTTCCTCGTCACCTTTTTCTTCGCCTTCTTCTTCTGCTATTTGCAAAAGGTATACACACAATAAATCAAAGTTGATTAACTTAAAACTGATACCATGCAACAAAGCACCACTGAGCTAAGCATGAAATAGTTAGCATTCTAAATGCTCACCAATAGTGGGTTGCATTCGTCGCAACTTGAACCATAGTCATTGCTTCTCTTCACGAGGGCTTTCCATAACAGGGGGACGTCTCTTTCTCCACAACTCCATAGGAATGGCCTTAGCCATAAGACGATCATCCTGGATCGTGTTGGTGAGTATGGTAGGGGGGGTTTCCCCTACGTTGTCCTGGCCACAAGCACTACGAACCGTCAGACCTTTAGTCGTTACAGAAAATGAATCCCTGACCACTTCCAGAGGAGCCTAGGCTTGCATGGTCTGAAAGATCTATTGAATCCATGGCTTGGGAATCTGTTCACGATCCAACTCGGACTAGATCCCATCCTCCTGGACCACCAGGAATTCCGCAAAGTGCTTCAGACGGCCAATGTAGAAGGCGTAGTGCATGTTAGAACGAGACTCTGTTTGCTCACGAAGCCCCAAAATCTCACCCTACAAGCCATTACATAGGAATTCAGCCCAGTTATGATGGGCCCCTTCCTCCACGACTTCCTGCATGACCCAAGCCTACCCAAGCCCTAAGACCTTTCCTTGGGTAAGCAATTGAGGGAATGCATGAGCACAAAAGATCGGGTATATGCCCATGGCAGGACCATCCTTAAGTTTCTCCATAGGGAACCCTTTCCACTCCTTGGTGAGCCTCAACCACTCCTCAATATGCTGCTTATAGAGGGTCAACTCTTGCTTACCCTTCGACATGACATCGACATCATCATTAGGAATGTTGAACAAATCTGTGAATAGCTAGTCATTAATGTCAATGACCACCTACACACCTTACACGTATGTGTGAAAGTGACTCTCCTACCTAGAAAAGGAGTTGACCAGGGAAAGCATCTTGGCAACAGGAACACCCAGATCTTGTGCCATAAATAAATCTATAATCCTGACCATCTGAATTCTTCTAAGAAAGGGGCCTGGAACCCCCCGTTCCGACTTGCTCTAGCTTGCTGATACCTCACTGTATTTGAAGTAGAAGTTTCCCCTTTGCCCATTGGCGGTCACCATCATCACTTCACAGGGCTTCTTCACTCCTACAGCAATGATCATAAAACACTAAAAAAAATGACACCTGCTTGTTAACCCACCAGGCCTATACGGTGAGGGGAATAGTGGGAGTTCAGTCGCTAAGACTTCTTCGAGCATAACTTGCTTAAAAGGCTCCCTCCACTCCTTTTCCAGCTAGCCTTTCATCCTGAAATTACCGTAGAAAGAGGCAAGCATGCGTAAGTGGGGACAGTACCCTTTCCCACAAAGAGCAATCATGCCCACTTGCAAGCTCTTGGTAGAGGTGAATTCCTGCAGGGCTAGCTGAGCTGCGGCCAATTCATCAGGTTGATCATGAACCCCGTCGTCATTAAGATGGAACTTGATGACAAGTGCACAACATCAACACTAGGCCGAGCATAGCCAATGTTACACAACGAAATAGAGACGTAAAACTCACCCGCCAATGCAGTAAACGGTCCCCTATGGGTTTAGAAAATATGTCGTCATGTGGCGTGTGAGGTACAACGTGTTGAAAGGATGATAGCACTGGTATTCCGACATGTCCCAAATCCAAGCTAAGCACCTCAACCCTATGGAGTGTGGAGAAGACCCTCCTCCCAGCCTAACCAAAGTCACGTCATCGAAAATATATCTCAAGACACTCTGATTTGCCCTTGGCAACAAGACCTCTATCACGCTGGACACCCGCACCTCATCCGAAGAAGACCAAACCATGAGACTAAACCAACTGAGGAGAAATTGTAGGAAGTCTCACGCCCCGTCTCTAAACCAAATCGCTCGACCTTCCAAGCATATCAAATGAGGGGGAATGTTGGCCATAGGTCCACCTACATGACACAAGACTCCTTCCAGATCCAAAATGACCAACCTAGACCTTGGCCCTACCTTGCATAATGGAAACAGCAGACAATGAACTCAAACATGAACATAATACGTGCACAACATAGTAGTGCCTAGCCGATCATAAGTGAAGCATAGCATGATCCCTGTTCATCATAGCATAACAAAGATGTAGAAGCCTAGCATAGCAAGAACATGCAAGTAACTTGGCGTAGCCATAAGATAACTAATAGCAGACCCAAATAGAACACGTGCCTATGTCACATGCAACTAAACCTCCTCCCAAAGGTTTCATAGTCCAACATCTTAGAGGACCTTGGTCCTGCAGCTGTGGAAATAGTCACGGTATTAATGGTCTTGCACATCACTACTATGAGACCCTTGCACAATAGAGATGACCAAAAGAAAGCAAGACCATGACAACAACAAAGTCAAAAAGACACAACCACAGAAAATATCAATAGTAAAACAAATAAGACATAAAAATAGGGTGGAAAAGGGTAGAAGGTGAAAAGAGAAAGGGATGGAAAAGATGTATAAAACTCACTAGGTTAATGATATGTCCTCCCACGCTGGAATGCTCACCCGCGACCCACGTCTCAAAGCCTTCTATGCCTCCTCGACTTTTGTGAGCACCAACTGAGTCTTGGGAGCCATAGTCCTGCTTGCAAATTTACGACCTTCGTAGAAATTTGCTTCGATATGGATTCACACAGTGACTTCATGCCCCAAAGTTTCCAAAGTGCTCCGATAAGGATTATACCCTTCCAAGGCAAAAACAGCGAAATTACCAGGATTTGACCAATATTTATGGCAATAGGAACAAAATGAGGAAACTTCTTTTTTCTCTCTCTGATTAAGGCGATGGGTGGCAAGCGGCATAGCATGCTCACCACGACATCATGACACTATTGGCATTTAAACATCCACATGCTCCAAGTCAGTTACTTGCCTTCTCGAAAGTAAAAATGATATGATAATATTTCAACTAATAATGGCTGCAGTCTACAATGATGTCAAAAGAAGTAATTATGCTTCTTACGTCAGCAATCACCTAGCATACCTCAACATAAGAATAGCATAGTCCTTAACAATTTCGTGCCTTCATGCCTGCATTAACCGCCCAGGATGTCTCATGCTTGCAACGCTATCTCTTTTATCATTATTTAGTGCACCAAAACTATGCATGTCATAATATGGTAATCCAAAATGACATTTAAACTAGTGACTTGGCATCCATATACAACCTCACAATTTACATCAACAGTAATTGTGTCTTTGACCATCCTAGATCCATATGCCTGGGTGGTACACCATGACCCTAAGTAAGTAAACCTCCAATCTTTACACCGCCTTACTTAGGAAGTTGCATCTCAATGTTGCTTTGTGGATTTACATTCTGCACAATCTTTGGTGACCCTTACCCAAGCTCTCATCTTGTGATGGCAGGTTAAGAAAGAAATGGAAACCCACCATGCCTTGTCCATGCCTCTAATATTGATAGGACCACAAGGGAAGCTCGCAAGACAATTAAACCCTGACACGATCAACTAGGAGTCGATTGCGATTAACATTATAGTAACCTTAGAAGCATTCCCAGATTTGCCTAAGCACCTAGACCATGTCCTAGATTTGGAGGCCAGAGATGTAACTGAGGATCCACTTGTTGAGACACTCGTAACCTCTACAAGAAGGGAGGTAAAGACATTAAGAATCAGCTCTTTACTAGACACGCAAATACATGAGGGCATAGTTAAAACCTTGCAAGTACATTTTGACATCTTTGCATGGTCATATGAAGATATGCCAGGTTTAGATCCATGGTTGATTTAGCATAACATCGTCTTAGACCCCCATGTGAAGGCAATCAAACAAAAGGCATGCAAAATCAAGCCAAAAATCACGCTAGCCATGAAGGATGAGGTCACTAAGTTATATCGAGCAGGTTTCATTTGCATAGTCAACTATTCGGAGTGGGTGTCCAAAATTGTTGTGGTTTTGAAGAAAAAAGGAGGGATACGAATGTGTATAGATTTCTGAGATTTGAACAAGGCAACAATCAAGGATAACTTTCCACTACTGAACATCGATCAACTCATCGAAACCACGGCTGGACATGCTTTGCTATCCTTCATGGATGGTTTCTCCAGATATAACCAAATCCACATCAACCCGAAACACCAGCTGTCAACCACCTTCATGACTCCATCGGGGACCTTCTGCTATACCATGATGCCCTTCAGGCTCAAGAATGCTAGGGAACATACCAGCGAGCCATGATGTACATTTTCAGTAACCACATCCTAGAAACGTTAAATGATTACGTAGACGATATAGCGGTTAAGTCCAAAGAGGTGGCCCATCACCCACATGACCTAGAGTTAGTCCTCAAGTGCTTTCAAAGGCATGATTTGCATCTCAATCCTAAGAAATGCGTCTTCGGAGTAAAGACCGGGTGCATGTTAGGATTTGTAGTATTGGAGCCTAGAATACGGGTGGACCCAAACAAAGTCAAAGCTATCGTCAACATAGCGCCCCCCACAAACTTAAAAGAGTTACGCAACCTACAAGGTAGAGTGCAATTCATTTGAAGGTTCAGAGCAAGATTGACTAATAAGTTACACCCCAGGCAACATCTTATGAAAAAAGGGGTTGACTTCAAGTGGACAGTCCAATGTCAACAAGCCTTCGACAACCTCAAGAAAGAACTCTCCCACCTACCAATAGTGTACCCGCCACAGAGGGACAAGCCTTTCTTCATATACCTCACTACCTCCGACACATCCATAGCGGCACTACTATGTTAGAAGCGGGATGATGGCTCGGAGATACTAGTGCATTACCTGAGCCATGCATTAATATCATATGAGAAAAAATACAACAAGGTGGAAAGGAATTTCCTAGCCTTAGTGTTTGCGCTAAAAAGGTGGCGGCACTACCTATTCCACAGCACAACCAACGTCATTTGCAAAAGTAATATACTTTGGGCTATCACCAGCAACTTATATGAAAATAGCAGGATAGCCTGATGGAAGGTCATAACTGCAGAATTTGATCTACGCTATGTGAGCCAATCGTTGACAAAAGGACAAGCCATAGCGACCCAACTCACGGCCTTGCCAGTCGACGACCAGGTGGTCATCAACCCTGAGTTCCAAGATGAATACGTAAGCAATGTCACCATTGTCCCACCACATTTTGAGGTAACCTTACACTTCGATGGTGCCTCAACCACATAAGGAGGTAGTGCCGCTGCTAGAATCACATTCCTCTCTGGGGAAATGTACCCGTTCGCTTATCGTTTTGCATTCCCATGCACTAACAACATGGTGGAATATGAGGGGCTACCTAGAGGCCTCTTAACCACCCGTGCACTGCATGTACAACACCTGGCGATCTAGGGAGATTCACATCTAGTTGTGAATCAAGTTACCAAAGTTTATGCCTGCAAGGCTATGCATCTGCAACCCTACTAGGACCTAGCAAAGGTCTTATTGAAACAATTCACAACCACTGATGTGCAACACGTGCCACATAGTGAGAACACCATAGCAGATGTCTTAGCTACCCTTTCATTAAACATCCCATCATAGTCCTTGGCGAACCTACCCACTACGATCATAGAATGCATAGAACCTATCACTCGAATAGAACACGTGGCGTATATCGATGTTGCGGATACCTTGGAATGGTACAATAATATTAAAGCATATTTATAGCATGGCGAACTCCTAGGTGGATTGACAACGGGCCAGAGAGATGCAATTTGCAAACGTGCCCGACAATACGTGCTCATAGGAAGTGATGCCCTATGTCATCGATCCTATGATGGGATATTGTTGGTGTGTGTGGGTGGTGAGTAGGCACAGAAGGTAGTTAATGAGGTTCATGAAGGGCTGTGCGGTGGGCACATCGCACCTAGGGCTATGGCGGCGACGATCAGATGCCTAGGGTATTATTGTCCTTACATGGAGCATGATTGATTGTCTAAAGTCAAGACATGTGACACATGTCAGAGATACGCAAATCTTATACACATAGCGCCTACAGGCCTATATCCTACACAAATTATGTGGCCTTTCCAATGATGGGGACTAGACCTCATAGGGCCCATCACGCCTAACTCTTCCATGGGGCATAGCTTCATTATCACCACCACAGAGTATTTTACTAAATGGGTGAAAGCTATTCCTCTGAGGAAAACGACATCCTAGCAAATCTACCACTTCATCCTTGATCACATCGTGACTAGGTTTGGGCTTCCAATGACCATTGGGACTGACAATGGACCACAGTTCAACAGTAAGGAAACCCAAGCCTTCTGCAGCAACTTGGGCATCAAATAATCATTTTCTTCTCCCTACTACCCACAAGCGAATGGATAGGCAGAGGCTACAAATAAGTCTATCATCAACTTACTAAAGTGGATGCTTAGCAACAGCAAGAGGCGATGGCAGGAGCAAATACTCTATGTCCTTTCGGCCTATCGAACGAGTTGCAGAACCATGACAAGTAAGACCCCTTACAATCTTGTTTATGAATCTGAAGCTGTGTTGCCTCTTGAGTTATAGGTACCCTCACTCCGGATGATCATTTTCAACGTCGTGATCGAAGCCCAGAACAATGAATCGTGAGCCATCGACCTCAACTCAGTGGAGGAAGAATGCGTGCAGACACTAAGATGGATTGAGTGCTATCAAGACAGACAATAGAAAAAGCACCATACAAACCAGCATCAACGACTAGTACAGAAGGGAGATCTCATCCGCAAGGTCATCCATGAGCACGTGAGCAAATTCTCAACCAACTAGGAAGGGCCTTACGTGGTAGTTAAAGTCTTTGAGAATGGAGCTTTCAAATTGGTGGACATGGACAACAACGAATTCGCCAACCCGGTGAACCACATGTACCTCAAGCCATACTATGTCTAAAATGGAATGGCAGCGCACTCCACCATCTGCTATGATGATAAACTGGCAACCATGCCAATCACCATCTGCAATGATGATAAACTAGCAGCACCGATCACCGTCCACAATGATGATAAACTAGCAGCCGCAAACAGCGTCTACCACGACAGTAAAATAACAACAACAATCTTCCATGATGTAAAACTGGCACTGATAGTCCACTACAACTATAAAATGACATCGTGTGTCCTCCGTGACATAAAACTAGTGTGTATGGTCCGCTGGGACCTCAAACTAGCACAGCGGTATGCCAGGACCCTAAACCAGCACCTGGTCTACCAAAACCTTAATCTGGCTCTATGGTGCATCCTCAATAGGAATCATCACCAGATGTACGTCAAATAAAAGGGCATGATACTGATACACGAGTGGGACATCGCCACCCTAGGACACAGTTCCTGATGCAAGAAATACATGGTCCGGGGCGTGCACGTCGCCATCTTCGGTGTCATGCTAATCTTCCGAACATGTCATACAATGTTACACGGGCCCTCCGAACCTACTGTCACTACGGCCCACCACCCTAACGATAGCTCCCATGCCTGTTCTTTCTTCTGAGGTGCTTATAGTATTGTGGCCTAGCCACAATATTGTTGTGCTTCCATTCCCTGTCAAGGTTGCGTCTCGTGTAATGTTTGACTATGTGGTAGCTGATCCCATAGCTGAACTCAACACACATGTCTTTGGCGGGGATCCCGGTGCATCTATGCCCCTGGTGCCCTAGGGAATAGATCCCTCCATGGGTAGTGCTTCCAAGACCACTGCTGGCCTCCCTACTTTCGGCATCTCACACCAGCAATGGTGCCCAAGGGTAACAACAATGCCAGCAGCCCGCAAAACATCGTCCTCACAGGAACATCCCCCTATAGTAGCATAGGCTACAACATCGCAAAGTGAGTGCCTTGACTAGCATGGCTATTTGAGAGTGCAAATTCCAGCATGTGCATAACACAGCTTGTAATGCGGAAGGCTCTGATAAGCAGGCCCAGAACTTCTGTGGATGCAATATAGCTCGTCCTGTGAAGGGGACATCTACCTATAGGAGGTTGAAGGACAACACCAGTTAGAGATGAAAACGTAAATGAGCCCCTCAAAGCACTCCAACAAGGGACTTAGCTAAACATCATCTCTGCTCTTTTCCTTAACCTCCACAGCACCAATGCAGCACCCTTAAGCATGGTCAGGCGATGTCCCAGTACTCATTAAGTGACGGCCTCAGTGTTGCACTTGCTGCGGTGTTTCGAGTTCTTTTTTGACGTCCATCGAGCTTGTTCTCCAGATGTCGTAAAAGAGGGGCTAATGAAACATCCTAAAAGAAAATGTAGGATCATCCAGGCTTCACCAAGCCCTTGCAGTCCACACAAAACCACCGCAGTCCATTGGGAGAGAATGTTCTAAGTCCAGGATGGCTAGTTTAGTAAATTTTCTACTTTAGGCATGGGCGAGTTCCGTACCAACTTGCCCACCCACCAAAGTAATCTAAACAGCCGGAAACCTACTCAGAAATGGTGTACAAAATCAATGACAGTAGCCTAGATGCATGGGAGAAGTAGTTCAACAAGTTTACTAAGTTGCAAAGCCTGCTACGCTATGATGCGTAGCGTAGCAAGCCCTAGAAAACAATGGCGGAGCAAGATGTTACGCTATGTAATGACATATGGCATAGCATAGCAACAACTTCACCTCCCTTGCCCAATCTCAAGCTCTATAGTGATGTCTCTTTTTGCTAGGAAACGGCGGATCATATCTGCTGCTATGCTACGCTGAGCTACATGGCGCAGCAAGGCATAGAAATCCTGTGGAAAGGGATGGAAGGCGGTTCGGAAGGCAAAATTAGCAAAGTCCACAAAACTTATGGCAGGATGGATTAAAAATTAGCAAAATGGTTGCAGTTGCTACACTACACTATGCTACATAGCGTAGCATCATATAGCAGGTATGTGACGTATAGCAAGACACGCGGCAAGATGCTACGCCATGATAAGCAAGTCACGTCGCAAAACACAGAGTGGTAGGCAGGTGGCCATGTGACATCAATGCAGTCCACCTCAATCGAGCCATTGGCACATGCCACTAGGAGTTGGCAGTGTAGTCACAACATAGTAGGACCATAGTTATTGCTCACATCGCAACAGTCTGGCAAGCCCAACGGTTACAAATGGCTCAAGTGGTGCTAGTGAGGAGGCGAAGGTCTGGAACACATAATATTTAAATGGTCACCTTTACCTACCTTCAGCCCTATAAATAGCCCATCAAATAGCACGTAAAGGACCTGTCTAAAAAAATAAAAAAAAAGGGAAAATAAAAGAAAAGGGGAGTCTCCTGGATTGTAAAAGGAACCTCTCTCGGCTAGTGAAAAGTCTAGGGTCTCATTCTACCACATTGGTAGGATCTTGCCCGCATTGTGTATACAAAAATTCTATGCCCAAGTGCATAGTTATTTTCTTTTCTGATTCCCAGCACACTTCAGTCACTCTCGGGACTTTCTGTACTCTGTCATGTCGTGCCATCGACTGTGCCACTCCCTGACCAAATAGATTTATAGCTCTGAAGTGGTGCATGTTCCTAACTGTATCTCATATTACTTCTTATTTACTATCTAGCTTCCTTGTATTATTTTCTATTTTGTTCACCTTCAAGCATTGTCTCGTATCATTGTCGCACTTACGTTCATTTACTATTTCGCATTGTCATTGCATTTTTAGTCCCTTTATTTTCCTGCTGCAAGCACCATCCCGCAAATCGTACAATTTATATTGCAAAAGGCTATATTGACGCTGACATAAGTCCCTGTTTGATCGACTAGACCATTCAGGGCACCCCGTGTTCGCATACATCCAGTACTGCCCTCCCGCGGGCACGGGGTTGGAACTGTTGTGTCCGTCGACCTTGGTGTTATTCTAGCCATTGATGTTTTCAGTCGCTACATAGACCATCCTATCCATGTCATTGATACTAATGTTAAATTTCAACCTCAAATTAACTACTTAGGATCCAAAATAGATCATCTATGAATCTTTTATCTTAATAGCTACCAAATTTCAATATTTTGACGATTTAACATTGAGATCCTAAGAATAAAAAGTTTTCTAAATGTTGACTAATCAATGTTATAAAGGATATTAAACTCACCATAAAAAAAATTATAAGGGACATTTCTAGCTTTTAACGGTCTCCAAGGATCATTCTAGCTCATAACTAAGCTCATGAGCTTCATTTTTGGTGATATGCAAAAAGCTTGAGAACAAAAAAATTTTTAAGTATCAAAGTTGATGCAAATTCTATGTTAGCATCAACTCTAGAATTCTACTTCTACATCAAATATAGTGTTGGACCATCTAGCTCATGTCACTTACATAAAACCTACATTTTTGCCTCAAATTAGACCCATAGGATCTACAATAGCTTGTTTAAGGCACTTTCAACATTACAAGCATCAAATTTTACCATTTTAATAATTTAACCTAAAGACACCAGGGACAAAAATTTTTGTATTTTTTGACTAATGTTAACATTACCATTATCATTAGTGTTAGTTTCAACACCAATAGCATGGTTCTTGCCACCTCCATGATCCTTTCTTAACAAGACTAGGAGTATGAATGGGTGACGCTAATGATAACATCATTGTTACTATCACCAAAAATTAGAAAAAATTTCTTCCATTTCTGCATGTTATAATTCAAAACCTTTAGAAATCCATTTAAAAATTGAAATGATGCTAAATTAAATTAATATGATGTAAAGGAGCACAAAAATCTATGGAACAATGTTGACTATGGAGTTTAGTAGTTAAGAATTGTAAGATATGGATCCAACAAGTGTTGATGATGACATTAGTAATGGCATTACTATTAGCATCAGACATGAAGTTAGAAAAACAACTAACATTTTTTTAATTTGACATCATGAGGCTTAGAGATGTCAAAACTAGTGTTGAAATGAGTCATAATAATTATTTCAAAATCCTAAAAAGCCTACAGATTAAGAGAATATTATTTGATGGTGAAACTAGAAACTTAGTAAGGATGCCAATGGATGCATGATGATGGTGGCATTGATGTTGACTTGCATATGATAGATATGATTTTTCTCATGACTACCAAGAGTAATTTTAATAGTACTAAAACTACCATTTTGAGTATCAAAATTTATATTGACTAGTCACTAGGAAGCATGGTAAGTTAAGATTCAATTTGATCAAACTTGCCAAATTTGACCTTCAGATGACTCCAAGTGAACTTCACTTAAATTTAAAGTTAAATTTAGCAAACCTAGGTATAAATATGAGAAAATTATATATTTTTTATTTATTTTTTTAAAAGATAAAATCACTTTTTGATATTTCAAGAGATCAAAAGTACATGCAATAGATCACCTAGAGTCTCTCGTGTGTCACATAGTCACAATAGGTCTTCTTGGTTCTAGAACTAATATGGATATAATATCAATGTTAGTCAAGAAACATTAAAATTAGTATGCCATACATTGAATTGCTTATCATTAGTATCAATCTCTAGAATTAGAATTTTTTTCATCTCTAGTATTATTCCTGTGACACTTAACTAAAATAGCCTTGTTTTGACCCCAAATTAATTCTAGATAGCATCTACAACTTTCCCATTCATATGCCCATACTCTAAAGGTTCAATTTATTCTTCTAATTCCACATTTTCCTTATAAATTAGGTTCTTATTATTAGTTTTATTTCACTATTTTTTAGTAACACTAGTAATTTGTCCCTCCATAGGAGTCAAATACTTCTTTGTTTAGCAATAAAGCATTTTTATTATTTGGGAAGTGAACCAAAACCTTTTTCCATACATTATAGATATTTATATTATAATATTTTCTCTTATTGTTAAAGTTTTTATACTTATATTTTTCATTATTTTTAGCTTATTCCATACTTGCTTTATTTTTCAAAAATAAACACTTAGTGAACTTTCAACATTTAATCAAATATTTTTATCATTTCTGTATTATTCTTGATTCATATGCAGTAGGGTAAGTCCACATTTAATTGACTCTTTGTGCCCCATTATGTCATTATCAATGACTTAGATAAGGTTATATTGAGTCAAAGACTATATGTAGTTACAAATTGAGTACTTTAATACTTAGATGGCAGAGGTGTTCTTGTGTGATTAGAAAATAACAATTTCATAGAAACATTTTGGTGCTAGAAGAATTAATTGGATTTCTAGTATCTCAAAACTCTCACCTAGTAACCTATAGGTTCTTTCTAGCACTTAGAATTTCTCTTACATTTATCATTTTTACATATTTTTTATTTTCCCATTTTCACTTTATCTTGGTTTCTTCCAAAAATATCTATATAAGACACCTATTGATATCATATCTAGCTAAGGTTCTTACATCTCTTACATCTTTCATGTTTGTCAAATTATGGATGTAGCAACTAAAAATCTTCATTTCTAGAGGAACTAAGAAATTCCAATTGAAATAAATTTTAACCTCAAATATCTAAGGCCTCTATGAAAAATGAGATCCTTCATGCCCTAGACAGTTTGATAGATCACCCAAGGACTTATGAAATGCAAAATGCAAGGTGACAAAAATGAAATGAAAAATATAAATCTAGAATAAAATGCACAAAATTCAATGAATAAAAAAACTTGCACATAAATAAAACTATAGTAAGTGATGGCCATATATAGTAAGTGTCATACCAGCATGGCCATTTAGTTTACTAAAAATACTAAATAAGAATTTCATCCATGTTGGCTTTCTTCACCCACAGTGGGCCTCCAAACTACAACATTGACATGCACAATCCTCACTAGAGGTGATGCATGTGTTGAAATTTTGGCCATGAAATATCCATGCTAGGGGCATGAAGTATCCATGTTTGAGGTGATGCATCAATGTGGTGGGGTTGATGTGTCAACATTGGGGGGTAAAGATTATAGCCCCCATGTTGAGCATGAGTGATGATAAACACCTTGACATTGGACATGAATGGTGTTTTACCCCTCAACATTGGGGATAGGTGGATTTTACACTTGATAGGTGAGCTTTACCTACATGTAGTTTTCTCTAGCATAGAAAATGCTATACCTCCCATCTAAAAAAGCATCTCAAAAAGTATTTTTAACCCCTCCAAGCCCAAATGTAGATACTATATAACTCTTTTCACTTGGGGAATAAGGATTTGACCACTTATGAGGTATTTTTGAACCCCAAAAGTATAAAGTATATGAGATTCCACCTCATGGGTTACAATCCTTACATTTACAATGAAGTTTTATCTTGGATTTCATGGGATGGGGTCACAAAGCTTACAACATAAAAATTTGGTGATGTTTCATTGGCTCCTCTTTGTTGATGTCTAGATGATTGAGCTAAGAGGCATCAACATAGAACACAAAACACCACTACATGTCTATCACTAATGTTATTTCTTTGCACTTGATCCAATCATGTCAAAAAATGTTGAAGGGTGCTTATGATGATGGCATACGACTATGATGAGGAAATGGTGATAAGGTCATAGGAAAATGGTCATGATGATGAACAATGCATTCCATAGTTCACATCATGGTTATCTCACTGACATCTTGGTATATCAGTGATTTTGGTACTTAATGTCTTGAAGTGTTGGTTACTCAACAAATGTGTTTGAGGATCCAATACTTTACTCCAAGGTTTCTTTGGCCATTGGGCTTTGAGGCTTCACTAGCCATTTGGCTTCTTCACAGCATGCTTTCCTTTTTTCCTGTTGGGGTGAAACCTTCATTGGGTTTCATTTCTAAGGCTTGCTTGATCTAGTTTTCCTACTAAATAAGGTGTGTTACACGTAGAAAACTTAATGATTTTCCCATCAAGTGAGATTTCTTACACTCCATGGAATTAATGGTTTTTCCATTGAATGAGATGTATTATATTTAATAGACTCGATATGAAACATGATGAAGAGATTTTATAAGATCATAATATAAGAACATCAAACATTAGTCAACACTGCTACTTAGGATAAGAAAGTCTATGATAAGATTACAAGGTTGGGTTCAAGGAGATGATGTAGGAATGGGAATGAGACAAGGACTCTTAACATAGTAGGAAAAATTCATTGGATCTTGTGCTTTGCAGTCACTTGATGACTTGCTACCATGATGATTTACACCTTCATGATGACTTTGGGCTTCAACCTGCAAAAATAGCTTCAAGAGGACAAGAAAACCAAGAAAATAAAAGCATTTTGTCATGTTACAATGCATAAGGCCACATAGAATGATGAATAAACCAAGCTACCTAGATCACAAATGCTACTAGTTTAAGTCCATTGTAAGCCATGCTACTAGTAGGCTAGTCGTGTTGCTAATTTAAGGCCTTGATAGGTAGTGTTTCTAGTTTAAGACCTTAGTGGGCCATGGTTTGACCAATTTTAGGCTATAGTAGGCCATCTTATGAGTTTAAGATCTTGGTAGCCCATCCATGTTGCCTATTAGCTACATGTAGTAAGGCTTTAGATAGGAATGGTTAATCAAATTGGCTAACTCATTTCCATCCATTTCTACTATTATAAATGTGCCATTATCATAGGCTTTGATAACTAAAAAAGACCCTTCCTAGTTTGTTGAAAATTTGTCCACATGCTTATAGACAGCCTTGAGGACCAAGTCACCTTGTTCTTTTCATCATTGAGGAAGTCAAACAAGGATACTTAAAGTGATGGAAACTACAATGCAAGAGGTAAAACAACTTTATAACCATAAACCAAGCTATAAGGAATTACACCTATTATGGTACGGTATGTTGTTTGGTAATCCCAAAGTGCATGGACAAGCTGCTCATGCCACTTGTGTTTACTATTGTTTAGCATTTTCTTGAGCAAGTTTATGATGGCCTTATTGCTTGCTTCTACTTGTCCATTTTCTTGAGGGTAATATGTTGATGAGAAAGAGTTCTTAATGCCTAGGTCATGATAGAAATCCTTCATTTCTTAGATACTAATGTATGGTCCATTGTCTATAAGTATGGTCATAGGAATGAAAAAATGGGATAGAATGTTATCTAATATAAATTTATAAACTTGTTGTGATGTTATCTTTATTAGGAGAATAGCTTCAACCCACTTTGTAAAGTATTCGGTTATGGTAATGATAAACTATGGCCTACAGAAAACTTAGGCATCATGGGTAAAATGATATCCAACACCCACCCTTTAAATGACCACATTATTTGAGTAGTATGTAACTCAGTTTATGGTATTTGTATATAGTTAATATGCCTTTAGCATGTGTTGCAAGTTTAAACCTTTTGAAAGTAGTCATTTTCCATATAGGGCCAGTAATAGTCTAACTATCTAATCTTAGAGGTCATAGCTCTAGGTCTTATATGTACCCCATAAACACCCTTGTGAACCTACTCTATGACTATTTTGGCTTTGGTCTTACCCAAGCACACTAAGAATATGCCATCATAGGACCATCAACATAATGTGTTATCACCTACAAGTACATACTCTTTTGCTTGTTTATGTATATCATCCTTTTGGGTAGCAATCAGGCTCTGTGAAGATACACCATGCATATGGTAAAACTTGATATTGTGATACCACTCTCTTGTAGGAGTAGTATGAACTAGGACCACAAAGGCATCCTTAGAAATCTATTTAATGGGTATAGCACAATCCATAGTTATGGTGGAAAACTTGCTAAACACATCTACTATCACAATAAGGGCTAGCATTGCAATTGCATTAGCTATAGTATTCTTGTTTCATGGTACATGTTGGATGTCAATGTCTATAAATAATTGTAATAGTTACTTTCCTAGGTCATAGTAAGGTTGTAAATGTTTGGCTTTAAAAGTGTAAATCTTGGTTAGTTGGTTAACCACAAGTTGTGAGTCACCCTTGATTGTTAAGCACTTGATTCCTAGGTTACAAGCTACCATCATTGCTTTGATCAATCTCTCATACTCTACTATATTGTTGGTGCATGGAAACTCAAAATGATAGATCAAGGATCAAATTTTACTAGATAAGAATGTTATGATAGTAGTGAAAATTGTTCCATGGGTAGTTGAAGCTCCATCAAAGTGCATGACCACCTCATAACCCTTGAACAGTTAGCTAACACCATTGATGTATTCATCAGGAAACTGCATGATCATAATAAGTGATATAGTAAGTTGTATGGCTATAACTTAACCTTTCATTGAGGACTATAAAATGTAATAAAGATCAAACTTCATGTTTATAGCTTTCCATCAAGCTATATAGCTACCCTCATAGATTTTGGTCGTTATAGCTCTAAGTATGTTTTCTTTGCAATTGATGTTGACCTAGCTTCTGCAGAGGTAGTATCTTCACTTCTTCAATGAGAGACCAGTGCTAGACAATACTTCTTCACTTTAGTGTATCATGTATTGTGGGAAACTAATGCATGGATAAGATAGTATACTAGCATTTCTACTCCATAATCATGTTTTTGATAGAGTAGAGAGGAAATGGACATGATGGAGATGGCAAGGTATATGTAAAATGGTTTACCTTCTTGTGGAGGATAGACTATCGGTAGTTGTGCCAACTCTTACTTCAGGTTTTCAAAGGTCTCTTGGCATATAGTTGTCCACTCATAGTAAACCCATTTCTTTAGCAAGTGTTTTATGGGTTGTATCTTAGCTATAAATCTAGTGATAAACCTATGAATAAATTGTAACCTACCTTGTAATCCCCAAAGCTCATTAAGTCTACTAGGCATTACCATGTTGGTTGTGACTCTAACCTTATCAGGATCAACATGTATTACTACTTTGGATACTATAATGTTAAGAATCTTATTGATCTTGAAATCAAAGATACGCATCTTGGGATTAAGCCTAAGATTGTACTTAAGGCACTATTTAAGTACTAGGTCTAGGTCATGTGCATGATTATTGAACATTTTGGACTTAATAGCCATATCATCTACATAATCATTAAGAAAACAAAGCATGTAATCACTAAAGATATATGTCATGGCTCATTGGTAGGTTTCCATAACATTTTTAAGGCCAAAGGGCATCATGATATAGCAAACAGTACCCAAAGAGATCATGAAGGTCATGATAAGTTGATGGTGTAGATTGATCCAAATCTAGTTATATCCCAAGAACCCATCAATAAAATAATATAAGGCATGCCTAGCTATGCTATTGATAAGTTGATTAATACTAGGAAAATGAAATTCATCCTTGATGGTTTCCTTATTTAATTCCTAGAAATCAATGTAGATATGAATACTCCTATTATTCTTGGGGACTACAACTATATTAAACATTGATTCTATGTAGTCAATAGCCCTAATGAAACTTGCTTAGTATAGATTTTTGATCCCATCATAGATTTCCAAGGCCAAATTATGTCTCTAATCTTGTAAAATGTTTTCTCCATCAATCTAATGCTAGGATCATATATGACATTATATGAAACTAGGCATGGGTCTAGTCTTGGCATATCTTCATATGATCAAGTGAATGCCTTAATATTATCTTGTAGGACCTTGGTGACATCTTAAGCTTATTGAGGTTATAGAGAGGGACTTATTTTTAGGGTTTTATCCTCACCACTATGTGGTGTGATAGGAACCTCAATGAGAGACTCTTTGGTAATGTCACTAGCCTCTAGGTCAAGGGTTTTAACTAGGATTTTTGGCCATTTTAGAGGATTCTCTATCAAGAATATGTTATTAACAAGACTCTTAGGCTCAAGATCTAGGAAATTAGTGTTGATGCACTATTCTACATTACCATAAGGCCTACTTAGGCTTAAAGGAAAACTGATCTACTCCTAGGTACTCATACTTTAGTCCTGCATTTTAGCCATAAGCACATTGAGTGGGTCCTACGTAAAGATGAGTAAATAATGAAAAAATGCTATAAAAATATCTAAATCTATTCTATAAAATGAAAATAAAAGGTGAACAAGGTTGTATAGGGCTATAATAGATAAAAAGAGATTAATAAAATGAAACAAAGGGTAAACAAAGATCAACCAAAGGCCAAATAAGGATGAGAAAAGCATAACAATAAAAAGGTAAAATAAGGTTAACTGAGGTAACAACCTTTCCAATTTAAGACCATGGTAGGCAATGATGCCAATTCAATGACATATTGGGCCATGGTCACATGGTACCAAATGATTTTCAAGGAAGGTTAAGCCCCATCATTTAATACCAATCAAAGGATAAAGAAGGCTATATAGGACTATAATATATGGAATCAAGGAAAACACATTGAGATAGAAGTCATATTAGGCAAAAAAAGATCAACAATGTAAAAATGATCAAAATAGGTTGTAATATGATGAAACAAGATCAAATAAGGAAAATGGGATAGATATGATGAATCTTGGTGAAAATATACTTAAAAAGAGGTTAGATTTTGCCATTTTTGGGCCTTAGTGGACCATGGTTTTAGGCTACAAGGATCATGGATGATTTTAGGGACCAATCAAGGCTATTTTGAGGTTATTTAAGCTAAAAATGTAATATTTTTAGGCTATCCACAATAGACCCATGTTGGATCTAAGCTAGCTACCATGGATAGGATGGCCCCTAGCATGGATGGAACATCCAGATGGTTTTTAAAGATTTTTTTGTGCATTTTTTGACTCCTAGTGAATTTCATATCAAAGTAGTGAATAGGGAAGGGAATAGGTTAGTTTTGGCATTAGTCTCAACCCCTGGGAACTCCTATTGAAGCCTGGATCTATCATACATGATGGATCCCTGTGATGCAATGTTGATCCAATATGGATACCAATGAAAATGGGTTGCATGGCATCCAAAGAGTCAAAATTTGGATTCCATGTCCTTTGCAAGGTAGTGCAAGGCTAGATATATTAAGATTGATTGTTATGAAGGTTGAAAATGGACAAAAGGTAGGTTTTAAAGTCATACCAATTATATCCATGTTGGTTAGCATCAGCATGGAGGCTCTAGATCTAAGTCATAATGACATCAAACAAGGTTGGATTTGTAATTAGGACCAATTTTCTACAATTTTTCACCTCCAAATTGAGTTTTAAAGCCATTTTGAAAGAGTCTTAAGCATTAAATCAAGTTGGGAATAGTACCCACATTAGGTCCACACTAGCCAAAATGGATAAAACATGGATGAATGAAGCTACTCTTTCTTCTTGCTTCTAGGGTGGTTCTAGGAGTATATTAACCAAGTTTTAGGATTTCTAGGGTTATAAATAGTAATTTCTAGGAATTTTGGTCAATTTTAGCAAGGTTTGAACACTATTTAAGGTCATGCATGGTTTTCCACCCCCCCCCCCCCCCCCCCCCCCCCCCTCCCCCCTCCCTTTATCCATGTTGGATAGCATAGATAAAGCATGGATAAGGGGGCCTAATGTGTTTTATGGACAAAAGTGAGCTTAAAAAAGTAAACATGTGAGGCTATGATGTTATAGGATTTGCTGGTGTAGGTTTTTATTCTTTGGGGATGTTGATCTACTGCTAAAAGTTGAAAGGTAATCCATCAACACTTGATCCATGTGGGTATAATAAAAATATTAAATCTAGGCTAGTTTGACAATAAATCTACCATGAATGTTAGCTACTAGGGTTTTTAATATCAAGAGCTAGGGTTTGAGGTTAAATTTTGGCAATTTTAAGGATTTATGATTGGTTTTGGATGTTCATACTAGGTTCAGACTAGCCAGCATGGACCTAGCATGGAGGATCAAAGGGAATCAATTTTTTACAGTTTTTAATAAGTTTTAGTCATGCATGTGTGTCTCTGGGATTACTAGTGTTAATGGTTGAAGTCTAGGATCAAAATATGGTAGTTTTAAATGTCTTTAGATGGTTTTTTGGACTTATCCCTTTTAATCTACACTAGATCAACATTGGTCAACATGGATGCAACATAGAGAATTCAAGGGAGCTTTATTCCCACAATTTTTGAACAAATTTCGTAAGGTTTAAGGGCTCTGGGAGGCTTCAAAAAGGTTCTAGGATGCATGTAAGGCCATTTGGTGTTGTTTCAAGGTGTTTATGATATTCCCATTGGGCTCCCCATTAGTATCCATGTTGGATCCATGCTAGCCAACACGGATGAGGAGGGTTACCAATGTGGTGTTAAGGGTGATCATGAAATAGAGTGTGTTTTATTAGGGTTTTTCTACTAACATCTCCAAGAGGGTAAGAAGTCAACATATGCCAATTTTAGTGTAAAACTTGGGAGTTTTTATCTTACCCCTTATTTTCCATGTTAGATCCACACTACGCAATGTTGATAAGGTTCCCCTAACTATGGATCAACTCAAATTCAAGTTTCTTGGCCATTTTTAGTAGGATTTGATAGGGCTTAAAAGCTATATAGACCATAGAGTTCAAGGGTCAATGTTTAGTATTAAAATCTGTGTATTTGAAGGCTCATTAGTACCTTTTTTAGTCATCCTCTATTTTATCCGCATTGGACAACATGACCCCAATATGGATGGAGGAGGGATAATAATGTTTTGCTATTTCTGATAAATTTTGAGGCATTTGAATATTTTAAAAGAATTTGACAAGGTTGTAAGGCCATTAGTATAGGTTTTAAGATAATTTCTTATTGCAAAGTAGTTTTTTTAGTATGCCCCCTAGGGCATCCAAACTTGATCCATGTTGGGCAACTTGGATGAAGGGTTCACTACCATGGAGATAGTTTCAAATGCAAAAATTAGCTCAAATATTAGTAATTATTAATGACTAGAGGCCAAGGAATGATATCTAGGCTACCAAAGTAAATTTTACAACTATTTAAGCTTATGGTAAGTGCTTTTTTGAATATTCCTAGGGCATCCATGCTAGATCCATACTAGGTAGTGTTGATGGGGGATGAACTAGGGTGAACAAGATCTTTGGATGTAAGAAATTGGTTTATTATGACTAATCTATGCTACTAGAAGCTAAAAAGGGGTGTTAGATTTAAAATATGTTAAATTAGCAATTGATCTTGGTAGTTTTGGTCATCCCCCCATACATCTATAATGGGAAACATTGATGGACCTTTCCTCAGCATGGATAAATCAAATCTGAAAGTTTTGTACACTCTCAATTAGGTTGAACAAGGTTTCAAGGCTATCAGGAATGATTAGAGGGTTTAGGATTATGTGGAATCAATTTTGGGGTTGGATTGAGGCTTGATGAGCACTACGGGATGGGTATGGATGTTACTCCACTTGTTCAATGTAGGATCCATGCTAGGAAATGTTTCCCTAGGGTGGATGCCACAAAGTGGCAAGCTTTGTCAAGGTCTTGCCCCCTACTAAGGTCTAGGGTTCCTACATGTCAATGAAAATAACCAAAAATAGCAATAAGTAAGGTTAGGCAACCAAGGGAATGGAATCCATGCTAGGTCTATGCTGCTCAACATGGGTTCTTGAGTGGATAAGGTTAAAACATGTTTTTATGGATTTTAATGAATCAAAACCTCAATGTAGACAAGGTTTTCATGTTTAAAATGTGTCAAACTAGGAAGGCAGATAGTGGGGCCCATTAGAAATTTTAAATTATTGAAACTAAACATTCACTTCCACCTTCTAGCATGGAGAGAAATTCCCCCCTTTTCACTTCTAATGAATCATTAGTTTCAATGCCTGTAATTGGTAATAAGGACATGGAAGAAGGCATTTAGGTTTAAACCTAGGTTTTTATCTCAAATTTTTACAAACATCCATCACAATTCTCACTCCCCCATAGATCACATTAGAGCATATCCTTGGCAAAGTTTATTTATTACAAGAATCTTTCATCCTTAGTGTGGATGATTTAGATATCCTCCCATGTAGCATTAAAGCTTCCAACCTTGCAATCTCCAAGCTTCTTCAAGCATAGATTTTGTAATCATGAAGAAAAGAGGTGGAAAGATCAAGAATCAAGTGATTAAAGAGGTAGATGAAATAGCCTAGGGCATCTCCTAATTACCTAGGCCTATTTTTGTTCAAAGCTCACACAATGAAACCCCAAGGAAGGCCATTGCTAGCCATCTCTTAGCCATGTTTTTATTTTCCTAGCTTGGAATAGGACAATTTTATTTAGATCTACAAAAGGGTGTTTGTTAAAATTTATTTCTAACGAAATGTCACCTATTATTTTATTGAGTTTCATGTAGATCTATGATCATTTGGTTGTTTTGGATTCATTTAATTAGGTTTTGGTGTGTTGCATGTGCTTTATCCACTAGTTTAGGTGTGGAGCCTTTTTCTTAGATCTAGGTCATAATATTTGATAAAATTTGAATTTGACTAAATCCTACCTAGTATTTTCATGATACTTACATTTCTTCAACATTATTATTTGTGGCTATATTAAATGAAATTTTAGGTGTTTTTTAATATTTTTTTGCCAAAAAAGGAAGCATACTGGTGAATGTTTATTATGAAAATAGCTACAATTTGTTAACTTTGATGTTTTGAATTCTTATATCTCTACTTAAGGTTTCCATAGGGTGTGGTTTTATCTAATTTAGACTTATAATGAGAGAGTTACGAGCATCTTCGCTAGGTTGTATAGTTAGGGTTTGTGCTATTTTCTAGTTTTTCATGTGGATTCATGAATTTTATCTAAAGAAATGGTATAGGTTTTGAATTTTCTAATGTCATGGACATGTAGTGTTTTATTTAAGCTTTCAAATAGTGGTGCAATCACTTCATTTAAACTTTTAAAAAAATTTGGAGAATTTTTTATCAAGCATATGCAACACGGGGATTTTAATTATGGCTACATTTAATGCTAAATTGGTTACATTTTATTGAAATATTTTTGTGATGTTTTTCCTATTCTAGCTACGGTTGTAAACTTCATGATTTCAAGATTCCTTTAGTTGTGGAATCACTAAAATCGGAGTTGAAATAGATTTTTAATAAGTTTTTACTAAGACTATAGGGAAGGGTTTTGTTTTGCTATATTAGTTTTATTCCTTTTAAATCTATAGTTAACCAGCTTGAGTTTTAATGATTGATATGAAACTTATAACTTAAAAATGCAAACCATGTGGGAAAAACCTTAATAATATAATGTTATTTTTTTAGTGATTCTAATTGTAACTTGTAGGAACCACTTCTATAATTTTTTTCCTAATATTTTAATTATGAAAACCATGATTCACTTTCAAATGAAGAATTTTTCCATCTTGATGCAAAGCCTAGAACACCAAAATAACATGTCTAAAAAAAATAAATCATCATGTTTACACATTTGATGATAGAGTAAAGGATAAGATAAAAATCATAGTAAAACATCATCACTAATTCTATTGTGAAAAAAAATTTACCAAACTTTATAAAGGATTATAGAATTATCTAAATACTACAAAAAATAATAAAATATTTCTATAGTTTTTTTGTAGTGTTCGCTAAATATTGTAAGATGGGTTGCATTGCCACACTTAGAAATTTTTCTTGATAATGTCCCATGACCTTGGAGATGCCTAAAGATGTCAATAATGCTCTAAACCTAGTTTTACATCTTTTAAAAGTTTTTGTTTTTACTATTTCGTGTAATTGTTGATCTATGGTTGTTTTCTAGGTTTTAGGATGTTTTTATGTAAATGTTATTTTAAGCTTAGGAAAAAATTTATCTATGATGTTGTGCAAGTTATAAATTCTGGCTACAATGTCTAGTTGTAAAGGTTGTAATGATGTTGCTCTCAAATTCCTCAAATGAACTTTATCCAACACCTTAGAGTTATTTATGAGGGCTAATTTCACCCTCAACTAGGATGTTTGACAAAGTTGTTGAAGAAATTCTAAGTGAAAAAATATGATTCTAATGGTGTGATGCTTCTATGTACGGCCCTGCTAAAGCCCATCCTCATAGTGGTGGAGTTGGTGGGCATTTTATGTTGCATCAACTCTTTCAAGCCCAACACCCCCCTCCCAAATCTAGTTCTCAATAAAGAGCAAGGGAATTTCTTGCCTATATTCTATAGAAATTTAATATGATGATGTGATCATATTTAGTTGTAGAAATGACTAGGATCATAGTGGATACATTGATGTCTCAGGTATCAAATTTGATCATTCAAGTTCATAATTGATGATCTATCCACTCAAGTAGTAGGGGAGGTAGTAGATACAAGTGATATCATTGGTGCATCATTCCTTTTAGATATTTGGAGCATGCCAAAGTACCATTAGTACGATGTTGTTAATATTGTAATGGTGGCACATAGAGTTCACACATTATTCCAAAATCCCTTGGCACCATGTACCATCTATCACGGTAAGCATGGTTGTTATAATGGTTTAATATTTTTGGCTTTATTTTTTAAGGAACCTTTCATAATGTGTTGGTTTTATGAACTTCTTGAAGGTATAGAGTTAATGATCAAGGCTTGATCAAGAACTATCAAACCTTGGTGATGGCTCAAACCACCTTAAATGTATTTAAAAAAGCCCCAAGGTCAAAACTATTATGTAGAATAGTTAAGTGGAGTTTTTGATAAATATACTACTGACTTTAGCCCCATCTACAAGAAGTGTACAGTTAATGAAACCTCACACAATTGATGGGTGAACCCTAAGAATACCAAGAATAATATTGTTATTACTAGGATCTCTATAGAAGCCTCACCATGCAAGAAAAAGAAAGCTAAGAACAAGGATTATAATGTCTAATGTTTCTATGATTATTAAGGTTTTAAGTGTTCTATGATTTTAACTTTTTCTAGATGTTCCTATGACAATGATAAATGTTTGTTATCATCTTGTAAGACCTTCCACTCCTTAAGATGTCACCTTATCCATTTCATAATGTCATAAGGATACCCTCATTCTAAAATTTGATGAGGTGATACTAGCATAGGAGTGGTTGAGGGGATATATGCCTAGGTACATCCAAGAAAACATTGAGTGTGTGAGTTTCTTTGATGTTTTCATGGCACCTATCCAATCCATCCCCATTGTAGAGATGCTAAACATCATTAACTCCTTCAACCTAGGAGCTGATCATTTTAGTAGTATGTTTCAAGGGGTGTTGATCATCATATCCATTAATGAGGCCACCTTTAATTGCTTGTTTTGTGTTCCCACAAATGGGACACTAGTTGCCACCAGACTATTGAAGAAAAAAAGCCATTGTGAGGAGGCTTTTAAGTGGTTTGGTGCTAGTAAGGGCCACTCTAAGCTTGCCTTGGATAGCTTCACAAATCTTGAACCAAAGGCATCTTATCCTTTGTTTAGATCCCATGTCTTTCCTAAAATATTCTCACAAAAGAAGGTGATTAACATCACGTAGGGGTGAACATTTAAGAAGGTCCTAATGAAGGATACTAGGTTCAACTGGCCTACCTCCTTTCCTACTAGGCTTCATGAGGAGATTCTCAAACTCCACAACAATACCTCTACCCATGTCCGCATGCATTATGCATTTTTTACAAGTTATTTGAAAAGGTTCATAAAGTTCTTGGTGGTGTGGAGGAATGGACAATGGATGGCTCAAGACCCAAACCAACTTTCTAGACCTTAGATAAAGCACATTTATCCAATCATGTAGATCTATAATCCACCAAATGAGATGGGTGACTCATTATCTATTACCACCAAGGGACTTGATGGTAGGTGGTGTGGATCCCCTAATAGCATAAGGAAAGAGCCTCTCATTATGCCTACCAATGTCAAGAGGGTCAAAGAGTTGTGTTCCAAGGCTAATGAGGCAGCCAAGACCAAGTTCAAATGGCCCATGGAGGAAGTGACACTAGCAATAGAGTAGCCCACCCTAAAGAAGCTCAAGTTAAGGTTTAACAGGTCATATCAATCAAATACTACTATAACTTACTATGTTTTAATGTCTTAGTTATGGTAGGTTTTATGGTTATGGCTATATTACTATTCTATGTGCTAATCTATTTTATGTCTTATGGTTGTAGATAAATGTCAAGATATGGTAACCCAAGATACCATCGAGGAGGAAGAATAGAGGCATGCCTCTACTATAGCTACTAAGGAAGAAAGGCATGTAGAGGAGGAACTCCTAAAGCATCACAAGGATGAAAGATTAGCCAATGTTGATATAGATGACCTAGATACCTTGTTCAGTAACCTGTTATTAGGTACATCCCCCATCATCATCCTAGATGAGGAAGAAGAGGAGTTAGATATCTACACATCTTAATGTTACTTGTTATATTCTATGGTTTTAGGTTTTGTTTTAATTGTAATCATTCAATGATTATTAGTCTTGTAGTAGTTCCTACACCACCAGTAAAGGCACCTATCCCTAGAGTTCACATGAAACCATGGGTAGAGATCCCAAACAAGGTGTAGTTCATTCATGGAATGGCCAAGGACATAATCGACTAGTTGAAATAGGTTACACCCACGATAGATAAGAACTAAACCTTTTTTACCTTAGTCATTTTTCTATGGTTCGAGGTTGTATTATGTTATGACTATCTTAGGCTATGATCTATGCTTACGGTTATGCATTATTTATAGTGCCATTAGTAGAGTGGGATCTCAACCAAGACATGGAGTTTGAATCCCTAATAAATATTTTCTCTAATGTCCAAAATGTACCCTTGAAGTTATACAAAGCTACTACTAGTCTTATTGTTTCATGCACAAAAACATCATGGGACTTTAGAAGGTCCAATGAATCCATATTGGAGCAAGTTGTGGATCTAATGGTAGGTTAAGAATATCAGGAATCTCCAAGATCACAAGGTCTTTATGAAATCTCAAGTGACTAACTTAGAGAACTTGCAAACCAAAGAGATCATCTAGACCTACTACTAGAGTGTCAACAATGACTAGGTGGCACTTTCAAGGGAGATGGTGAAGTAGCGGATGTAGATAGATCTCATCTCCCAAAAAGCCCAGGCTTGAAAAGATTATAGTGCATGGATCCTAAAGTGGGATAAGATACAAAAGGATCAAAAAATATAATACAAGGTTTATCATGAGGCATATGTAAAGTGGCTCAAGGAAGAGATGACTAAACAATGCAAGAGAGAGTTGTTCACCCAAGGGATTTAGATTGAGAGTTATTAGCAACTCTTTGAAAGAATTATCATGATATCCAAATTCCCCACTCCTAAGATCATTATAACTATAGGTGAGACTTCTATGGGTATAGTGTCATGGGACATGCTAAATTAGACAAGGGTAGACCCAGCTAACATTTTTACAAGCATTAATATTGTGGATGTTGACTTAGCCAATATGATAGAAGACCAAATTCTCCATTGTTTGGAGACTAGTCTTCAACATCTTCCCTCATAATTTATCAAGTTAGATTCCCCATAGGTTTGATGAATTTATATTTTTTCTTTAATATTGTTATTGTTTAAGTTATAACTTTGGTTGTTGCTTACTAATTAGTTTTATGTTGTTGTGTTTTAAGCATATAGAGATATTGGTGGCCGTAGTGGTGAGGGTGAGGATGATCCATCACATCCTCCTTAAGATGCCCCTTAGCATCCTCCATTAGCACATCTTAACTTTCTTATTGTTGACTACATGATGTTTACATTTTTGTTGATGTTAATGGCCATTGTTAGCCAAGACTTTGTTATAAATTGTGACTATTTATTATTATTTTGGACACTTTGCTAGATAGTGTGGCTATGCTATGTATTATTATAAACCTTTTAAATTTTAATTTTTAGCTTTAGTTTTAGCTATATCTTGTTCTAGCATTACAGATTTATCATGGTTTTATAGTTTATATGTTATAAACATCAAAAATGGATATGTTTGCTAAAATGGTTATATGATGCAATTCTAAGCTAAAATGTAAATAGGGTGAAATGATGTTTGCTAGTTTTAGGCCATGGCATGCCATGAATTATAAAAGGATGTTGTCAATTTTAGGTCATGGTGGGCCATGGACACTTAGTTATAAAAATATGTTTACCAGTTTTAAGTCATGGTAGGCCCAGTCTATAAGAAAACCTATATTTTTTTTTATTTTGTGTTTTAAAAATTATTATGGTTTCCATGTTTATATTATACTATAAATGAAAAAAAAAATAAAGAAAATACTTTAATAAATAGAAATACAAGCAAAAGTAAGTCTTAGGATATATGCAAGAAAAAGTTAAAATCAGGCAAGTAAAAAAAAAAAAAGCCAGCAACAAGAAAAATCTAGGCTAACTAGTTATGACTACATATGGTTACAAGGTTATAAGGGCTTAGGTTGAAGGATCAGGAGCATAAGTACTTGTGCAAATACTTCTTAATCTTTGAGAGATTATAAAATTTATAAGGACTATCTTTCACAAGCTTGTACTCTCCATCCCCCTTGTTAACAATATTAAAGGGGACCTCTCCCCAAAGTGTGTCTTCTAATCCATCAATCCATCATTTTTTCCTTTGTCTTTCTCAACTCCATTAGGCTATTCAACTTTTTGTCTTGGAGTTTCCTCTTGGAACTCCACTTCAAACCCCTACTCAATGTCTACATTATTAATAGCTAGGGGAACTACATTATCATCATGAATGATGATTTCACCTCCCTCATAAGAAAGGTGTATTTCTTGGTGGATCAACAAGGATACAGCTCATAATCAAGCCAACTAAGGCCTATCCAAGATGAGGTTGAACCTTGGTGTTTCCTTGACCACAAAGAAATCTATAGTTGTGGGGAACTATTCCCATATCACAAAGTCTAAGGAGATGTACCCCTTAATAATAACCCATGATCCATTAAAGGATTTGAGATTTGATGTTGTTGTGTGTTGAATTTTCTTAGTTAAGCCTAGATGTTCAACTATGATGCATGGGATGAAATTTGTTACAGCCCCATCATCTACATGAAACCGATGCACCTTATACTACCCAACTCATATTGTAATAAAGAGAGAAGCCCTTGTTACTTCTCCATTTTGGGGACTAGTCTTGACCTCACTATCACAAAATACTGGCAATGTTAACTTCATTTTCATCAGTATAGAAGGAACCATAATTGCATGGATGAATTTCTCATTAGTTGGAATGTCTTCAGTAATGGGAATAGAAGTCAAAATCTTTATTAGTGCTTCACAATGTGTACTAGAAGTCATAATCAAGTTTCATAAGCTCAAGGTTGTGTTCCTCTATTCGAGAGACTACTTAACATGTTCCATCATACTAAGGAAGTTTTTGTTAGTGGTCATGGGCTTGTTGCCCTAGTTGTGCTTTACTTCTTCCATGCACCCCAAAATGCATACCTTGATTTTAGGTTATGATTGTGGCTTTTCCTCTTTCTTTTTAACATGGATCTTAGGATCCTCCTATGATTTTCTTGTGGAACCTTCTTGAGTTGATCAGGTCATGGACATAGATGACATAGGAGTGGGTTTTGGTAGGCCCACTTCATTCTATGTCTCAACTTTCTTATATTCTTTATTATTAGCCTTCTACTTAGGCTACATCCTATTCTTGGTTGATGCTTCTTGGTTGTTGCTTTTTGTCTATGAGGAAGAAGTTGTGGCATTAGCCACCATGGGAGACTATTGTGTTGTTGCAGGAGTTGCTTAGGTTGTGGCTAGCTAGGACATCCTAACAAGAAAAGGCTCCCTAAGAGGCATTGGTCATGGTATCCTTACAAAAAAATGAGGTCTTAAGCTAGTGGAAGTTGAGGATGCCATTTTTTTGCAAGGGGGTACTTGAAAAACAAATGGTTCCCTTACTAGTCTATGATTGTCATTAATTTTAAATGTCAATATAATGTATGAGTAGTAATTGGAATTCAATGAGTCCTTGTACATGTGGATCAACTAGTTTTGGGATCAGATAGGGTTAGATGCATTAAGGATCAAATCATCCCTATCTATCATCATTTGTAGGCCATCCTTGACCATGAGGTAGCATTCACTATCAGGATGAGGCAATTGTTGGTAGTGGTAGAATTGATTGAGCTGAAATACCTAGGTGACTAGGTGTCATCCTTGGTTGCTTGAGTGGGATCCTTAGCTATCTCACATAGCCTCTCATATTTCTTATGAGCATCTTTGGTCATCTACTTATATTGGATCCTTCCACTCTTCAACAATTGATCTAATAGTTTAGATTTCATTATAGGTAAACTAGTATAGTTCATCCTATCCTTCCTCTCAAAGCTAGGCCTAGGAGTAGTTGATGTAGTGACTCTAGAGGTTAATAGTCATCTATTAGGGTTGTTATAATAGACCTTAAATTGATTGTTTCATAGCCCCTGGTTAGTCATTTTGGCTTCCTTTGCCACTATTCACACAACTATGTTGTTTTTCTTACCTCTCTCTTTGTCCCTCTACATATGTTGGTTCTTCTATGCCACATAAGTAGGATCATGACTAGCTTTCACAACATCCACTATGTTTTTCGTTTAGGAGAATGTTTGACTAAGGGACTATGGGTCAAGGTATTACAACTTAGACTTGATAAAATCATTAACCTTACCATTGAATATATCCAAAATATGGGTTTTGACTATTGGCTCTAGTATATCATTTAGTAGATTGTTCCATCATTAGATGAACCTTTGTACTAAATCAAGTGGTCCCTAATTGTCCTTCATTAACTAGTCAAGTGTAGTGTTGGGCTTCAAGTTGTACTTAAAGAAGTTAAAAAATTGTTCTATCAAGTCTTCTAGAGAGGATATAGCTCTTCTAAGTAAGGTATAATACTAATCAAGCACTTTCCCTATTAGGGACATAGGAAAGATCCTCATTATGGTGTATGGACATGGTTGCAATAGTAGGTACTCAAATTAGATAGTTCTAATGTGAGCATTGGGATCACCTTCTTCATTGTACTTGCTCAATTAAGGAATAGGAACATTGGGAGAAAGTGTTAAGTGTGGAACCATAGGATTGATGGGATCATCCTCGTAAAAATCCAAAATATTAACACTTTGCATTGTAGAGGATTTTAGGCTCTTTAACTCTTCCATTAGGCTCTAGATTACTTAAAAGGGTTGATCCAGGACCTATGGTGCCTTTGTTGGCTATGGGATTTGCACAAATGATTGTGGTGTTTGTTTAGAGGCTTGTGCCTCAATATTAGTTGTTGAATGAAAAGGAAAGGTTAAGTTATTTATGGCACAAATGGAACAAAAGAAATTTGTGATTCCTATGTTACCTGAAGCTCCATGGTGGATCCCAACTAATTAATCAATGGGTTGGTGGTGGCAACAACCACCAAAGAAGGTCATACAGACCATGGCTCAGTGGGCAATGGCATGGAGAAGTGGAATGTGGTTGACTATGGCAATAATTATTTTTGGTGCATAACAATGACCATTGTGGGATAAAACATGGCTAGGTAGGAAGCAGTAGTGGATGATGGTATTTAGCTCATGGAGGAAATAAAGGAGGTATGGTAAGGTACTATGGCCTTAAGGGTTGTTTGTTGGAACAACTCACCTAGGATTTTTTCAAGCTCAGACTCTATCTTGAATTCATCCTCCTCTTCTTGCTACTCCTTCAGGCTATGCTTGTCATCCCCTTCATCCATCTAAAGTAGTCTATTAAGGGTATCTAGTCATATAGGAAAAGAATGTACTTCTTTCCATCTGAGTGTATGAGCTCATACTCCTTTTTGGCTTCTACTTTTGCACGTGGAATCAACATGCTAGCCTAGAGTTTAGCATAGACATAGTTATAGTGATCTTTTTTTATGACAAAAAATTTAGGACTTAATCCCCTAAGCCTCAAGGACCACCTACACTTGACTATAGTATGGTTCATGGGGTCATATATTCTCATGGACTACTAGTTAGACTTGTTGTCAATGAATATGAAAGGCAACTTGATTGACTGTTGGAACGTCATGGTTAAAGAGCTTAAAATGGCTAAAAAAAGTATAAATAGGTAGATAATTATGAAAATTCCAACAAGTGGGATTGATGGAGAGTTAAAATGGACAAAAAAACTAATAATAGGTAATTTACTATAAATTGAAAAGTTGATATCAAAGGGGATATGCTCGTTTACTATAAGTGATAAAAGGTAATATTAAAGCCCATCCACAATGGGCTTCCTAGCTACCTCTACTTTGGGTACAATAGGAGAACAAAAAAAAAAGGAAGAGGGGGGGGGGGGGGGGGGGGGGTGTGGGTGGGGGGTTATCTATGTTTCCTTTGCTGGTAGAAATTCTTAGTAAAGGTGATGGGTGTTTGGGTGTTGAAACCATCAATGTTGGCCTTATTGGAGTATTTGGTAGCGAAAAGGAGGGAAATCTGGGGAATAAAATCAGCACTATCTTTAGAAACTTCATAGAAATTTTTGTGAAAATTTTAAAAGCCCAAACGTGTTCAACTTCCATGGTGGGATTCAGTTGTAGGGGGGTTATGGGTGAAGCATTAGCTTTTGCAAGGATTTTTAAGGTTGTGATTGCAAAAATGAAAATTGAAAACTTTTAGGTCAACATTGGAAATGGGGAAAATAGATTTTGATGAAGAAATTAGTTAGAGAACCTCCTTCTAGCATAATAAAAACTATAGCCACCAAAAATCTTAGTTGCTTGAACTAAAGAGTATGGTTTCCCATAAGATAGATAATTATGGGACCTTCCATTCATTCTAAGTCTTGGGAGTTACAAGAGCCTATGGATTACATGCTTTAATTGAAAGATCACCAAATCTACATGTTTTAACCTTTGTAATCCCATACCATGAAACTCAAGACAAAAATTCATTGTAAATGTGAGGATTATAACCTATGAGGTGCAATCTCACATACTTTATAACTTTATGGCTAAAAAATGCCTCATAAGTGGTCAAAGCCTCATTGCTCAAGTGAAAGGAGTCACATTGTGTCTATATTTGGGCTTGGTGGGAAATAATTATAGCACTCTCTAAAAATGAACTAAAGATTATGGTTTCCCATAAGATAGATAATGATTTGAAATCATTTATACTAAATTTAAACCATTACATTAGTAGAATAATTTCTCATTAGAGATGAAGTTTTGAGAATGGAATGCATTGAGGTTTCATAGAGAAAGGCTATTAAGGATCATCTCATTGAAAATCCCAATATTAATTTCAGCAATAGGACTTACCAATTCCAAGACCAACATCATGAGAAATGTGATGACATTAGTATCTAAAATGGTGATGAGAAGAAACATCCCCATGTTTCCCTATCTAAATATCCTTTTCATCAACATTAAAGTCTTATTCTATCACATGTGAATCTCACTAGCTACACTAATCCATTTTCTATGCTTGTACCTCAAGTTGTTATTCATGTAGCTCCAATGTTAGTGAATTCTCCTATTATAGCTCCACTTATGCCTAACTTATCTCTAATCTAAAATTTATTTCCTAACATGACTATAGTTAATCATACTCTCCTAACACTAGTTAAAAGTGTTAATCCACTACTTTACCCTTTTCAAATCTTTCCTCATAGTTCTAGTGTAGCAATCATAGGTCTCCCTATCTTTCCTCACATCTAAACACGACATTCCTTACTATAATATCATATCATCAAATCCTATTCCTATCATGGTACTAATTCAACCTCATACTTTAATCTCAAGCAATCCTACTTAGAATATCCCTAGAGTTCCTTTTGGATTGATGTTATTATTATAAGACTTTTCTTAGAAGTTATGGAAAATAAGAATCAAACTCAAAAGGAAACTTTGATACATGGAGGTATTTCTACAATGTCCATTATCAATATCCTTATTGATCCTATTATCTTGTTGATCCCACCTAACTAGGTTCCGAAGGAAGTTTCACTAGAAAATTTTACTAAGTTCAATGGAAATTTAATCCAACCAACGATGTAATCACTTTTCATAATGAATGTATGATACTATTGTATTAATCCCACACCATCCTTAGAAGCTTTTTCAACTTCCTCAGAATAAATGCACCCATGTTATATGGATTTATTACCCATGGATGAATTACCTTCCTAGAACAACTCTTTGCTACCTTTGTGAAGACATTTAAGGATAACATTACTAAAGGTGGAACTTTGCAAAAGCTCCTGGTAATTAAAAAAGTCCACATAACTCTATCTTCAAGTTCATCTCAAGTTGGACATCAATCATGATGAATCTCATACATACACTCCTTGATGAGTAGCTAATAGACATTTTTCAAGGGGCCATCAATGACTACATCAAAGAAAATTTAATCTATCCTAGCCCACTTAGCCTCCAAAATGTCATTACATTAGCTAGTTACCTTCAAGAGATGATGATTTAATATAATGACTCAGAGGTGATCAAAATTTGTAAGAAGGCTAAAAAAGGAGAAAATACAAACAAATTTATCTAAAACACTAAGAAAATGGTGGAATTAGTGAACCAATATCTAGTTACCTCATTAGAAAATAATGAGAGCAATAATAGAAATAAGAACTCAAATCCAAATGCCAATGGTGGTGAAAAAAATACATTTAATGGTGGACAAAGTAGACCATCTAAGGACAAGTTCAAGTATCAAAAAATCCCAATGACATACATAAAGTTGTGCAACATGATACTTAAGTAGGGGTACATCATCCTAAAATAGGTATCCTAAAAGACAAGGGCATGCCTCAAAAGGTACCAAACCTTGAACATGAATTCTTTCCAATAAGTTGAAGAAGATCCATATATTCCAAAGTGGTATAATTCGAATAAATTTTATTATAATACAAAGTTATAGGTCATGATATTGATGATTATAATACAATCAAAGATAATGTAAAAGCCTTGGTGTAGAAGGGAAATTTTATTTTTAACACACTAGTACATCCTAGCAATCAAAATATGCAAATTTTTCAAGATCCACTAAATGCACATTTAAAAAAAAATTTCATTTTACTTAGAACATAAGATAAGCTATTCCAAGAACCCTTTCATAATCCAAATGGAACCTTCTAAATATCCTTTCAATTTATATCCTTAGCTAACTTCATCATGTTCCAAGAAGTCTTTTGTCATTAATCTCCCTCAAAATGTTGTCTATTCTTTCTTATTTCAAAATATGTGTAGAGATTCCATTTTCATTGACATGATAATTAGATGAAAAATATATGTGCTTAAATCCCCCTTATACTTATCCTTCATCTCCTCTAAGAAACGATCTCCCCTTATCAAAACCATCTAAACATATTGGCTATCCTCCTATCTTTCCTTATGCAATTCATCCTTCATCACTCTCATTCTCCCTACCTAAATTATTAAGGCATCCATAGCTTCCTACTCAAATATCACCATTTAAGATTCTAACACGACCTCAAAATAAGATCAAAGATGTTAAAGCAAATGAGTAAAATATATTCTCAAATTACTCTACTAAAAAAAAAGTTTTCTTCTAAAGTGAGTTGTGTGTCATTCTTTCTTCTCACATTATCATACTAGCTTTTCACACATCAAACTTAGTTCTCCTTTCCCTTTTAATCTAGGAGACTATCTCTAGGGGTAAAAATTTACCCAAAATTATAGCTATATTAAAATATAATGGAAACAATATTTCTCCCTTTGATTTAATTTCAATCTCTATAGAAAACTACTTGGCTTTGAATAAGATTTTTTAATAAATTATTATGCCTATGGAAATTTAATCTTATGCCCAAACAATATCATCTATACTTAATACTCTAATGTATGAGGTAGATTCCTTGGTTTTCAAAGGAGAAAACATCAAAATTCATCCTATAATAGATGCTATACATCAACGTTTCTATATCATGATATGATTGGGAGACAACATGTTCCTACCTTTAGTACATGTTGATGATGGAGCTAGAAGTAATGTTATCTCATGATTTGTCATTAAGTATCATGGCCTCAAAAAATGGGTTGCATATCCTAACTATAACTCTTCTTCTATATCAGTTAGTTATGATAGAGTTGAGATCTTAGGAGCAATCAAGTTATGGTTTTTAGTAGAAAGTTTCACACATCTGAGGTAGTTTTCGTGGTTATTAGAAACTAATTAGGTATAAATGCTATATTAGGAAGTCCTTGGTTAGTCTAAAATTATGCTATATTTTCTCATGTAAATCATAATAATTACTTTCCTTGTAAGAATAAAGAGGTACTAATCCACATAGATCCTAAGTTTCTTACTATTTCATATCTCGATATTGTAGGGAAGTCTAGCCTAGAATCCCAACTTGCACTAATAGGATAGAACTGCACTAAACTAAAACCTAAAGAACCTAAAACTAGAATTTATTAGTCTTTTAACATGTAAAAGTTTATAAATTTAGGATTCTGTAAATTGGATATAGATAAGTTCATTAAAAGTGTAAAGGATCCTACAACAACACAAGCTAGAAAATCCATTGCCCAAGCATAATCTCCATAATAATCCTATTTCAATTTCTATTTCCTTTTCTTTTTTCATTTATAATTATTCTTATTATTTCCATATAGCTTCATTTTACTTAGTTACTATATTTTTTTAAGTTACATATTTTCAATATTGTATCATTTTTCTAGCTTAGTTTTCTTTATTGTCCATTGCTAGCACTTAGTTGTTTTATGCAATTTTGGGTATTTTATGTTTATATTTATTTTATATCATAATTTTTTTATTTTCTATGTTATAAAAAACATAAATTATCCTATAAATACATTAAAATTATGGAAATTCATAAATATAGAATATTTGAAAAACTATAAAAATAAAGAACTAAAAACAACATAAAAACATAAAACATCAAAAATTCATAAAGAATAATAGTCCTTGTAACATAGCTAAAATTTCTATATAACATCTCTATTAGATAGATCCCATCATTAACTATACAAAATATCCATTAAATAACATATAAAAGCATATAAGAAAGTCTCATTTCAATCATTCATCATAACTTCTAACTTTGTCCATTATAACTAGTTAGAGTTCCACCATGTAAAGGGAAAATTTTTTCCACAACTTCCTCTTCTTCTATAAAAATAAACATGTCAAAAAAAAGAAAAACATATACAAAAATGAACAAAAAAATAAGTAAGAGAAAAATATTTTTCTTACTTATAGCTATTCTACTTAGACCAGCTTCACATCCATATTCTATTATCACTTCCATCTTAGAGGCCTCGTACCCAAATACATTAATCAAATATTGAGTAATATACTTAAGTGATAGGAATAAGAAGCCTAAGTCTTCTATTTGTACATCTTGAACATATAGTAAGTAATGATCATTTTGGCTAGGTTCCCTCTCCATCTTGCTACTCTTCTCTTCCATGGTAGATCTCGAAGCTTCAACCATTCTTTTATTCCTCTTCACCTTTGTACATCCTTTAAATGCTTCTAAGGCATCACTTACATTCATCTTTTAAATAAACATATCTCTCATTTATCTACTTACCCTCTTATCTCTAAGTTTCTTTGTAAGAATAAAATTCCATTTTTTTTTAAAATGACATATTGCTTTTATGCAACTTTTCCTTGTGCTCCATGAAGAACAACTATCATGGAGCTTGATATTCAAAGTCTTAATCATTAGTAACTTGTGCTATTGAATAGTATGAGTAGCAACCATGTAATCCAAAGAATCACTCAAATGATAATAAGTATAATACTTAGAATTATGACATATCATAGTAATACCATGAAGATCAACTTCTTGATCTTAGAGGTTATTTTATCCATTTCATTTTTCATCATTGGATATCTCCTCTACCATGGATGGTGATACAATGATCATATATAGAGAGGGAATCTTATTCATGATCTAAAAAAATTCTTAATTATTCATTAATAGCAAACTTATCACAATTCTAATATAAGAAAAATAAAAATACTAAAACATTTCATGTCTTACCACCATCTTTCAAATTAATGTTTAATGCTTCCCCAAATAACTTATTAGCTAAGCCACCATTCTCTACCCTGCCACTACTACTATATTTTTCACTTGTCTCTTCTTTTTCCTAAGTCTTTCTCTCTTTCTTATGTTTTTTCTTTAACTTCTATTGCACTCTCCTCTCTTCTCTTTCCTAGGCTATTCATTCTTCATTCTTCTTCCTCTTCTTCTCCCCTATTACCATGACCAATGTCTCTCTCTCTACGTTCTTTTTTTTCTTTACTATAGTTGTAATCATCAAAAACCAAGAAAAAATTAGTTAACATAAAAATAAAAAAATAAACAAATAGAAATACTAAAATATCAAAATTATAATAAAATATAAATATTTTCTAACTTACCCAAATGGTCCACTACCTTGGTCACTTCCACTTCTAGTTCCTTCTCCCATAAATCATGGGTATCTACTACTTTAATAATAATATCCCTCATCTTATTTTTTCTTTGTCCCTAATATTGTGTGCTTGAGGCATATTCTTTAACAACTTACATCCATTTTATTAATTTCCTATGAGCTAAATGTTTTCCTCGAACCATCACACTATCATGTATGGAGGACTCAACAACTCCCTCCTATAGTAATGATGTTACCTCCATGTGACTACCAAGTGTTGGCGAGTGTTCGGGACGTGACCGCCAACGAGTGTCCTCGAACAGGATTTAGGTGCCTGCTGGTCTCTGGCAACACCAAGGCCCAGATACCTCCAAATAAACTCAGTAGTTAATGTGAGTATGTGTGTGTGTTGTTGCAGCGTGCGATTGTGAAAAATGAAACAATTGTGTTATGCGTAAACTATATATGACTTGTCTTAAAAAGATTCAGCCAACTTTGCCAAGTACTGTGAGTTGTTGAGAGTTCCTATTTTGTTCAATTGCCTAGTCTACGTGGTCCTTATAATACCTACTTATAACAAATAAAATTTTGAAAAAACATTTGAGCACAACTCTGAGAATCTACTTCTAATTTTCCCCAGAGAAAGAGATAGTTCCACAAGAAAACTAGAAATAGAGCAAGATTCGATGGAAATAG
>MNCI01013830.1:154081-191873 GCA_015680685.1 Gnetum montanum | reverse complement strand
ACAAGTAGGTATTATAAGGACTGCGTAGACTAGGCAGTTGAACAAAATAGGAAATTTTCAACAACTCACAGTAGTTGGCAAAGTTGGCTGAATCTCTTTAAAGTAAGTCATTTGTAGTTTACACGCAATGCAATCATTACATTTCTCACAACCGCATGCCACAACAGTACATACACATACTCACATTAACTACTGAGTTTATTTGGAGGTATCTGGGCCTTGGTGTTGCCAGAGACTAGCAGACACCTAAATCCTATTCTAGGACACTCATTGGCGGTCGCGTCCCAAACGGTCGCGAACATAATATTATCAATCATCAAAGGTACCCTATAGATGTATATCTGATTTGGTTCTCCTTTCCAAGGTAGCCACATGTGAGAATAATCTGTTGATATATAACTTGAGAAATTCTTGCTCCAACTTCTACTCAATAAGAGACTATGTGAATCTGGTATATCTGCCACTTGAATAGTTACTCTACTTCTGATGTGTGGTTCAGAAGCAATTCCCAATGGAACATTTGGTAATTGACCCACAATCTTCACTCTACTTTTATCCACTTGAACAATCTTTTTATTTGATTTTTCAGGAATCAAACCAAGTTTCTTACATATAGAAAATGACATTATAGTAGATGTAGCTCCAAAATCAACCAAAAAATTGTGTAAATATTTATCCTTTAATTTCATTGTCAAGAGAAAAGGAGGAGCTTCCTTATCATATGAAGTCTTTAATTTCTCATCATTGTTGGACACATAACTTAACTCTGATTCTCTAGCTCTCCTTTTACCTTTAATGAACTCTAAAGCCTTTCTTTGCTGATCTCCCATTTGAAGCAACTAATAGAGGCTAATATTGGCCTTGACATGTTTAAGGTCTTCAATCAAATCGTACTTTCCATCACCAATAAATCTTGATCTCTTTATCCATTTATTAAAAGACTGATTTGGAGTGCTTTTCTCTACTTGATTGTCTTTACCTTTATTCTTATCTCTTCTACTTGGCTCAAAAGCTTTTCTCTTAGTAGATGGATCAGTAATAACATTTGGGGATCTAGAAGTAGTTAATCTTTCTTTTGATTGGAGACTATATACATTTTCCCCATTGTTATTATATTCTTCATCTAATGACATATCTTCTTCAGAACTTGATAGAGAAGAAGTATCACTAGATACATTTCTAGAAAATTTACTTTCATAATGAACACTAGATAACTCATCATCAGATTCAATATTAAGAAAGTTGGACATAATAAGGTCACTTTCATCCTCATATTCTACTAACTTAATGTCTTGATGTTTATGCTTTCTATTCTTCCTTTCTTCCTTGATATTTACTCTTGCCAAAGCTTTTTCAGGCTTCACTATTTTATTAGACATATCTCTCATTAATTTTCATTTTTCGGATTCTACTCTTTCATGTCCTTGCTCTATCTTAACATGAGATGGACCTAGTAAATTTTTAAATTAAGGAAAATCTTTCATAGGAATCATAACTCTTTCATCTCTTTTTGGAATTGCAATATTTTCTTCAAGATTCAACTATTTTTCTAACTGTATAGCTTCACTAAAGTAGTTATTTAGTGTAGTTAAGTTTGGAGTTCTCCTTAACCAAATTGAAATGTTGGGATTGATAGCCTTAAGATAAGTTTCTTTAAGAATTTCTTTTGATGGTCTATACTATCTTTGAAAGAGTCCAAAAATACATTGAAACTTGATATTAAAATCTCTAATTGACTCTTTAACTCCTTTCTTTGCTTGTACTAGCCCATAGTATAGTTGTTGTTGATCTAATTGATTACCAAATTGGGCTAAGAAAAGATTCTTCATGTCATCCCAACTTATAATACTATTATTTGGTAAGTTCCAATACCAAATCTAAGCCATATCCTTTAGATTTGATACAAAAAACCTACAAGCTTGATCTTGATGTTGAATATTTGCATGAGCTAAAGCTAACTCAAACATGTGAATATATTCTTCAGGTACATAAGCTTTTCCAGGAATGAAAGGCTCAAGCAAATATTTGTAAACTACCTTAGGAATATCATTGTAATTTTGAAATCCTAAGAGTGTAACTCTTTGCCAAGGATTTTCCATCCTATTCCTTTGGATAATTGAATTCTTAAACTTTCTAGATCTTCTCTTACAAATCGATAAACCAGATATAATGGGTGATCTTCTTGATCTTCTAGTTTTCTCTCAACTACTTGTTCCCGATTCAAAAACTTTCTTTTGTTCTTATTTTGATGAAGAATCAGTCTTAGAATCTAGAATATCTTTGGAAACTTTGAAACTTTCCAAACTATCAATCTTCTTGGTCATGTACTGAAAATAGTATCTAATTTCTTAAGCCTTTATAGTAGCAAAGAATGGTTGATATGCTAAACTTATAAGGCTTATGAACCTAGAGGCTGAATTTTCAGGCCTCCTTCTAGCACCAAAAGAACTGTTGGTGACCGTTTAGGACGTGACTGCCAATGAGTGTTCTCGAACAGGATTTAGGTGCCTGCTGGTCTCTGGCAACACCAAGGCCCATATACCTCCAAATAAACTCATTAGTTAATGTGAGTATGTGTGTGTGCTATTGCGGCGTGCGGTTGTGAAAAATGAAATGATTGCGTTATGTGTAAACTATAGATGACTTGTCTTAAAAAGATTCAGCCAACTTTGCCAAGTACTGTGAGTTGTTGAGAGTTCCTATTTTGTCCAATTGGCTAGTCTACGCGGTCCTTATAATACCTACTTGTAACAAATAAAATTTTGCAAAAACACTTGAGCACAACTCTATGAATCTACTTCTAATTTTCCCTAAAGAAAGAGATAGTTCCATAAGAAAACTAGAAATAGAGCAAGATTAGATGGAAATAAATAGAAAAGAAAGCAGATTTGCGTGGACCTCAAATATTTAAACAAGGTAAAATGACAAGAGTAAACACTTCGTAATAAAGCTATCCCAAATTCAATAACTACGAATTGTTCAAACTTCCAAGACTCAAATAAGCAATTTCTTCAAGACAATCCTACTATGCTACCAAAAAATTGTTGTGTAAACTACCATGTATGAGACTCCATTTTTGCTAGATAATGGATGTCAACAATTGCATTCAACAGAACCTTCAAAATACTTGACAATTTCTGATTGAGATACCACAAAGATTCACTTTAAAGATAAATAGAAGCTATTCTGGTCCCATCAAAATACCAAATATTTTCTAAATCCTCTTAACTATTGAATCATTCAACGACATGACTACAAGCAGAGGCTCTCTTACAACAATCTCAATAGCAGTTCCTATATGTTTCACAATAACAAAATTTACTACTAAAATGCTCTTAAGGCTTTTAAACACAAGCACTTCTATGGCAAAATTTTAATAGAAAATTTCAATTGTACAACAAGAACAATAAGAGCAATCTAAAAATCCAAAAATTACTTGCCAAGGATGATACTATCTAAACCACTAGCTAAACAATTTAAACAAAATAAAAAATAAAAAATAAAAACATAACTCACATGACCATGACAAAGAGGCTGAAATATTTTATTTAGCAAGCCATCAAACAATCATTCACAATTTCTTCTTACAAGCTCTTTTCAGAATCCAAAGTGTGTCTCCAAGTGAGACCCCAATGTCTTCTCTTTTTATAGGGTTTAAAGATGGTTACATACTCAAAATATCTTAGCTAACTTGTCTCCCAAGTAAGGGAGTTATAACTTACCCATGTAGTTAGGAGATATTTCTCACTAATTTAATTAGGAAGTTAAGTAGTTGGGAAGTTGTACATAAAGTTAAGAGGAATTTATGCTAACACCAATATTTATAAATATTATAAATATAATATTACAAATATTTTATCATTAATATTACAATTATGTTATGGGTAGTAATAATGTTTGAAAAATAATGTCTTGAAGCCTTGGAATAATTAAATTAAAAGGTAAGTCTAAAACTAGGGCTTCATGCTATTAGCATAGGTGACATTGTATCATTGTTGAATTAAATTAATCAGCAGAACATTTAAAATTTTATTTTTGATGAACTGTAGCTCTGATTTACCGACATTGGCCCAAAATTTCTCTTGACACCTATCTCAGTATGCCTTTGTGTCTTTGTTGCTGCATTTTGTGGACTGGTATGCGATATTGTATGCTTCAGTGTCGGGCATGGCTACTATTTCAGATTGCAGGTTCCAGGGTGAATGACATTTGTGATTACCATTTTTCACCGCCTAAAAAACATTTGAAATGCATTCTTTGTGAAAGCCCAGACTTGTTTGGCGAGGTTGTAGGCAGATTATTTTCCAAAAAACGTTCTGAGCCATGGAAGGCTCCTTTTTGAAATACTAGTCATAGGGAATGGTAAGGTAAGTTGCGAAAAAACCCTACAATTTCCCGAAAATCCTCTGTGTAGTGCACACCTTGTGGTTCCGTGATGACGTTGAAGGCATGTAGGTCTGAAACAGAGACCCAAAATTGAAGATTTCGTTACTAAAATCAAAAGAACTACCACTGCAAAGCTCTGACTGGTAGCAACAACCTCAGGGGCTCCTCCTACTGCATGAATTTTTTATTTATTTATAATGGCAAGGGTTTGGGTCATTGCATTGGTAGGAACCACACCATTTCTTTCAGTGAGCTAAGAATGTGCAGCACCGCGAGATCGTGACGTCAAAAAATTTTAGGACCTTTTCCAATTCGACATCACATCTTCTTGCTTCCTCTACATTTTTTTTCTTTTGTAGATTTGAAACCTTCCACAGTTAAGCACGTCTGAACCAGGGTCATGATTTGAATGCGTTTTCAATGGAGAAAATTCAGAATGCAGGCCTGCGTCGTTTATGGAATGATCTATGTTTTTTGGTTTTGTTGTTTTTACTTCTTCATAGATTGCAACTTGTATCTTCTTCATTTCCATGACTCTCACCCTTCATATCCTTTGAAGCTCGAACCGATGTTTCTCCATTCAAAAAAATTTGTTGTTTATTCCTTCAAACGTTATCACCACCTCCTTGAGAGATTGAAAATATGCTACGGTAGTATATCCTCTCTCCTTTTTTAAAAAAAATATATTTCTGGACTATTGTATGTAGCAACATGATTATTCCTAAAATTCTCTATTTTCCACACCAATATTCCATTTTGGGCCACCCCCTAAATTCTATACCAATGATATGAAATAACACATTCACATCCTCCTACTCTTACAATAATGTTCAAGATGAGTCTTACTGTTCCATAGAATGGCCAAATGTGCCAACACCAAGTATTGTAGGAAGGATCATCAAAATTTTTATGACATGATATTATATAGGATGAGGTAAATATTCTTGTTTTAACAGTCTCCTATTCCTATACTTACTACAAGACAAAAACTCTACAAAACAATGTAACATCCCATCATAAAAACTAGAGTGTACAAAGTTGTTGGAGCTTTCTAGTGAACTTACTAGATATCTTCTCATCTAGATAACTAGCCTAATCATAACAAGTTCCATGAGTTACAACATTATAGACTATTAAAACTAAAGAGGATAATCCATCCTTTTTGATGGTATGTATGTACTAGATCATAATTTTTACACTTGGAAATGTTGTAATCCTTATCACCATACATAGCCCACTTTTTAATAATATCTTGATTAATAGTTGGCATCTTCTCATTCCCCTAAACTATAATACCCAAATTAAGAAAATTGAACTAGTACCTCAATATGTCCTAGCTCCATGATAAGATGAACTTCATGCCTTGAACTTAGAACATAAACAATTATTGTTGGCTTAAATGACATTACACCATGAAAATCATATCCACGGATGAAATGATAGAAGACCATAGCATAAATAAAGGAACAAGGAAAACATGCCATAGTCTAGATTCTTCTACTACATGTGGCAAGGATGTAGCAACAATGTAGTATCTACATTGAATCAATTGTAAGGGTGATCTATTCACAAATGGTCCAACTCCTTTTGCTAAATATCTTGAGTCTTATCCATCTCATCTACTATAGTATCTACATCACTTAGGTGTTGAATAATGCATCCCAATAACCTCACAATAATCCCATGATAAATCCTTTTGAATGAATTTGAGATGATCAACAAACATAATGGGGTCCATACAAGTACATAAAAGTTCTCAACATAAATATCCAAGTTCTTGGCCCTTAAATGAACTCATATCTCTATAGGGTATAATGATCAATCATACACTACAAGAAAATCTTTCACACTCAAAGACCTCTGTATGATTGTAGGGGTTGTGTCATAGATTAGGAAGTATATAGGATCTATCACCAGGAGCCTAAGGATGATACAAATCCTACATCATAATAACACATTAATCATAGGTTAGTAGTTATGATATGATGTAACATGCATAAATATAGAAAACAATCTATGTCACTATGTTAGATTTCTATGTGATTCCCAGGATGTGACCTTGAAATACACTAATGACATCTTGAGAATCGTTGAAACCCATGCTATCCTACCTAAATAATTTCCTCATACTATAAAAAATAAAATTATATATTAAAACTAACTTTCAAAGATAAATTACAAAAAATTATAACTTTTTCTTTTATTACATGTAAATGTTTCTAACTTCACTATCCTAGCTTAGAAAATCTACTTAAAAAAATTTATAACTTTGGGATTCTCATTCTTATAACATATAACTATTCTTTTCTATCATGCTTAAAAACCATGGACCATGCCATACTCCACTGACTACATGAACTCCTCACCTTGCATAAGATCCATAGTAAAGTCACTAAGCCTCTCAATGAAGGGTTTATTGACTTATCTTTCTTAGATCCCTTAGAAACTATCATCTTAACCCTACACATCATCAAGAAAGACTTGATTTATCAACTTAACCTTGCTTTATAGGACTATGAGGTAGTCTTAACTAATGACCCTATTGGAGAATTAGTTGTCACTAACCACTAAAATAAAGAAAATATCCTTCAACTAGGGATAAACTTACAAAATTATATCAAGAAATCTATCCTAGTAATACTAGAAAAAAATTCTATCACTTTTTCCAAGGGTTATGATGACATCCCTAGTTTAGATCCGTTGTTAGTTCAACATAACACAATTCTCAAGGATAATTCCAAGATTATCAAATAAATAGCTCAATAAATCAAACCTAACTTATCCTTTGTCATTAAAGATAAGATGGCAAAGCTTTATAACATAGATTTCATATGTCTTGTAGAATACTTAGACTATGTATCCAACATGATAATTATTTCTAAGAAAAATAAAGCCATTGGGGGATATGCATAAATTTTGAAAATATCAAGAAAGTAATACTAATATATGACTTCCTATTGTCTAACATCATCCAACTTATAAACATACTGCTGAGGAACACGTTACTTAGTTTTATGGATGGATTTTTAGGTTACAGTGCAATTCAACTAAACCTTTACTATCAATGTTTCACAACCTTCATGACCACATGGGAAACCTTTTTCTACATAAACATGCCTTTTGAACTCAAGGATACTAGAGTAACATACTAGTGACCAGTCACTTTTATATTTAATGACATGATATTTAAAATCACTAACAATTACATGGATGTGGTAACTATCAAATCCATCATAGCAACATATCATGCCACTAATTTAGACATAGGATTAACCTGATACAACAAGTGCTCATTTATCAAGATCAATATCTATATTAAAGACTTATTCAACAATTTGAAGAGGTTAGGCCTTCATTCATCTACCAATCCTCTTGGGACCTTGCTTAATAGGATGAACACTCTGACTCTAGGTAATGATCCTAAACCTGATGCAACAAGTAGAACCTCTAACTTAATCCCAAGAACTATATCTTTGGTTTAGAAATAGGGAAAATTCTAGGATTCGTATTTTCACCTTGTGACTTCCCATCCCTAGATGTCATGAAAAATGTCAAATATATGTTATATTAGACATTATGCATAAGAATATAATATATCGAATGTGAAATATATGTAACATTCAAGATTATGCATAAGGAAATAATAGAGAAAGAGTAAAAAGAGAAAGAAAAGAATGCTTTATTGGTATGAAAAGTGTATTCAAATTGTGCTCTGAGAGTGTTTCTTGGGGTTTCCTTCCTTTGGCATCTATCCCTTATAGGAAATCCAACACTACCACCATGGTTAGGCCTATAACCTAGTGAGAAAGAATTTCCAGTCCACTTCCTATCCCACTTCACCCAACTCCCATAACTTGCTTGTACTAGCTCTAGCCTTAGGTCAAACCCCCAAAGGTTACCTCAAGAGACACGTTCATTATTATAACATGTCCATTTGGATCTTATTCACAACTACCATTTCAAGTCTTGTTAAGATAACAATAACACTTATTATGAAGAGATATCATCTTAATTAGGTAGCAAGAACATTTGAGAATGGGGACATGACACACCTGATATTATCATAATAGATCTAAACAAGATTAATACAATCATGAACCTCCCACCACCTAAGTACCTAAAAGACATATACATATTGCAAGATAGACTCTAATCTATTCATCATTTTATATGTAATCTTATTAATCAGTTTCATCCTCTTTCTCACCTTCTTAAAAAATCAACTTTTAGCTTTCACTCAATGTATCAAGGAGCCTTCAATGTAATTAAGCATGCCTTTTCCAATCTTACAGTTCTTCATTCTCTTTAACTTCATGTTCCTTTCTATCTTTATTTTTATAAGTCTATTAACTTCATTATATTGATTCTTTACCAATGGTGAAAATATTTTATGCATCTCCCTATCTATTCCACCTCTCACCCCTTCTTTGAATGTAAAATATAATACAAAAACATGAAAAAATATCTCTTATGTTTTTTCTTTGCTCTTAAGAAATAAAGACATGATCTACTGTGAGAAAATTTACATGTAATCTTTTGAGATAATGTTTTATGATTTATTGCTACAAATCCTTATGTTAACAAATACATAGCCAAATGTAAAATGCTTCTCATTAAGTTTGATTTATCCTATATTGACCAATACTCTATCAAAGAGTAATACATAATGGATGTTCATACTTCAACCCCACTATCAGAACATTCCATTATCACAATTCAATCTTCTCCTAGGAAACCAAGTGTGAGAGAGATATTTCCTCTTTCAACTACAACATTGACACATGAGGATTTAGACTCACAATTGTATTTTAATGATGCTTATATAGTTCAAGGTTTTATTCTTTGCACCCAATGCAGCGATCCTCTATAATAAAATTATAAGTTTAATTTTTTATGCACTTATACTGGAGTTGAATATGACAGTCTTAATTAAGACTTTCTCTTACCATTCAAATTAGGAATTAATAGGGCCTATTAATTCTACCAAATTATTTCAAGCTATTATATTAAAATATAAAACCTTATAATACATGTATAATTTTAATTTTAATCATATAAATACATACTTTGGTATTTCCCTGTCGATAGTCATGGATAATGAATCCCAATTTACAAATAAAAAACTTACCAAATTTTGTGAGAAATGTCAAATCACCTATTTATTCTAATAGTCATACTATTTATAATTTAATGATCAATCCAAGTCAACTAATAAATTCCTCATTCATTTGCTTAAAAACATGATTGACAAATCCCAACATAATTGCCATACCCACTTATCCCATGTCTTTTGGAATTACTAAATTAGATTTAAAAACATAATATTCTGAACATGTTTCATGTTCACCTATGAGTTAGAGGCTATGTTAATGCTAGAGCTAAATGTTTTGTCTTTTTAAGTAGCTTTGAACAATTGAATAGCAAATAAGAAGATTGATAACATGTGTTGTGTTAAGCTAGACATCTTGGAAGAAAATTATGATTAGATGGTAGTCAACATTTAGAATCATCAAAAATCTTTATACCCTCACCGAGATAAGCATGATGGATTGAGGGAAATTAAAAAATGTGATCTTGTCCTAAGACATTTTCCTAATGTCAAAGCTTTTGAGTTCTCCCCAAACTGACAAGGTTCTTTCATCATTCTCAAAATCCGTAGTAATGGAGCTTACTATTTGATAGATTCATATGGGAATCAATACATGGATCCTTTCAATAAAGCTTAGATTAAATGATACTACATTTGAGGTAACAAAAAAATGTAAAAATATACATAAGGTTTTCTTGAACTCTTTTTCATCTCATCTACATTTTATTACATCACTTTTGATTCCCTCCCTATCTTTCTCTTCCTCTTCTTCTCTCTTTTTCTATATTTTGATATTTGTCTTCCATATCCTTCATGTAATTTCATCTATCTTCCTTAATCTCTACTTGTCCCATTGTACTAACATTTCTTCCTATAACACACTATGACAAGGACATTCATAAATAATTATTCTTATATAAAGAGCAATGAGTGTTGTACTATTTTTACTCCATGGAAGGCTATGTTAAGTTTGCATGGGATCAGGAGAAAATTTGATTTATTAAATATTAATTTTCCTTAAAGTGTGGGACCTCACCATACCCCCACTTCTATGGAATAGCTACTCATCTTGGTGTGTTGGAAATGTCCCTTATTTTTCCCCCATTTTATTATTTCTTCTTTTTTTTGTAACTTTACATTTCATCTTTTGTGTCATGTTTCTCCTTCCTTCCTTCAACTTCACTTTCCTATCCCTTTTTCTTTCCTCTAATTAACACATAAATGAGGATTAAGAGATTTTTTTCTAATATAGTAATGGTATCAGTGGTATCTCTTTAACAATTTAGTGAGATTAGATATAGTGATGCCCTCTTTCGTGGCATAACATGATCCTTATGATTGGTGTATTAGTGATATTCTCACATTTTTTCCTTCTTCTACTTCTTTCTTCCTACTTTTCTCATACATGTATATTAATTTAATCATTTGTTCTCTTCTAAATGGATCCTTATTTGATACCTTCAAAACTTCCATTAATAACAAATAATGTTGTATTAACTTTTTCAATTCCCAAGTGGTCAAGACTAAGTGTGACTTTAAATTTATTCCACTTGAGTTAGAGCATCAAATGCACTAAAATAAACATCAAAAGGTGAATTTTTAGCTCCAAAGGACCTCTAAAATTATTCCAACTCATAACCTAGCTTATGAACTTCATTTTTTATGATCTTATAAAAGTTTAAGAATCAAATGTTTTCTAAGAATTAAAGATGAAATGAATTTGGTGTTAGCATAATCCCTAGAACACTACTCATACATCACATGTAATCCTAGATCATTCTTTTTTCATCACTTACACCAAAACTATATTTTGGCCTCAAATTAGGCTCTATAGGATCTAAAACGACTCATCTAAGATACTTTTGACATAACAGGTTCCAAATTTTATAATTTTAGTATTTTGCCCTTAGGATTCAAATGATTAAAATTTTTGTAAGCGTTAGCTAATTAATTTTGTACCTGCTTATTTGTTTCATTAGTAATCAAGACTAAGTATGGTTTGGATATTGTTCCACCTAAGTTTGAGCATCAAACTCATCACAAATTGCATCACAAGGCACATTTTTAGGTCATGAAGGTCTCTAGGAATCATTCCATCTCATGAGATCCATTTTTGATGATCTTAGAAAACCTCAACTACCAATTTTTTCTACAAATTGGAGGTGAGATGAGTTCCATGTCAACACCATCCATGGACCACTACTTCCACATTAGCTATACCTTTAAATCATCCTATCCATGTCACCTACAGTAAAACTATATTTTAGTATCAAATTAGACCTCATATAACTTAAAACTACTTATTTAATATACTTTCACTATTATAGATACAAAATTTTAAAATTTCAATAGTTTGATTTTCGGACCTTAGGGACAAAAATTTTGCTAAGTGTTGGATAATGATGATGCTAACATTAATGTTAGCATTAACATCATGGTTTCTACCATCTTCACAATCCATCACATCTACATTTTGACTCAAATCCTAAATTCCTAGGCTTCCCATTGACATCAATTTGGGCACTTAAAATGGAAATTTCAATAGGATTTAAGGTAATCATAATACTCCATAGGTGAGAAAATATGGAATGTATTGATAGATCTAAAGAACATAGGATAAATCTATGTGCTAAGTGCATTGGGTTTTATTAACCATGGTACAAAGAAAGTGGATGAGATTTTTATTAGTGTACTTAGCTTAACCTTTAGATTGAGGATAATATGATGATGAAAATGATTAAGTTATATAGTACATGAAACACAAATTAGCTACCTATTTACTTTTAAATTGAGGTTTTTTGTTAGTTACAATTTAAAGAGGCATACCAAAGTAAGTTATTATATGATTAAGGATGAAATGATAAATGAAGTGGCACGTGATGAAATGCAAAAGAAGAGCCTCTACCCAGATAGTAAAATACTTTGTAGAAGTTAGAATAAATTAGTTCTTATAATAGAACCAGTAAGATCTAAACCTCATTTTTGAAAGATCCATGTGATCTAAGACATGTTAAGCTCCTATTAAGGTCCATAGATAAGAGAGTCATGCCTTTGACAAGTATTGCACATCTTGACTAGGTAGTAAGCATATTTGACTATCTTGACTAGGTGGTAAGCATATGTGAACCTATGTTTCTACCAAAAAAATATTTTGAGTGAATAGGACTATCTTAGAAATTGTAAGATTGAGACAATGTAGAAGATTCCTCATAGAATATTCCTTGATAAAAAATGTTGGCTACATTTGTACAAAGCATCCTTTTAAGTAAACATGAGATGACAAGGAGTTTCTATTGACCTTTTGGTATGTCAAAACCTTAGAGAAAATGGAGACTATAGAATGTGTGTGTAGGTTGTAGTTTTGTAAGACCATAAATGAATAAGGACTTTAAGACAAGATTTGAGTTAGAAAAAGAGATCTACATGTATGCATCATTACAAAGAATAAGTGGATAAGATGAAGACAATGAAGAAAATGGAGTCTACAAACCAAAAAAAGACATTTTGATGACTTCCAAGATGACAAAGAGAAGGAAATTCCCTAGAATCCAAAGTGTAGAAGTGGAGTAGACATCCATAGAAAATAATAGATGTCCATATGGCAAGATAGACATCTACTAGAAGATGTCTATAGGTAGACATCTATAGTATAAGTTAGATGTCTCTCTTGCATTGTACCTTATATCATTTGGACATCTAAACCTCAAAGTAGATGGCTATACTAGTCGTTGCATGAATGTTGAGATGTTTTTAAAAAATTATATCATTGTTTATTCTAAGAAATTCTATTCTTGCTCTTCATTTTTACATCATTTTCTTGATTTTTATTACATTGAGCTTTAAGTACAAGGGTCTATAAATTTAGTTACACTATCTTCTTATTCTTTTTCTTCTTCCTTATATCCCTACAGGGTTGATGTACTTCTTACAAGAAGACATCCTTATTGAGTTTGTTACGATCCTACAAGATTGAGTGGTTTTGTCACATCAAAACACTCCAAATAGGAGCTTCATTTTGTAAAGAATGTGGGATCCTATAAACCATATTTTGAGCTTTTCAAAAGCTTGTAGATTGAGTGCTTTCATACCAACAAAATACTCTAAAGTGGAGCTCAAAGCTTATTCAAGGAGTGATGCCCTTCAACCACATTTATGAAGAAACAAAGTCTAAAGGTGTGCACAAATTCTACTCTCTGAGTGTGGATGTACCCAACTTGGGGAACCATATAAAATTTTTTGTGCTTTTGTGTCTAGTGAAATTTTAATTTAGGAACTTATTTAACCCTTCTTCTCTGTTATCAATCCACAAGTGGTATAAGAGCTTGGTGCTTTCAAGTTCATGCTTCAACTTTCAAAAGTAAAATATGGAGGAGACATACTACAAAAAGCCATCAATGTTTGATGGGTTTGACTTTGCATATCAGAAGGCAAGAATGTAAGGCTTCTTCAAGTCCTTGAAATTTGAGAGATGGGATTCAATCCTTGAAGGCTACATACCACCAATCAATAGTGCCTCAAAATTTCTCAAGACATGGAACAAATGGGTGGCTAAAGAAAAATATAAGTTTATGTATGTTCCTAAAGAAAAAAATTGTTTATATTGTGCATTGAATAAAATTGAATTTATAGAATAGCTAGGTGTAAGACTGCTAAGGAAATTTGGGAAACCTTAGAGACTACCTATGAGGGCACATTTATAATTAAACAATTAAAAATTTTAATTTTGCAAAGTGAATATGAAAAACTCAAAATGAAGGAAGGTGAAAAAATAAAGGATTATTTCTCTTGAGAAAATGATATTTTCATAGCAATTAGGGGTACAAACAAGGACTTGCTTAAAAGAGATGTAATTATAAAAATGATTCAAATAATATAGTCTAAATTTAGACCTAAGATTACAACTATGGAAGAAATTAGAAACTTTTCAGTCCTTAAATTTGAGGATCTTCAAAGTGCTCTAATTACTTATGAGATGAATCTCATATGTGAAGATGCAATTTACCAAAAAAATGTTACTCTAAAATTAGCATCAAAAGATAAGGATTAGGTTGAATAATAAATGAATAGGGAAGATGAACTTGCTCTGTTATCAAAAATAGTTCAAAGACTTCTTACAAGGAAAGGGAGAAGCTTTAATCCACCAAGACCAAATCAATTCAAAGGTAAGGAAAAAGGTTAAATTTATATGAATTCAAATATTGAGGCATTTTCCATAGAGTGTTGGGTATGTGGTGGTAGAGGCCATGTGGTCTCTGAATGTCCTAGCTTAGGTAGGATGCAACTAAGAGATAAAAATGAAGCTAACTTAGGAAAGAAAAATTTCTACACCAACTAGGATGACAAAGACCAAAGTGAGGAAGAGGTAGATGCCACTTCTAAATATTCACACCTCATCTACATGGCCCTCATAGATGATGATGCTAGAATATCTGATGATGATGATCAAATAATGGATACTAATGAAGAAAGGTATGACATTTTGTGTAATGAACCTTTATCTCTTCAAAATATTTTTATAAAATTAAATAAGGAATTGAAGAACAAGGATCATGATCTATCTTTATTAAATATAAAAACTTTAGACCTCACATAAAAAATCATATATAAGGAATAAGAATGAAAAACTAACCTTATCCTGTGAACACATAAAGGAAAAACTTGTAGATGCTAAACTCATAAATGACAAGTTTGTCAACGGAAAATAATACCTCTAAATAGTTTTTGGAAAAGAAATAATTTCACATGATAAAAGTAGACTAGGATGCTATCAACAAGAACAAGCATCTACACAAAATTTATCCAAACAAGAGGCTACTCCAAAGATTGAAGTGACAGCTGGCACTACATCCAAACACAGAGTCCTCAAGGTTTGATCACTTTAACCAAAATAAAAATGTTATATGTTATTATTGTAATATATTTCAGCATAACCAATGAAAATGTGATTTAAAGTATTATCACATGAAAGCTTGGTCATATCACAAGACTCCTTGGTCTTATCCAAAAGCACCTAGAAAATAAACCTTGTAGGAACAGAAGAAATGAAGGATAAATCAAAAGGGAAAAGAAGTTAAAAAGGTGAGGAGAATAAAAAAAAAGAAGAAAGTGAAAGAATCTTCTCCAACAATTTTTTGAAAGTGAGCCAGACTTTAGAAATAGAAGAAATATGTATGAAGGGAGGTACTTTAAAAGAAGAACCTGATTTTCAAGCTCCATAGGCATCTTCATTTCCTTTAGCAAGCTAGGTAAGTAGAGGTAATTCCTCATTTCGTTTTTGTCTATCTCTTAAGGCTATAGTCCTTGGCAATCATTTCCTAAACCTTTCTTGCTAAGACATCTACAATAGACATCTATCATGAGATGTCTACATAAGAAGTTAGACATCCACATTCCATGTTATATGTCTATCTATAATCATGGTATACATGACATAGACATTTCTACCATAAGTTAGACTTCCATATTTTCATAAAAAATCCTCAATGACAATGATTATATAAATCCAAACATTTATTTTTCCCTCATTTTTCCACCTCTAAGCTTAGACAACCAAGAGCAAATGACCAGGGATTCCCACATAGCATACATCAATTGATTTTTCTCCTATAAATCCATGGACCATAAGAAGTTTGGAACATTCAAGCCACTACTAAAGAAGATTAAGAAGTTCAAGGGAGCTTCCTCTAGCACTGTAGATACCTATACTTCACAATTTTGATCCATTAGCATCAAGCATCAGTTTGAGGTAACTTGAATTAACTCTATTATTTCTAAACATTCTCTTTGCTTCTAACAACATTGTTAGAAAGAATTAATGACATTATTTCAAGTGTTAAATTAGGTTTCATTCATTTCCATGAACGTTTGTGTAACTAAAATTCTCATAAGGGAGTTTTATAGTAATATTATCATCACAAATGCACCTATTAGGGTTCTCACTTCCATGGTTGAGGGGATATTGATTGAAGTTTCTCCACAAGTTGTAAATGTGATTCCTGGAATATCCAGTATTGATGTTCACAATGTTACCATTCATTTCATGATAGACATTTTCACAAATGGTTTGATTTATATTTTCCAAGATGAATTTTATAATTCTTTTTTTGGGCAGTCTATGTCTCTACGTAGTGGACAAGTCTTAGAAGTCATATGTCTTTAGATGCTTTCACCCTTTCTCTCATTATTTTATATAATATTATCATAAAAGGAGGAAGTTATAGCTCTTTGTTTCTAGCCCAAGCATTCATTATTTATTACCTTCTCACTAATTAGCCTTTGGAATTAGGTCATATTCTCTACTAATACATGTTGGGTCTATTCACCAAAGAGACAGTCAATGGGCATCCTCATCTCATCAATTTGTTGATCTATTAGAGAGGTGTTCTCATTCCTGATATGCCTTTAGTTAAAGGGAAGAGGAGCCTTGGTGAGTATTTAGACGAGAGGAGATCCATCCATGCTAACATAGCAAAACCTAGCACTAGGCTATACAAATTAAGAAAGAAGGATTTGCATTATCATCTCAGGCCTCTCCTCACTTATGAAGGTCCAAATTAATTGGAAGCCAGATGAGATCCTTTCTCAAGAAGCTACTCTAATATTTTTCTTGAAATATTAGGATGACTGGTAGGAACCTATCTTTCCATCGTAAGAGAATGAATGCACCTAGAGTACCTCTTCCTCTAGATGGATAGTAGTTTGAGGAGATCATCATCCCACTCATATTAAATAATAAGGAGGATTTTCCACCTCTAGATACACACTCAATAGCTATAGGGCCATCCTATACATATGACTTAGGAAATGCATCTGATTTGGAGGAGCTTGATACACCACCTACATAAGTCCTAGAGAGATTCTTGATCCTATGTGACCTAGACCTAGATCTCAACATCATGATGATGCTTCAAAAAATTTTAAGTAGCAAGTCATGGAGAGAATTTTTAGGCCTTTTTCTTAGTTAAGACTAGTTGACCCCATCAAATATTAGAGGAAGTGAACTTTCTTATCTTCTCAATATTTCACATCTCATCCATCCACTTCATCCTAGTTTTGCATGAAGCTTCATCCTAGGAGGACTCTAGTCCAGGTTCCATCTTTAGATGATGATGATATGTAGCATGTATCTAATACCAGTGCTAGCACTAGTAGTGATGATGATGAGGAGGATACCTACAAGCCTTCTCATGCAAATACTACTTCTAATGATGTGTTTGATGAGGCTACCAAGATCAATGATTAAGATCCTTCATTGGACCCTCCTTTTGGGTGATGTCAAAAAAGGGGAAGAATTTTGAATAGTTTATGGATTATATGGCTTGTACATTTTTGACCTTTTGTAAATGGTTATGGATATCAATAATATGTTATAGCTTTTGTATGTGTTTATTTTATGTATATGGATAGTTTCTTTCTATTAGCTTGATGGACCTATTTATGGATATCTATGGAGGGTAAGGATAGATAACTGTGGAATTCATGTTTTTATATATGGATTCATTAGTTGTGTTATATTATGAAGATACATTTGGCCCTTGGACAATTTATGGAGATCTCTTTTTTTATCAATCTTCCCTTCTTATGGTTTGAATCCATTATCTTCACCCATTTAATCCTTATCATAGTGATACCCTCAGCAACCATTGGAATTTATATGTCTTACTTATTTTTACTGTTTGTCATTTAATTTATATGCCGTTATATGCACTAACCCATTTTGTTTTGTTTTTGACATCACAAAAAAGAGGGAAGTTACTGACCTTTTGGTATGTCAAAACCTTAGAGAAAATGGATATTATAGAATGTGTGCATAGGTTGGAGTTTTTTAGGACAATAAATGAACAAGAAATTCAAAACAAGAGTTGAGATTAAAAATGAGATCTACATTGAGATGTCATTATGAAGACTAAGTGGACAAGATGAAGACATGGAAGGAAACAAAATTTACAAACCAAATAAAGACGTTTTAAGGACTATCAAGATGCCAAAGAGATAAGGAATGCCTTAGACTTTAAAGTGTAGAAGTGGAGTAAACATCCATTAAAAATAGCAAACATTTATATGGTAAGATAAATTTCTACTAGAAAAATCTATAGGTATATGTTTATAGTATAAGTTAGACATCTCACTTGCATTGAAATTGATATAAGTCGAATGTCTAATCCTCGAAGTATACATCTATACTAGTTATTAAATAGTCATTGCATGAACTCTAAGGAGTTTTCAAAAATACCAAGGCTATAAGATGATGTCAAAATCTTTGGAATTGAGTAAGCACTATTCACAAAAATTTCTATCATTTTTTATTCTAAGAAATTATATTCTTTCTCTTCATTGTAACATCATTTACTTGATTGTGATTGTACTAAGCTTTAAGCACAAGGATTTGTAATTTTAGTTACACTCTTTCCTTATTCTTTTTCTTCATTATTGGAGCCCTATGAGGTTGATGTGCTTCTTCCAAGAAGACATCCTTATTAAGCTTGTGAGGATCGTACAAGATTAAGTGATTTTATGAAATCAAAACACTCTAGAATGGAGCTCAATTTTGTAAAGGTTGTGAGATTCTATAAATCATATTTTGAGGTTGTTGAGACCTTATGGGGTTAAGTGGTTTCATAGTGAAGAAACACTTTAGAGAAAATATCAAATCTTATATAGGGAGTTATGTTCAAAAAACCACTTTTTATAACAACAAAGTTTGTAGGTGTGCACAGATTCTAGCCTCCAAGTGTGGACATACCCATGTTAGGGAACCACATAAAATTTGGTGTGCTTTTTTACGAATGTAATTTTAATTGTAGAAATTATTGAACATCGATTCTAAGTTTTCAATCCAATGTTTCTACAATAGTAACCTAATAAGGAAGATTAACATATTGCTAATTATCATCTTCTATATTGATAGTACTTATAAATACATTATAAGATTCATGATAGGTGTTAAGTAAACTAACTACATGAGTTGATCTATCATAGTAGAAGGATCATCATGGATAATGAAGGTTGCTAATGCATGAGCTAGCATATTTTTGAAATTTGGGATATGGCTCAAAATATGAGTAGAATAGGAAATAATAAGTTTATTAGTCATTTCTAGATAAGAAACTAATTGAAAATCCTTGCAATCATAGTCATTATTATATTGGTTTATGATAAGATGAAATTCACCATAGATAGTAATAATTTTAACATGATTTTATAAGGCTAGCAAAAGACCTCATATTTAGCAATATTATTGGTGCAAGGTAAATTAAGCTTGTAAGCCTAATAGATAACTTACATAATGGAAGGAATAAGGATACATGTTGAACTAGATCTAAAGGATGTGTGTGCCTCATAGAAATAGAGAACATCATTTGAATCCTTAGCATTAATATATAAAAATATGAACAATGTTGATTTTTTAGAGGAAGAGACAAGATCAGCTATGGCTTAACCTTTGATCAAATGTTGAGATAGAAAACAAAGTTGCAACTTAATGAGAAAAGTAATTTAATGAACTAAGTGATGGTTATCAAAAGGTTTGTTAGTGTTGAATTTAAGAATGTTATCTTTGCAAATAACAAATACCTTAGCATTGGAAAGATGATATCTCCACTTTCTTAGGGAGAAGATAAAACTTAGACAAGACTTTTAATATCAGAGTATCTAGTCTCATAGTCTAAGAAAGAATGAGATATGTAGCATATGGGAAGATTAATGTCATCTTCTAGCCTTGGAGATAGCATGGTGAATCACCCTTAAAAAAATTCATGTGACAAATAAAAAGCCTAATTGACAAGAAGTTGCATTGTAATTTCATGAGAATTTAAAGATAGAAATAATTTTCTATTTTTCCATCAAAAATCCTACCATATGGTGTTGTTCTTGTAGTTTTTTAGATAATTTCTCATGTGTAAAATGAATTTTAGGATCTTACAAATTATAAATTTCATTTAAGTCAATGTGTTAAGGTACAAAATGTAAATACATTTCCAATATTAGCATCAAAAGGCCAAAAACATTAGTGGCATATCTGTTGGAGTTTGGGCCATAAAAGTAGCCTAAATGTAGTACTAAATTTGGAAAGAAAATCCTTCATAGGTTAGTGGTTCATAGGCTAAATATTTTGGGTGGTGAAAGTGCCAAATATGGTGTACTTTAATGCATAAAAAGTCAAAAAAATTGGTGGTTTATAGGCTACATTTTTAGATGGTGGAAAGTGACAAATATGTTGTTATTTTAGTGCATAAAAAGTTAAAAAATATTGATGCATCATACACTATAGAAATTGACCACCAAATGACATCAAAAAAATTGTAGCAAATGTAAAAAATTAGGTAGAATCAAATCATCAAAAAAATCAAAGCATTCATAGCCTATTTAAGCTAAATTTTTCTTCATTTTAAGGTCTTTTGGATCATTTTTCTTTTAGCCAAACTTGATACTTTTTGAGTAGAGAAAAATATAAAAGTTCATAGCCTTCATCACCAGTGCAAATTACTAAAGTAATAAAACCTATAGTAGCAATCATCCCAATGTAGATCAGTTTAGCAAACTGGTGCAGATCAATGTGGAACACATCTTGACTCCTACACTAAGCTGAGAAGATATTTCATATTCTTGGGCTATAATAGTTTTGATTTGTGTAATCCAAGACCTATTTCAACTATTTTTCATAATATTTATTATAACAATTGTAGTTTTCTTTGTTTAGCCATATCATCTTGTTCTATTTTTTTCTTGGTATTAGTGTTGCCTTTGGCTATGTCTTTATACATTTATGCTTGTATTCTTTCATTTTATCATGAGGCAATAGACTCCCCAACCTCTCAAGTAATCAAAAAGGCCATTTGAGATACTTTAAATCCTTTTCTAAGGCTTGTTGGATCCAAGATTAAACTATTACATGTTGGGAGTTTCAATTTTTTTCTAGCACTAAATGTTTTAGTTGTTATAGTTTCTATCACTAGAAGGACGGCCTCCACCTAAATTCTTCATCAAAACCTATTTAACAATCTATTTCTTATTTCTAACTTTGATTATTAATGTATTTGAAACATTAAAATTTATTTTGGATTTTCCTAATGCCTCAACATGTAGAACCAAAACTAATTTTTAGCCTAAAACAAAAATTTCCATTTTTCACAGTGCAATTGTAGTGCTACTCCTCTTTCTCAAAAATCTATAATTTTTGAAAATTTAATTTTTATCATTGTAATGCATACCACTGGTGCAACTTCCTATTCTAGGTAGTTTAAAATTTAATTTTTTTGGTTGTAGTACATGTTGGTTTTCTTATTTCTTGCACTTGTACTTTGTATGTTTTCTATGTTTAGCTACACACATTAAAGACCATTTTTTGTTTTTCCAATGTAGCTAAATGTTAGAAAATTTTATGGGAAATTTTTAATTTTTTATTACAGTGGAAATTAATACATTAGATTTTTCCAAGTTGAAAATCTTAATATGTTGGCATCTTTAAAAGCTATTACTCTTAAGAGTTAGCTTATTACATTTCATAAGTTATCTTATTAAATTTTACAAGTTAGCTTAACATGTTGATTTTTTCATAACTTGGAACTCTCACATGTTAGAGTTCATAATTTAGGATTTTCATATGTTGGCGTTACATCTTTTATGTCTTCTCACTATTTGATAGTTTTACCACATTACTTCGTACACATGGCTTCTAAGCAAGAATTTGTTTGTATTTACAATCCCAAGAATTCAATAGTGGTAGAACATGCACAATTTCCTAGGAAAAGGGGAAAAGACCTAGATTATCCAAAAATTAATGAGGATTATGATAACATCATTTGTGCTAAGATCCAAGTAGGCCTCGTTATCCCATGTACTAAAGTGAAATCAAAACATCAATTTGAGATCATCCACCAAAATGGAAATAGTACATTTCCTCACCCTATGATCAAATTAAACTAATAGACTTTCATATGTGCATGATAACACAACTAGTAGAACTAGATAAAGAAAGTAAGGAGATCAACTTAAATGAAGACCAAGAGGACTATCATGAGTTTGAAGCAGAGCATCAACTGGATACATTTATAAAAGATCTTTTTCAATGGTCAACTATACAAGTGACCATCACTGACTTCACACCTACTATATCCTTTGTGAATTAGGTTTCTTAGTCTACTCCCTTATTTCTTATCATGGTCATGTCAACACCCATTGTACAAATGCACCAATCATAGTCAACATCCTCTTCCACATCCTTGTTCTCAATAATTCCATTTACAACAAACCTCATTCTATGTGATTATTGCTAGTGGTATCCTTCTTACCACCTTCTTTCTTCATCCTAGTGGATCCCTCTTTGGAACTCTAGGTTTTATACACCTCCTTTGTCCCCTTTGTCCTAAACATGTAAATCCAAACCTCATTCTCCTTATTTAATCCTCCTATGAATATCATCATCCAGCCCCTCTCATCAATACTAATGCCCATTACACATTCTAAAGCAATCTAGTTTTTCCCAAAATTGTCAATTCAAATACACCAACTTACAAAAATACTTGAAGGCTTGGATTAATCCTTCCAAATTATCTAAGATGTCACCTAAGAGCTACGGAAGCTTAAGGACTACATCACCAATATGGTGAAAATTATGGACTTTTATCAAGATGTTCCCATTAGTCTTACCATCTTGTAGATAAATCTTCCCATGCATGTTCTTATTTCCCACTTAACTAAATACAATAATAAAGATGATCCTAATCACACCACATGACCTTCTATTCTAAGTACTTCTTGTTGCAAGCTTGATCCCATACCATGATGTGCATCTTCCCTGTGTATCTAACTAAAAAATCCTTGGATTGGTACTATGCCTACCCAAAGACTCCATCACCTTTCTATATGACTTATTTTCACAATTCATTAATCATTTCAAGTGTAACTTGAAATGTAATAAAACATTGGACCAACTTATGAAAGTTAAACAAGTGCTCCTTAAACCTGATCAAAAATTCATACAAAGATGAAATGCCATCTTTAATGAAATACCTGAATCCATCTATAAAATACATCTTTTGGACATTTTCAAGGGGGTGGTTAACAATTTCATCAGGTCCAAGCTATATTACATAGACTCACGGTCACTTAGCCAAGCTTTTTCTGAGACCAAAAATATAGAAGATGTTTTGGAAGCCAATAATGATCCAACATATGTAACATACAAGAACTAACATATGAAAAAGGGTAAGGTCAAGGGAAAACAAAATCATGTAGTTGTGGCCACTATGGCCAAAGAAACAAAAATAATGTAAGGACCAAAAACAACACAACCAAAGGCCCTTGCCACCATTGCTGAACTATCAATAGTAGGTACTTCCACGTCCAATCCACCTACATCAAAATTTGAATGAAAAGACTTGTCGAATTACACAAAGCTACCTATGAAACCATCTAGGCTTCTTGATCAGTTACTTAAAAGTGGCTATATCCAATACTAGTAACTGACTAAGAATTTCCATAAGAGGCATGATCTTCTATGTGAGATCGCTAAAGATCCCACTATAGCCACAAAGGATGATCCACCCATGTCCAAATACTTCAAACTAGATCAATTTTGGCACTATCATCAATTGGCCACCCATGGTACTAATTTTTTATTTTCTCTAAAAGATAACTTAGAGAAGATGATAGATAGTGAAGAGTTGATTCTAGATGCATCCAACTTAGTTAGGCCAAAAAACTAGAGCATGCAAGTGTATAAGGACCCATTTAACACTAATAGTGATCACTATATCATCACCATATTTACCATTAATAATAATCCTAAAGTTATTAGGAAGCCATTTATGATTTAGGTACCTCCATATGATGAATGAACTTCAACTTCCATAAGTTTGATAACTCCTTTTGTTATAAGGATACCACTACCTACATCTCCCAAGAAATTTTTTGTCATTATGATGCTCCCTCCATCAATGTTCTTCCATGGTAGCTAATGCTTCACCTCCATAAATAGACAATCAAAAATCACCTCCCAAATAGGACAAGAAGCTAGCTCCTAAGCCTAAGGTTAAGGATAACAAACAACCAAAGGTATGGAAGGAAGTAGGTCCACCAAAGCCTACTCCAATTTTAGTAGTACCAATGAATAACAATGCCCAAGTCACTTCAAAAAGCTAATCTAGGAAGAGTGATCAAAAAAAAGAGAAAGAAAATAAATCTAAACAACAAATACTAAAACATGAGATCAAAATCATGGGTAGAATGGATACAATTAAGAACAAGAATAATAAAAAATCATTGAACAATGAGAAAGACTCCCTCACTACCATGGAGTATGTTAAGCTCTTACTTAAATATAAAAACATCTCTTTAAGCTTATGTGGCCTAGTAATAACCTTCTCTACTCATTTTGAACCCTTAAGATGTTGACTTCCATTCCTATCAGTGAAGTCATACTGATCAATGAGGAGTCCATTCATGAAATAATGATGCCACCTTCACTTAGGGGAAAAATGAAGTCAACTCCCTTAACATTTCATGATAGTGTAATAATGATCAACTCATGAACTAGTAAGGTATCAAGTACCCCTCTCTTCATAATGATAAGGTTTGGTTAATACAAGATACACCAAGAGCATGTTAATGATGGAGTAGAAATGAATGTTATGCCCTTTGACATTGTACATCATTTAGTCTTGGTAGAACACATTCAAAACACTTTCACCTCTACTCTTAAGTGTTTTAACAAGTCATGGGTAGTAGAGATAATATTCATTCCTCTACACTTCATCTCTAGAAAATAATTCCATACATCTATCAATCTCTTATTGGTGAAAGAGATACTAAGGTTCAATCTAATCCTATGGAGGCCTTGGTTAGCCAAATTACTAGTCTCTTCTCTTATCCATCAAGAAATTCACCTACCTTACAAGGAAGGTGAAATTATAATCCATGGAGATGGCATAGTTCCCTTATCCATCAACAATGTTGATGTGGAATATGGATCTGAGATGAAGTTTTAATAAGAAACTTGTACCACCAAAATTGAATTCAGGAATCACAATGATGTTGATCAAGCAAAGACCAAAAATGATGAGATCATGAATAAATCATGGAAAGAGCTTTTATTTAAAATTATGGGTGAAAGGAATAGGGAGTACAAAATTATGCAATAAAGGCCTTACACCTTCCCTAATATTTTGAAGATTAGAAAATAATTGCACGATTGAGTACGTCGCCTACTCATTTAGCCTTATACAATATGATGTAGCCTTTTACTTTTTAGCCTAGTTTTTAACTCTTATTTACATAGTTTAATTTTACTTTGCAAGCCTTTTCCTTGTTATACCATATATACTATTTTACAACATAACCTCACTTTACATTTTTTATGTCAAATTCACAATTTATGCCTATTTCTGTTACATTTAAATAAAACTAGAAAACCACATAAAGAACAAAAAACTTAAAATCAAACTAAAAGCATGACCTACCAATGACTTAAACTAGTGTTGTACCATGACCTAAAACTAGTAATTTTATAGTCTCACTTTTGTATTTCTCTTATGTCTACACTATGGCCAATTATGCCTTATCTTAAACCTTTATTGTTTTATCATCAAACTTTACTTGGTAGCCTTATTATTTTAACTGGTAGCCTTTTATTCAAAGAAAAATATAAAACAAACTAAAATTGTGAAACATTAAAAAACAAAAAAATTTAAGTTATAATTAAAAACTTCCATACAAATTGCCATAATCACACTATGTGATAAGATGACAACAACAAAAATATATAACAGTAGCCATAGTTGGAGAGTGCTACATGATAAAAAAATAAGAATAATATAGTTTCTAAGTTTATAATGGCCAAAACAATAACAGGGCTAATAGTGTAGTAAAAACCAATAGAGCAATAGAACACAATAGGATAAACATATATGCTAAAACTAAGCTATAGGATAGGAAGAAGGATCATTAACAACATCATATTCAACATTCTCATCATCATTGTTAAAGACCTATAAGCAATAGAACATACAAACAATTTGTAACCATAAAAACATAAATAATAACAATAACATAAATAAAATATATCTATGAAATCATAAAAACTAAACAATAACACATTTAAAAATATAACATAAAAACTTTAAACACTTTTACATAAACCTTTGGGGATTTAGGAGCTATGTTTTCAAGTGTAAATCTTTGAAGCTTCTAACCTATGAAGAACTTATTCTTCACTTATGCTTGCCCAATTAATGTCTCCTATATCCACTACTACATGGATTTTTTCCTCTCTATACCTATCCATTTCTGTGAATCATGGAAGAAGTTAATAATGGTGATTTCCCCAGATGTAGTAGTGATCTGAGAAACAAGGGACAATAGTAATCATAGATCTAGTGAACATGTTGAAAATTTCATCTACCCCTATTCCCTAAACAAGTAACTCATATTATGTCGTGACTACCTCATGCCATGATTTCATGTAATTATCCTTCTTTATCTTGTATATAAATTTGTGGGCCTTTTCTTTTTTTTGCCCCACTTGAGCACCCATGCATAATAATCATGTCGTTCCTTGGACATTCAAACCAAGAGCTCCATCAGCATGTCTTTTTCCATGCTACTCTTAGATAGAGCAACTTTACCTTATAGAGCACTCCAATAGCAGGACTACTCTATCTCTTTAGTTCAGAAGGAATCCCTATTGGTCACACGTACCTCAATGAATTTCTTACAATCTTTGAGGCTCTTAACTTTGTTGGTCAGCTCCTTGTTTTGCTTCATCAATGCTACAACCTCCTCATGTAGGAACTCATTTAAACATTAGATCTCCTAAAATGTTCTTACACAAGATGTAGCACATTCTATGATCCCTTCATATATCTTTTATGGAACCTTCTCAACATTGGAGGGTAATGCTAGGAACTCATCAAATTAAAAGTCACATAAGGGATTCCATTTTATTTTGGAAACTAAAGCAACATCAAGAAGACAAGAACATTTTAAAAACTTTAAAAATATATAAAATAGTATAACCATAGAAAAATGAAAAATGAAAATATAAAAATTAAAATACATAAAATCAAAACTCTTTAACAATTCTCTTACCAACATGAAGAGTTATTTGTTGTAATCAATCTACCATATCATTCATCATTCCCTTCATGAATTCCAACTTGTCTAGGGCCTCCACCCAAGGTTTGGAGTAGAATGTGAATGTAGATGCTTCTAGTAAAGGTCCATAATCTATAATTTTCATAATAGTTAGACATTAATTGCAAGAAAGATGAACAAAAATCAAAACATAAAACAAAACTTAAAGCACACCATGAATATCATGGGATAGATCTATTACACAATTTCTCTCTAGAGACAGATCATCAAAGATGTAATCCAAGACATCTAGAGCTTCAATGAACCCTCTCCTCCTCTTCTCTATGTTGTTGCTTTTCTTCCATAGCAACCTTGATATCCAACTCTTACTTCTTTCCTACAACAAAACAAAATCAATAAAATATAAAAAAAATTAGCAAACATTAGCAACAAAACATAACTAAAAATACAACAAAAATTAAAAACTAACAATATATAAGAAATTTTTACATGCCTCCAACATCCTGATTTGCTATGTTAAGCTTGATGGTCATCTTCTTAAGAAGTTCTTTCTTACTAGGAACCTAAATGTTGTCTTCAAGACATGGTCTCTTTATCTTCTTTCTAGTAGTACCATTTGCTTCTATTCATAACCTTTTGCCATTATTCACACTTCCATGCATAACATGAGGCTTAATCCCCATGCTATTAGGAAAACATCCATAAAAGGCACTAATACTCTTAGTCATTATATACACTAATTGTCCTATGTCTTCCACTGATGGATCTTGATGGTGCATAACCTGAGTGATATGTCTAGTCTAGGGCATAGAAAGTTCGAAAGCATCATGTTCAACCCATTCTCCATCTCTCTTGATCACCAAGAGCTCTACAAATCTTTTAATATTTGCAAAGAAGAATGTAAAATACACATGATGAATATTATTGAGATTATTATGAAGCTTTTTTATTGCATCCCTTAATCCAATGACTAGATGGGTAGCCCAATCAAACATAGTGCCATCAATTAATACCTTTTTTATGGTCCAAGCCTACTAGAATCCTTTAGTCTTCTTCTATAATAGTAACACAGGAAAGACCTTAGCATGGAAAAGAGGGAATGTCTCATTATTTTCCTTAACATTACACTTATTAAAAGTTAATGTTGTACTGGGGGAAGAGTAAAGCCAAGCCTCCATTTCCTCTCTATAACTTATATCCTTCCCTACTCTAGTGGTAACCTTGGTAGCAGTATAGTGAGTAAAAAATTCACTCACTAGAAAACTAAAAATCTTAGTGCAATAGCTTTAATCCTAAATCCCTAAGGCCTCCAAAATATGGGATTCATGATACCCTAGATGATCTAATAGATCATCTAGGGTCTTGGAAAATGTAAAGAAAGGAAACAAAAATGCAAATATGAAATACAAATCTAAATGAAATGATACCAAAATAAAGAAATAAATCAAACTTGCATAAAAATAAATCTATAAAACTTTATTTCTACAAAAATAAAGAGGGTATAGAAAATGTATACAATATGACCTATAGGAGTAGGGTAGATTCACTTAGACAAGGGTTCAGAATCTATTGAAGCTGTAATAATCAACTCCATAATTCGAATGTTCTTCCACTCATGATACTTTTGAATCCTAGCTACTTTGATAGATATGCAATGTTGATAGTGCTGGGAAGGTGAGAAGTATGAAAAATTTCAATCATCCGAGTGTTAAATGCTAGAATTTGTGGTTCCCAAGTGCACAACACTGATATGAAGATCTCACAAATCTCAAGGGGGAAAAGGAGGTAATAATGGTTACAGGGGTTCCACAATGAACAAATCCAAGAAGCCATGTTTTTGTAGGTTCGCAATACCTCTTGAATGCCAAAAATTCCAAATTATAACAATGCCAAGGAGGTGTAACCTAAAAATTATGTTTGAGATTGTTTTATATAGGGTTTTGGCCATAATTTTTTCTATAAATTGGCTGCAAATTGGAAACATATTTCTATTACATTTTAGGTGGGGTAGGTGCCAAAATCTAGGGGTTTATTATGTATGGAAAGTATCATACCCCCATGGCCATTCCATTTGCCAAGAATAGTAACAGGGGTACAACATCCATACTATGGGGATGGCATCCACATCAGAGGTAGATCTTCCATGCTAGAGGGATGACATCTTTACTAGGGGTAGGTGAGTTATACCCCCATGCATCCTCATTGGGGATAAATGAGTTATAACCTGATGCATCCATGCTGAGAATAGCTGAGTTGTACCCCATGCATCTAGGTTGGAGGTAAGTGAGTTGCATCCTCATGCATCCACATTGAAGGTAGGCAAGTTACATCTGCGTGTTGCCACACTAAAGGTAGGTGAGTTACACCTCCATTCTTGCGTTTCCAATGTAGAAGATGTTATACCCCTTGCAAAACCATCAAAATAACAATTTTGGCATCCCAAGAGGCATTTTCAACTCCCCCCACCAAGCCCAAATATAGACATTATATGAATTTTTTCACTTAGAGGATAAGGCTTGGACTACTTATGAGGCATTTTTCTATGCCAAAAGAATAAAATATGTGAAATTGCATCTTGTGGATTAAAATATTTACATTTAAAGTGATCTTCTAGAATTGGGTTTTATTGGGTGAAGGCTACAAAGGTTACAACATATAATTTCAGTCATGTTTCAATGGCCCCTCTTTATTGATGTTTGGATGATTGACCTAAGAGGCACCAACAAAGAATACAAAATGCCACTACGGGTCCATCACCAATGTTTTCTTTTTGTGCTTGATCCATTTGTGTCGAACCATGTTGAAGAGTGCTTATGATGATGGGATAAGGTCATGATGGAAAGATGATAATGAGGTCATGAAGAAATGGTCATGAGAGCTAACAATGCATTCCAAACTTGAAATCATGGCTATGATATGGCACTAACATGTAAGTTAATCAATTAGTCTTGGCACTTCATGCCTTGAGATATGGTTCACTCAAAAAATATGTTTGAGGAACCAACACTTTACTCCAAGGTTTCTTTAATCATTGGGCTCCTCACTTTGTATGATCAAAACCATTGATTTTATTTTGGTCTTCACTAGTCATTCAACTTCTTGGCAATTTTCATCCCCTTTTTCTTCCTTTTTTCTTTATTTTTGTGGAGTGAAACCTTCATTAGGTTTCTTTGCTAAGGCCAGTTTCATCTAGTTTTCCCATTGAGTGAGTTGTATTATACTCAATGGACTTGGTGGTTTTCCCATTGAATTAAATGTGTTATGTTCAATGGACTTGATGGTTTACCACTAAATGAGATATGCTACATTCAAGTGGACTTGGAGGTGAAGCATGACAAAGGGATGTCATTCAGCCATAGTGCCTGAGTGTCAAACATTTGTCAACATTGTTGCTCAAGGTATGAAAGGTTACAATTAGGTCACAAGGCTAGGTTCAAGGAGTGGTACTAGAAGGAAAGCAATGATTGCAAAGTAAGCATTTTTGGTATGGCAAGGCAAACATACCAAAACTTACACATCAAGATAATATGGTGATTTGTTACAATGATGAGTTATACCTTTGTGATGATTCCTAGGCTTCATCCTACATGCACAACTCTAAGATGAAAAGGAAAGCAATCAAAGAAAGCATGTTGTCATATTACAATGCATGAGTGCATGTGAAATGATGAAGAAAAACCAAGCTACCAAGGTCACCAATGTTGTTAGTTTAAGTTCATAATAGGCCATGTTTCTAGTTTAAGGCCTTGAGAGGCTATGGAACTAGTTTAAGGTTGTAGAAGACTATGTTGCTAGTTTAAGATCATAGTGGGCCATCGTACTAGTCTAAGGCCCTGGAAGGCTATCAATGTTGTCTATTGGCTACATGAGATAACTAGCAAACCAAGCCTTAATAGATCATCATCGTTATAGCATTGCAAACTTTTTGTGATGTGTATCAAATTCACAAAGTATTGCAACTTGTTCATTATTCCAAAAAAGAAGAGAGAGAGAGAGAGAGCAAGTTGGCTCACTTGCTTTAGATCATCAAAGTTATCAACATCAATCATTTCTTGAAACTTGTCAACAATGATAAACAACACTACAAGTAAACATGTAAGTGTTAGATATAATCAAGGCTATATGATGGCTTTAATGTTGCATAATAAGGGTTTGATGTGATTATGATCAGGCTTAAGTTCTAGAGAGGAACTTAGTCCTATGAGTTTTCTCCTCAACATTATGGTCTTGATGGGAATTTCAGCTAAGGTACCCTTCATGATGTTTTTGCCTTTAAGATCAATGACCATCAAGATACTATAGGGTGTTATGGCTGTATAATAAAATGGTTTCTATTCTTAAGGTTTTGATATTTCATCTAACAACATCATGAGAGGGATTTATTTAGGTTTTGAGGCTAGTCAAGTTTTCTTCCTCATCTTCCTAGCTTATTTCTACATGACAACATAAGCAAATCAAGTGGCACCTATGTAATAATATTTTCTAAATTAATAAAGACTAATAAAATATTGTTAATAATGAAAGATATCATGGTAATAGTGCATAAACTAGCCAAACATGTTGCAACGAAGGCCACACCAATATCTAAATAGGGTCAACAAGACTACAATGCATGAGTTCAGGGCAATACAAGGTCAAACATGGTCAAATATGATTACATTTTACTAGTTTTAGTCCTTAGTATGTCATGTTTCCATTTTAAGGTCTTTGAAGGCCATAACATTGCTAGTTTAAGGCCATGGTGGACCATGGTTTGAGGATACAAGGTTGTTGGATGAGGTTCACCATCAACAGAGGTTGTTTTTAGGTTTTTTGGATTGAAAAAGAAAAGGTTTTAGGGCATCCATGCTAGCTCCAAGATGGCTAGCATGGAAGAGGTGATCCCCAGTGTGGATGGAATATCCAAATAGTTTCCTAGGCTTGTTATGGCTAGTTTTTGACTTCTAATGGCTTGCATGTTAATTCAGTTGACTAGGGAAGGGAATGGGCTAGCTTTAGTAGTAGTTTCAATACATGGAATTGGTCTTTAGAGGCTAAAAATGTCTTCCACACTAGCCAACATGGATCTAGCATGGATACCAATGAAAATAAGTTTCGAATAATCTCCACACTTCATCCACACTACTCAGTAGGGAGTTGAGGGGGTGCCCTTTCCTTTTGATCTTAAGGTGATCTAGGAACTAAATTGGCCAAGTTTCTAGGCACATATGGCTACAAACTATAATTTCCCATGTTTTTGATCAATTTTGATCATGTTTGAAGGCTATTTAGGGTCATGCAAGGTTATATCCATCCTAATCCATGTTGGGGGTGGGGTAGTGGTTACTGTAGTGTGGAGGAAAGGATTTGATGGATTTTAGGGGCTAAAACAGGGTCAAATAATTGCAATTGCAAGGTTGTAAGTTCCTAGGTTTTGCTAGTGTCAATTTTGGCTCTCCCAAGGTGTCAATCTACTGTTTGAGGGGGAAAGGTAGCTCATCCATGTTGGCTTCAAGCTACCTAGCATGGATGAGGAGTTCCCACCATGGATGGATCAAAAATACTAGATGTAGGCTTCTTTTAACCATAATCAACCATGCATGCCAGCTCCCATAGCCATCGATGTTGAGCGTTAGGCTCTAGGAACAAAATTAGGTGGTTTTGATGGTTTCTAAGTGGTTTTATAAGTTACCCCTCTTGTTCCACGTTGGCTCCACATTGCCAATGTGGGTCCGGAATGAAGTATCAAAGATGATTAGTTTCTGGCTATTTCTTTAAAATTTTAGGTTGTGCATGCATATCTCTAGGGTTGCTAATCTTGATGGTTGAATCCTAGGATAAAATTTGGTAATTTTAAGGGTTCTTTGATGTTTTTTGAAATTACCCCTTTGGTTCCATGCTAGCTCCAAGCTATCCAATGTGGAATCAGCATGGACGACCTTAGGAGGATGGGTTTTTGCTACTTATGATCATTTTCAAGAATTCTAGTGGATTTTAGAAGTGCTGATAGGATTGTAGAGTAGGTATAAGGTAATTTTGCATTGTTTTGATGTGCCTGTGATCCTCCATGAATCTTTATAGCTATATCCATGTTGGCTCTACATTGGCAAGTGTAGAAGAAGGGAGTGCCTAGTGTAGAACCTAAGAAAATCATGGAATAGGATAATTGTTAATAATTTTTTCTTGCCAAAGAATTTGAGGGGGTTGGGCTATATACTAAAGTTAGTTTTAGGGTCAATCTTGGAAGTTTTGGATATCCGCCCTCCATCCACATTTTTTCCACATTGGCCAATGTTGAAAGGATCCCCCTAGCTTGAGTCAACTTAGATCCAAATTTTAGGATACTTTAAATAAGATTTGATAGGGTTTCAAAGTTTCCAAGGCTGCAGGAGGTTGAGGGTCAAGATTTGGCCTCAAAATTCATCATTTTGAGGTCTTCTATGTGTTCATGTAGTCATCCCCCTTTCATCCACACTAGGTATAGTGGTCCTAATGTAGATCGGAGGAGGGAATCTCTTTCCCCTAACTTTGATTACTTTTATACCATCTAAAGGATTTGGTATGCTTCAACAAGGTCTATGGGTTAGCAGGGTAGGTCATGAGGCTATATTTAGCTATAAAATTGGTTTTTTAGCATACCCCAAAGACATCCACATTTAATCCACACTCAAAAACATGGTATATGACGATGGCATCTTTTGGGTCATAGACATAAACTACATCTTGCCTAGATACCATGTTTGTGAGGTTAATAGGTAATACGGTTAATCGACTAAAACACATTTTGAATATATCACAGCTTTCTTGATGAAATGTTAAATTTATGAATAAAAATGGAAATTATAGAAAGTGGAATTTACAAAATGCTAAAAAATGTAAGAAAAGGCTGAAAATAAGTCATTTACTATAAATTGTAAGGTGGTTTTCAAGGGGAATATGCCCCCTTACTAAAGATGGTAAAGGATGGAATTAACCCCACCCATGATAGGCTTCCTATCTACAAAAAAATGATAAAAAATGACCAAATAGAGTCACTTAATATAAATGGTAAGGATGTTTTCAAAGGGGTATACCTCTTTAATAAATATGGAAAGTGATGGTATCAACCCCACCCAAACTAGCTTCCTAGCTACATCTACATTGGATTTAGTAGGGGGAAGGAGAAGGGGATAAGATGGAAGGTACTATACCTTTCTTTCCAATGTTGGTGGAGAGGGGGTTTAATTTTAGGAAGTTTGGTTTTGGCTAAAAAATCAACGTAAAAGCTTTGATTTTTTAAAAGGTGAGGTTTTTTAGTAAGTTATCAATGTTTAACCTACTACAAATCCTTTTCGTTTTGCAGATACAAAAGGGGGCAAAGTGTAACAATCAAAAACGTCAGAGGCTAGAAACAGCAAGAGGTTGTCGATCGAATAGTCTTAATCTCGGATCCGTGCAAGGGTCGTGCTGGATAAAATGGAAAAAAGGTGCCCTAAATGGTCTGGTTGATCAAACAGGGACTTAGTCCGTGTCACTAAACCTTTTGCAAATGTGTAATTTGAAAATAATGTTTATAGCTGAAAATAATAATTATTATATGCGAGGAAACCAAAATGATGTAAAATGCAATGATAAGAAGGAGAGTAAAGTAAACTAGAGTTAAGAAATGCACCTCTTCAAGACTATGACTTTACTTTTTCAAGGTGGATACAATCAATTGCGTGACGCTGGGAAGCACAAAGATCCCAAAAGTAACCAAGACGTTCAAAGCAAGCCAATTATACACTTGAACATGGACTTAAAAAGCCAACAATGAAAAATTCTACAAAGGCAATAGAAAAGAGCTAATAGAATCCCAAATGAGAATGAAAACTACTTAAGTTTTGCCAACTTGCAAATGTTAACAATGCTTAAGATTTCCAATCCTTTAAATTCTGAAATTGCCAACCATGCAAAATTTTCCAACCCTTTGAGCATTTCTCGTAGGGGTATTTATAGGGCCATGATGACATGAGAAATGTAGTTTCAATACCATGCATCCTGGACCCACAAGATGTTGATGTGTCCATGCTGCATGGACATGCAAAGCTGATTGATGAGCCTCCCACACTACAATCATGCTATCAAAACTGGAGATGCTGGGATCAGGTGTGCCAACGATGCAGACAAGGAGTGAAGCACACTGATGTAGCATAGCCACCTACTACGCTATGCTACACTATGGAGCGTAGCCTATTAGCGTAGCGTAGCTGCTTGCTACGCTATGTAGCGTAGCATAGTGTAGCCACCAGTTCAAAGAAAAAATTTATGTTGGAGTTAATTGTAGGTGCTAGAAGCCTTTGAAGTATATTGCTAGGTTCTGCATGTTTTCTACGCTATGCTATGCTACGTAGCATAGCATAGCATAGCAGCTGGCCTTAACTGTGATTTGCACTTAAGTTGTGAACTTTTTTCGGATGATCATGCTGACAATTTACAACCTTTGTTCTCTATGATGTGAAGCCTTTGAACTTGCTAATCTTGCATTTTTAGATGCCTTTTTTCATTCTTGCATCATCGCAACACTGTGCTACGCTATGTAGTGTAGCATAGCATAGTAGCCAACATAGGCTACTTTTTTCTTAATCTGCTACTTTTCTAATAATAGGAGCTTTGCTGAAGGACTTGAAGTTGAGCGAAGCAACTGATTTTGAAGGTTGGAGGTTCTTGCTGAGTGCAATTGAAATCACTACGTAAGCTAGGCCTTTCTGTCTTGCTTTCACTACGTTGCATTGCGTAGCATAGCGTAGCACTTTGTCTTGCAATAGTTCACAATTGATTGCCTAAACAATTGTCTCCCAAGGCCTACTATGCTACATAGTGTAGTGTAGCATAGCAAAATTATTGACTAGAAAACTTGCCAAAATTTTTTACACGTCCTGAGCACCACCGACAACTCCACATGTGGTTTCTAAGTAAACTGTCAATTGGATGAATTGTCTAGGTGGGTAGGCTAGAGAGTCTGTCAAGCCTATCAACATTGGGTGTAGAAAACTTTCCAAACTAGATAGTTTGCACTTAGAGCATCCATTTCCTACCAAATTGTCATGACGCCACACTTGTGGAAATTCTTTGTCTATATTCTGAGATGCTGGTGAAGCAAGAGGATCCCAAAATTTTAGGGTATTTCACAAACATTTTTAGAAAATATCAACATTGACTTTAAAAATTCCCAACAAGTACTATGAAATTTTAAAACCAAAGATCACCTATAACCTCAATGTTGGATTTTGGTGATATGGGGGATGGGTTAAAATTGAAAATCCATGCTAGCTTTAAAAATTCCCAGCAACCATTATGAAATTTTAAAATCCAAAATCACCTATAACCTCAATGCTGGGTTTTGGTGACATGGGAGGATGGGTTGCAATGTTGGGTTTTGTGGTAGAAAAAGTGACAAAAATGTTTGAATGCAAAAATTTAGAGGAGGCTCTTCTTCTAGCACCAAAAAATTGTAGCAACTAAAAAATTTGGTTGCAAGAAAACCACAAATCTCACAAGTCCTAGGTGCACAATGTTGATTGGAAAATCTCATAAATCTCAGGTGGGAAAAGGTATAGGAATGATTGCATGGATTCCATGCTAAAAAAATCCAAGAGGCTATGTTCTTGTAGGTATATGAGAGCTCTTGGATGCCAAAAATGCCAAGGTATGTCAATGTCAAGGGAGTGTAACATAAAAATGATGTTTGAGGTTGGTCTGTATACGGCTTTTGCCATAATTTTCACTGCAAATTGGCTAGAAATTTTTGTTACATTTTAGGTGTGGAAAGTGCTAAAATATAGTGGATTACTATGTATGCAAAGTATCATAACCCCATGGCCATTCCACTTGACATAGTAACGGGGATAAAACATCCAAGCTAGGGGGATGGCATGCACACTAGAGGTAGATCTTCTACATTGTAAGGATGGAATCCTTGCTAGGGGTAGGTGAGTTATATCCCATGCATCCTCATTGGGGATAGGTGAGTTATAACCCCATGCATCCATGCTAGGATAGGTGAGTTGCATCCCATGCATCCATGCTAGAGGTAGGTGAGTTGCATCCCCATGTATCCATGCTAGAGGTTAGTAAGTTACAGCCCCATGTATCCATGCTAGAGGTAGGTGAGTTACACCTAATCCTTGTATTTCTAGCATAAAATATGCTATACTCCTCAAAAAAGCCATCAAAATGCCAATTTTTGCATCCAGAAAGGCATTTTTAATAGCCCCCCACTACCCCCAG
>MNCI01013830.1:101377-153721 GCA_015680685.1 Gnetum montanum | reverse complement strand
ACCTCTCCTAAGATGAAATATACATTATATGACTTTTTTCACTTGGGGGATGAGGCTTGGACAACTTATGAGGCATTTTCTCTTCTAAAAGCATAAAAAAAGTTTCACAATGATCTTCTAGCCCCAGGTTTCATGGGGTAAAGGCTACAAAGGTTACAACATGAAATTTTGGGGATGTTTAATCGTAAGAGGGTATGCCAAAGAGATTTCTAAACATGGATGCATTAATTCTCAATGTAATAGGATAATCGTGAATGTGAGTGATGAATTTAGTGATTCCTTCATCGAAAGAGTCAATCACATTCAATATCTTAGTAGGTGGCATCATTAGACTAGGTACAATGAACAAATTGTACAAACCTGCATTAGTAAGCATCTATTGGATATCCATAGAAGCATTTTCTACTAACCATTCTTGTACAAAGTCTACTTCACCACACATGAGCTAATTTTTCATCTCAAAATGTCCTAAGGCAGTCATGTCAACTATAGACTTATGCATAGAATATAAAAACATAACATAGATAACATGTTAGCCTCTTGAAAGTATGAAATATTTTAAAATAAAAAAGATTAAAAATACAAAAACTTTAAGAAATCAAAAATACTAAAAATTTTTGGACAAACTAAATAACTTTTATTTACCAAGCTTAGACAAGGTAGTAACCTTAGGATGAACTAGTATAGGTGCTTCCAAGTCTACATGAGTCCATCATTTGTATGCATAATTAGTGGCTAAATTTGTTTCATATACGTGGGAATACTACGTATTGTATCTACTAATCTCAACTTCGAGTTGATTAAGAAGCTCCACTCTCATGACCTCACCTTGTCTAAATTATTTCAAGGTTGTACAAGTCATAGATAAGGTTTGATCATTCCTAATCAATCCTCCAATATGTATCCTATACTTGTAAAAAATTAAGAATCAAAATAGTTATAATTGAACAACCTTAAAGGTAAACAATGATCAAATATAACAATTGGGATTAGACTCACAGTTCTAGCAAGTAGATAGTCCTTGAAGGATTCTAAAATAGTGTGTTTATCATATGGTCTATCATCAAGGTGTTATCAAAATAGTATTATGAATACATAAGCATTTGCCAAATATAGAATAATTGTCTAACTCATGCTAAAAATGAACCCCTATTATGCTCTATATCCCTTTGAGTGTTAGGATCATCTATGATGAACTACAAGATGCAAGTAGAAGATCCTTCCAAGAGGATCTCTATGATGATTGAAGCAACATTCACTACCAAGTGTAACCACATGATCACATTGTGGTTGTAGAGTAAGTATGCTGGGAATTCTCTTGTAGCAAGTGTAAACCATATTAGAATACATCTATCAATACACATAAATTAATTTTTAGACTATTTTGTATGGCCATCCTAGTGCAAAATAAGATTCCAACCAACTCTAGCATGATCAAAATACATTTTAGCAAGGCCCTATACATAGCCACAACTCTTAACCATTAGAACATAAAAAACCATATAACTATTACAACACAAATTAGATAATTTTGAACTAAAATAACTACTATCAAGACAACATTACCACTAAATTGAAAACATAAAAATTAGCCAAGTACACCAATGCAACTACCTTCAAAATGTAAACCAAAATCTAGCCTTTACACTTCAAACAACATAGCAAAAACCAATTTAACATTTTTTCAAATAGTTCACCTCCAAAACCTTGAAATAAGCATTTTTACAAACTATTAACATGAAAACCAAGTTTTAACACAATTAGAGATCAAGAATGATAACAATGGGGCCTAATTAATGAAAAACAAAAAGTATACATATTCTAGAGGCTAGGAAAAATCTTGAAAAATTTCTAAAAAATTAAGCTTAGCTACTAGTACAAAGAACATGTTTCCAACAACTAAAATCCAACATCAACACTGCAATCTTAGTGTAGAAAAAATCACAATTGTCCTAGTTTTCAACAAGAATTTTGACTAAAACTTAGTTTACAATCAATCAGCTGTAGCAAGCATTTTAAGAAAAACTTGTTAAAACTTTTAGAAATTTTAAAATTCATACAAAAGTCTTCTACAATTTTCCCATCATCCCTAGAGATCCAAAACACTACTCACAACTGCCTAAAACCTTGCTAATATTGTTAGTTTTTCGAATGAAAAACTACAAAATCTCAACAAAATTCACTAGAATGTTGAAAACTTGTTAAAAGATCAACCTTGCCCAATTTTAACTTGTTTCAACCATTTTTGTCTTTTTTTGACACTATTTTGCATTATTTTGGCATCATTTGCTATCATTTTCTATCATTTCGTATCATTTTTCATAGTTTGAACTTCATTTGGCCCTATTGGAAATCATGCAACATTATTTTACACTATTTTAACATCATTTGATCACATTAACCTTTGTTTCATTTTTTGGCATAATTGGATATTATTTGGTATTATTTTCTATTGTTTATGAAATTACTTGGCCTTGTTGTACCTTATTTGGACATTATTATGCCCCATGGTGTTTTCTAACTATATTATTTTACATCATTTTAACATTGTTTGATAATTATATCATGAAAATGCTACTTAATTTTATTTTTCTTGATATGAAAGATCATAACATGGACACATGGGCATAGTTCAATCTACCTCTGATCATGGTTGGACACTACAATGATGTGAAATATTTCATTACCCTTGATTACCTAGCTCTTGAACTTGAGCGGTTGTTTTACAATGTAGCCTCAATAAAGAAGTCCCTCGAATGGCCCAAGTACATAGTTAGAACATTTGACCTCGAGGTTAATGACATTACTAAGGATTCTCTTGTTGATGTTCTTGTTACAACACATGATGTTAAGGAAAAAACACTAAAACTAAGTTTTTCATATGAACCATAGTAGGCTCAAGACATCACCAAGGTACTCCAGGATAATATTAAAGCCTTTTCTTAGTTATACAAAGATATGCTAGGACTATACCCATGTTTAGTGCAATGTAACATCATACAAGACCCTATTATCAAACCTGTTACATAAAAAGTATACAAAGTTATACCATATTTGAACTTGATAGTTTGTGATAAGATCAAGAAACTTTACCAAGCTGATTTCATCTAAGTTGTTAATTATGCTGATTAGATGTCAAACATAATGTTAATTCCCAAGAAGAATAGGAGCATTCATATCTTTATCAATTTTTAAAACCTTAATAAGGTAAAAATTAAAGATAATTTTCCATTACCTAGTATTGATCAACTCATTGATACTTTGACTAGCCATGTCTTATTGTCCTTCATGGATGGGTTCTCAAGATATAACCAAGTTAGGATCAACCTAGAGCATTAGTTTTACATGACCTTCATGACCTCTTAGGGAAAAATATACTATATCATGATGTAATTTCATCTAAAGAACATGGGTGCAACCTATCAATGAGTCATGACCTACATATTCAGTGACTACATGCTAGGGTTAATTAGTAGTTATGTTGATGATATAACAATAAAGTCTAAGAAAATTAATGACCATGCACATGACCTTAATTTAGTACTTCAACAATGTCTTAAATACAAACATAGACTCAATCCTATGAAGTGTGTCTTCAGCATCAAAACTAATAAGATGCTTGATTTCATAGTATCTAATGTTGGGATACGTGTTTATCTTGATAAGATTAAAGCCACAACAAATTTGGCAACACTAACTAACCTTACAGAGTTACAAGAATTACAAGGTAGATTGTAATTTATTTGTATGTTCATCTTAAGACTTACTAATAAGCTACAATCCATGCAACAATTGCTTAAGAATGGAGTTCACTATGAGTGGACTAACTAATGCCAAGAAGCCTTTAATAACATTAAGCAAGAGTTGGTCCAACCACCCATTATGTATCCATCATAGAAAAACAAACTATTTTACATCTACCTTCCAATCTCTGACATGTTCAAAACCTCTCTACTCTATCAAAAATTACATGATGGAATAGAGCTACTTGTTTACTACTTGAGCCATGCATTAATAACCTAGAATACCTAATACATAAATGTTGAGGAGTAGCCTAGAACTAGTCTTCTCCTTGAATAAGTAGAGACACTACCTCTTTAGAATCCAAGTCAACATCATATATAAGGCTAACGTCTTAAGAGATATAATAATAAATATATGCAAGAGTAATCAAATAGCCCAATGAAAGGTCATAATAGCTTATTTTGACCTAAATTACATCTCCCAAGCCTCAACAAAAGGTTAAGCTATATCCACATAACTTACGACTTTCTTAGTTGAGGATAACATAGATATTGATCCTAAGTTCCCTAATGAGCATGTTAACATTGTTAAAGAGGTACCAAAATGATATGAGCTCTTCATGTACTTTAAAAGAGATTCAACTAACCATGGGGCTAGTGCTACCACCATAATAATATCATCCTCTAGTGTGATCTAATCTTTTGCTTATCATTCTTCACTCCCATATACCAACAATGTAGTAGAATATGAAGGGTTAATCAAAGAAATTATGGTAGCTCATAACCAAGGAATCACATGTTTAATGATAAAATATGATTCATAACTTATGGTTAACTAAGTAATCAAGGTCTATGTATGTAAATCCAAACATTTATAACTTTACTGTGGTCTAGCTAATAAACTCATGTAACAATTTATAGATGTTGATATCCAATATATTCCCTAAACCCAGAACACCTTAGATGATGCCACTACAACCTTAGCCCTAAGTGTGATGCCATATGTGTTTAGTAAATTACCATCCTTGATGGAGAACCATGCTCTTTCCATCACATAGATTACTAAAGATACCTCTATAGCCACTATTAACAATGTTCCTCAATAAGAGTGGTATGACAATATCAAATTGCATTTAATGCACATTGAATCTCCATAGAACTTGATTTCCTCTTTAAAGGATCTTGTACATAAATGATTAAACAAATATGTCCTAGTAGCCTATAATACATTATGTAAAAGGTTCTATAATGGCATGTTATTAGTGTGCCTAGGAAAAACTAAAGGTTGTCCTTAAGTAGGTTCATAAGGGAGCATGTGGAGGACATATAGGACCTAGAGCTATGGCCACAAAAATTAGACAATTAGGATGTTATTGATCCTATATTGAAAATGACTTCCTATAGAAGGATAAAAATTATGATACCTATTAATTGAACAATAGCTTAATACACATGGAACCAACTTTATTACATACTACTTAGATCACATAGTCATTTCAATGATGGAGAAATGACATTATTGGACCTATAACACCTATGTCTTATGCAAGGCATAGCTTCATTATTTTTGCAACCAAATATTTTACAAAGTGGGTTGAAACTATTCCTCTAATAAAAAAACATTCCAACAAGTCTATAAATTCATATTAGATAACATAGTGGCCCATTTTCGTATACCATTAACTATAGTTACTAACAATGGACTGTAGTTCAATAGCTAAGAAACATAGACCTTTTGTCAACAATTAAGAAACAAGCATTTCTGTTCATCACCATATTATCCACAAGCCAATGGGCAAGATAGATCCAGTAATAAAGTCATCATAAACCTTCTTAAAAAATGCTAAACAATAGCAAACTCAAGTAGCATGAACAACTCATGTATGTACTTTGCGATTATAGTATAATCTTTAGGACTACAATTAGAGCCACCCTATATGGCCTTGTTTATGGATATAGAGATATATTTCCTCTAGAATTGTATGTTCCATCCTTAAGAGTAGCTCTATCTAACTTCATAAATGATGAGAAGAATAAGAAGCTACATATCATTGACCTAAATTTCATGGAGTAGCAAATACAAATGCTTGTTCACATCAAACAATATTAGGAGAGGTAAAAGCAATAGCATTGTCATGATTTAAATAGGTGGAAAATCAACGAAGGAGACCTTTTTTGCAAACATGTGGACAAGTTCTCAATTAATCGAGAAGAATCTTTCTTGGTCATCAAAGCTTATGGAAACATCGAATTCAAGTTGATAGATATGAATGGGAATGAATTAACCAATCCAGTAAACCATTCCTATCTCAAACCTTATTATATCTAACACCAAACTATTTTTCTATAGGCTTTATTTTCTTTTATTCTAAGGTATGCATGAATAATTAACACTAATGACCTTTGTAACTTACACAAAACAATGATATATGATCTCTCATCTCTCTCTTTTTGGCATGTCAAAGAACTACAAAATTTATGCAAATTTGTAAAACAAAGTACACCTTTCTCATGTTCTACCAATTGCAACCAATAGTGATCTTCATTCTGCTTGTTTCCTTGTGTGGACTTATGCAATATCTTATGATAATATGTATCATTTTACTTGTTTTCTTATCCTCTTAGAGTTGTGATTGCAGAATGAAGCTCGAAGTCATCATAGAGGTGGAACTCATCCTAGCAATGAATTACAACATGACCTTAATGCATGATATTTGGTTAACTTGTCCAAGTATGCTAAGAGCCATTACCTCACAACACCCCCATTACTCCTAAACCATATCCCCTTAGCCAAAGTACAACCTCCCTTACCCTAATAATAATGAAAACCTATGTTTGAAATTAATGCACCATGATCCTACAACATCTTCTTCAACATGTTCCATCATCAAGTTTATCAGATCTAATGTAGATCATTGAACTTAGAACAAATCTCTTTTGAACAAATCTTTGAACAAATCACACGCCACCAAATTTGAAATCATGAGGTGATGCCTTCTACTCAAAGAATTTGGTCTTGATATTCTAGAGAAAAGGGGTGGAGAAAATGGTATGGTAGATAATTTTTCTAGACTAAAACATCTAGAGAAAAATAGGATAAGACGATTGTTTAATGATAAATTTCCTAATGAATAAATTTTTTTCATGAAAAAGAATCCTTGATTCATAGATATAGAAAACTACTTAGCCACAATGTAAAACTAACTCAATGGAGTGAAAAGAAAAGAATTCCTTTCTAAGAAGCATCTCAAAGTATATTTTGAATGAACCATATCTCTTTTGAATATGTAAGGATGACATGGAAAGAAGATATGTGGCAGAAGAGAAATAATAAGAAATATTATGCAATTGGAAACCATTAGGATCTCAACATATTGATGTACATGATATCTTAATGTCTCTAGAAAATGGTTATTGAAGTGTGTCAATCTTGGTGATCCCACTCAATAGAGGAAGAATTTATGTTTAGGTTATAAATAAATATATCAATTTCATCAATGAAGTTTGATATTTAACATACAATGATATTGATTTGCATTTCCTAAATCAATATAGTTCAATAAGGTAAAAATTTTACCAAGATTTTCACATCTAAATAGCACGACTATGATAAATATCAATATTAAATTATATAATGATATCGATCCACATCAAGTGGATTAATCAAGTTTAATAAAGAAGCAATTTTCAAAGAGCCTCCCATTTGACCAATGCGATGGTGATGAAGTTTGATATTTAATTATATAATGACATTGATTTTCATTGACTAAATCAATCCTACTTGATAAAGGAAAAAATTTCCTGAGATTCTTATGTCTAAACAACATGACCATGACCAAGTTCAATATTTAATTATATAATGATGTTGATTTACATCAATTTGGTTGATTAAGTTCAATAGAACAAAAATTACACTGCAATCCTCACATCTAAATAGTATAACTATGATCTAAATTGATATGTTAAATTCTTATATATAGAACTTATCAATCTCTATTACGGTCATGATGTAGTTTGTACCATTTGTTATCAAAATATATTGAATTCTCAATGAAGATTGATACAATAAAAAAAGGAAAGAATATAACTAAATAGTAAGACAATGATAAAAACAAAAGGCCACTTCTCAAGAGAATAAAATTTATCTCTATATAACCCTCTCTTTTCTTGTGCAGCACTGGGGTTCATCTAGCCATCATTTTCTCTACTTTTTTCTCTCTTACTATTCTACTCTAGCTAGAAAAGAGACTATGGCCAAAGATTAGGGTCCACATCCATGTAAGCACCACCTCCTCTAGATGCCAGGTAAGGTTCATCTTGCTAAGTTAGGACATCTTGTCATTTTTAGGGGAGAGAAAATGAAATTTGTTTTCTATTCCAATAATTATTGCATGCAAAAGGGTATAAATGGTATAATCCTTCATAATTGAGTAGTAGGCAAAGGTTGAGGACTGAGAACTTAGAAGGGCTAGATGAATAACTTCACCAAATCACAAGCAACAACTATTACACAAAATATGAGAATTATGTGATTCCCCAACTTGGGTAGTTCACATTTGGAGGGTAAATTCCTTACATACCTTAAAAATTTATTCATTTCAAAATGTGATTTAGAGGACACCAAAACCTCTACAAAGCTTAAGCTCCACTAAAGAAAGTTTTTTCACTATGACAACTATCAACCTCTTAAGGTTCCAACAAGCTTAAGAGTGGTTTAAAGGATCCCACAACCTATACAAACTAGAGATCCATTCTAGAGTGTTTTGACATAGCAAAATAAATCAATCTTATATGATCCTAAAAAGCTCTAAAAAGATGCCTTATTCCAAGAAGTACATCAACCCCTCGATGTAGCAAGAAAAGAAAAAGAATTATAGGAAGAGAATGTAACTCATTTTACAAATTTCTTGTACAATGAAGTAAAGTTCCACAACAAATCAAACAAATGATGTGACAATTCAAGTACATAAGTATAATAACATAAGATAGAAAATAATAGCATTGATGTTGAAAATTCTTGCTTAATACTCAAAGATTTGAATTCTTCTTATAGTATCGATGTTTCCAAAAACACCTTGGAATTCATGCAACGACTAGTGTAGACATATCTTTCAATGTTGGAATGTCTATGTAAAATATACCTTAATTCTAGAGAGACATCTCTTTCTAAAATATGATGTCTTTTGGGAGATATCTTCTTTTGAAAGAAGATGTCTCCTATTTTTGGAAGACATCTTCATGTGATAGATATCCTATCGACCAAGACATCTTCTATTCCTTGGAAATGTCTTCTTAACATTTGAGTTGTAGTTCTTAAGGTTTTATCTCATTAATTTGACTTCTTCCTAATCCTTGGAGCATCTACATTTGGTTTGTACCCTTTTTTTTTGGTCCATGCTCATTCATGTTCTCATCTTATCCATGTATATCACATCCCCATTCCCAAATGATGCAATTGACTAATAAATATGATGTCTCTTCATAACAAATGTTATCATTATCTTAACAAGACCTGAAAAGGTAGTTGTGATTAAGACCCAAAAGGGCATGTTGTAATAATGAACATGTCTCTTGAGGTAACCATTGGAAGTCTTACCTAAGGCATTTATACACAAGGTTAGAGGTTGTGCAAGCATGGAGTTTCAAAGCTTGGAGAGGCAAGTTACAAGAGCCAGGTGAAGTCGGATAGAAAGTGGACTGGCCATCCCTTCTTGCTAAATTATAGGCCTAACCATGGTGGTAGTGCTGGATTGCCTCTAAGGGATAGATGCCAAAGGAAGAAAACCCCAAGGAACACTCTCAAAGCATGATCTAGATACACTCTTCCATATCAATAAAGCATTCTTTTCTTTCTTTTTCTTCATTTTTCCAATTATTTCCATTATACATAATGCTAGATGTCACTTATATTTCACATTGGTATATTTCCTTTGTATGCATAATGTCTAATATATTGTATATTTGATGTTTTCATGACATCCATGGATGGGATGTCATAATTGGTATTAGAGCAAACCACAAACCAAGGACCATTCAGAACCATGGACCGACTACAACATGAATGTGATGATAAACCTTGAAGCCACAACATATGAAAACCCATTGATCATCACCAGATGTACCATATATTTTTGATGCATGTCAAAAGAAAGCTTTCCATTAACTTCACACACAATGGATCAAGCATAGAGATCCCAGCAACCAACTAAAGTTTCTTTCATGGATATCATTAACAGATGAAGATTTGATCACACCTCATCAAGCTTCATCAATTATAAGAGATGTTGGTAAGACAATGATACATTAGTCCAAGTAACTCTTATGCATCTTAATACTATAATTATTAATTAATTAGGATCATTTTTAAATATCTTTAAAACAATTTAGTAACCATGACCTATATTAATCTTGTTCTATTGAAATTTACTATCTAAGTAATCTAGAAAATTCCAAGTTACCATACGTTAGCCTAAAAATGTCAATCTAACAAAATAGGCTAGTTTGGTCCTTTAAAATCTTCAAAAATCAACTTCATTTTTTAAGCTTAAAATTATGTTCAATGCTTAGTACTCATCGATACAATTCCAATGATACAAATTTCATCTCAATCAAATTTATGGTTTTGGAGATATTGACGTTTAAAGTTTTTCTTTATGCATGCATTAAAATAATATTAAATTATTAATTTATTATTCCAAAAAAAATTAAAAATTTTAGGGTCAAGAATCAACCTAAAATTATTGTTTACCCATACTGAACCCCTACCCTATCATTGGTTGAACCAACACATCAATCGCTTATAGCAACTGAAAATGTCAATGGCTAGAACACTGAGAGGTTGTGGGGCAAATAGTTTAACCTTGGATTCGTGCGAGGGCCGTGCTAAGAAAAAATGGAAGCGGAGCACCCTAATAGTCTATTTTATTAGATAGGAACTTAATCAGTGTATCTTAACCTTACATAAATGTTTGTTCTGGAAGCAAGACACGTGAGATAAACCAATGATCAATAAATGCAAGATGGCAAAAATAATGCAAAACAACAATTATAATGAGGAAATACCAAAACAAACTCAGCTAAGAAAATGCACTACCCCAAGGTTCTAGATTTGGTTCTTAACCTTGTTTGAAAGGTGTAAAATAGGTTATTCAACGCTGAAGAGACATTTTTTACACTGAGCGAAATGGTCATAGTGCTTCTGCTTGCTGATCTACTTGCTAAGATGTCAAAATGCTTGACTCACAAAGGGATGTTTGAAGCCCACTAGAGAGCTCAAAGGTAACTAGAATGCTCAAGAAAAATGCCAATTATGCTTCCTAAAAGCCAACTATACCAAAAAGACAACTGCATGCCAAAAGCCAACCAAGCCAACTGCTCTTGCCAACGTAAAAAAAGCCAACCAATTTTATTATGCTAACAACCCAAATTCTTTGTCAACCTCCTAAGCATTCTTTACTGGGGTATTTATAGGGCCAGGATCAACAGAGAAATATGGTCTAGATGCTACATGTCCTAGACCCCACAAGATGCTATCATGTTCATTGCATGTAGGTGTGTAATGCTGGATGCGAACTTTGTTACGCTGTGACCATACCACCAGAACTGCATGTGATAAGATCCAATGTGCTAGAAATGTGAGCAAAATGGAGCATATGCTCTAGGACTATGTCTTCCCTACCTTTACAAGTAGTTTCAAGTGTAGGAACAATGTTTTTGGGAGCTAACTAGGGAGATGTGAAGTGGAGTGGAATTGCTGATTTTTCCAAGGAGATACCAGAGTGAGAAAGATTGTTGTCAACAAGTTCTAGAGCTACTTGAAGATGTCTTGCTAATTTTGTACCAGTTTTTCACTACTCACACTATTGAACATGTTGGCATAGCATAACTAGCTACTTGCTATGATGTGCTATGCTACATAGCATAGCATAGCATAATCACTAGTCTTGACTAAAATTTGTGTTGGAGCTAAAAAGCATTCATCTGAGTCTTAGTCATGCTAACAACTGCAACTTTTATTCTTCATATCAAAGAGCTTTTGAACTAGCTGAACTCATGTTTGAAACACTCTTGTTGCATTTACATCATTGCTACTCTATGTAGCGTAGCACAACGTAGTAGCTAGTGTATCATGCTTCCTTGTTTAATTCACCATTTTCTAGGGAGAAACTTTTCTTGAGGCCCAGTGACTAAGTGGGATAGGAAGTCTTGAAGGCTAAAGTTTTGTTAAAGTGCAATTTTTTTGTTGGAATCACTTGGAAAATGGGCTTTTCTTCTCCTCTGCTATGTTGTGCTACGCTACATAGTGTAGCACCTTACGTTGACTGAATCCTGACTTGTCTTTGTAATCACTTTGTCATTTTGCACTTGGATGCTTGAGTAGATATCTTTCAAGGTTTGCTACATTGCATAGCGTAGTAGACTTCTTTACTAGAAAACTTTCCAAACTATTTTTCTCATCCCAAAAACTTTCAACAACTCTTAGCATAGTTTCTAGGTAGACTGTCAACTGGGTCAATTGTCTAGTTGGGCAGGCTAGAGAGTCCAGTGGGCCTGTCAGCTCTGGAGATAGAAAACTTGTTGGACTAGATAGTCCATCGTTAGTGCCTACATTTTCCTGCTAAATTTTCATGACACTGCACTTATGGAAGTCCTTGCCTAAATTTCAAGACTCTACTAAACCATGACAATCCTAAAATTTTCTGGTGCTTCACTGCCAAGGTAAGATGGATTAAAATAATAATAAAAAGTAAAAAAAAAACCTTTTTAAGAAGGAGGTTGTGGGTTCAAACCCCAACCTTGTACTTTAAAAAAATACATATATAGAGAGAGAAATAAATAAATAAATTTGTAACTAGGTTTATTCAATGCAAAAAGACACATGATTTACAAAAGGTGATAGAAATCTACATTGGAAAGGTGGTGAAGTTGTAAGAAATTTTCCAAATCATTGTTAGTAAGTGAGAGAAACTAATGGTTAGGTGTAGGTGCTAAACCAAACACTAGGCAATTTGTTAGGGTACCTTTGCAAAGAAAAAAAATAAGCAAATGATGAAGAGTTTAGCCATTAATCATACTATCAAAAGAGCAATACTTTTAACTACAATTAGCACAAATGAGACCTTGTTAGTAGGAAAGAGGGTTATTTTCAACCATGAATCCTATTAATGTTTGAGCATTTATTTTAACAATTACACATGCTAAGAAGGAAATGGGTTTTTTATATAGCTTTTAACTTAAAAAACTCTTACAACCTTATGGGTTCAATTGCAAATGAGTTAACATGTAACTTAGAATATAGCAAATTACTATAAAAAGCCTTTGTTTTATTATTTGATAAGTAAAAATCTACAGTAAAATTTTCATGACATAATCATGCAATTGAAATTGGGAAAACAAAGTAATAATAATAAAACCATCACCTAGAAACCCAACTCAAAATTTTGTACAAGGAATTTTGAAATTGATCCAAAAAAAACCAATAGAAAAAGTATTATGGACATAAATAAAATTTTATTTTTAATTAAAAAAACATAATGCTAGTCTGAAGTTCTACGATTATCTCTTTAGAACCAAAATGCCTACTTACAAAAATTTTATCTTGATATAAAAATTACAAGGCCTCCTCTAAAAGACATTTTCCATGGTACAAATTGATAGCAACACCTTGTTTGATTTGTAAATAGCGATGTAACAACTTGCTTGGTTCATAAATAGAGCATCAAGCTAATTTCCTACAAGCCAATTCCCAATATTTTTTAAACCAAACAAAGGAAAACAACGTTGAGATAAATTACATTATTATCCATCAATATCTGAATAGAATTGTTATCCATCAATATCCATCTCACAATCATGAGATAGGACACCTATGAATAGTGTTTTCCAAAACAACCCAGCCATGAAAAGCCCTATGTCAACAACCTTGGCCTAGAAAAAAAAATATTTCCAAGAAAAAACCATACCTCGGCCATGAAAAACTACTTTCATGCACTAGGCCATGTATTTGACAATGATAACTCCACATCACTATCCAAAAAATTTAGACTTTCATGATAGGTTTTTGAATTCATCATAGGGCCCAAACATCAACCATTGTGCAAAGACATTTTAGGTCAACACATGGACTTTGATGTGACCAAGTCCTAGAGTACACTCTCTCTCATGTAGACCATGCCTACAAAATTTCCCTAGTTGTCAAGTACTGGTGGGCCATAAGGTCCTTCCAAAAAAAATTGATAATAATAATAATAATAATAATTTTTACAAAAATTAAATGGCCTATGGCTAGGCCACAACAAAGCTTATGACTAATTACAGTTGCTAAATATAGCATCACATGCTTTTGATGCTGCTGCCTACACACCTCTAATGCCACTGCCCCTGTGCCTCTACCACCACTCACTGGCTCCCATATGCCTTTGCCACCACTCGTTACTCCTACCTCTATTGCCATTTGTACCTCTACCATCTGTGCCCTATCAACATGCACCATGTTATGGCCCAAAATGTTGGTGGTTGGAACACTGAGAGGTTATCGAGCATACAGCCTAACCCTAAATCCATGCAAGGGCCATGCTAGAGAGAACGGAAATGGGGTGCACTGAATGGTCTAGTCGATCAGACAGGGACTTACATGGTGTACAATAACCTTTCATAAACAGTGGTTTTAAAAATGTTACGTGTAGAGATTAAGGAGAAGAAAATGTAGCATGTAGAATAGTAAAAGCATAATAGAATATGTGATTGAGCAATAAATGTAAATTGATACACAATAATGCAAAATGTATACAATAGCAAAATGAAATGAGCTTAAGTAAGAGAATTCACTACCCCAAAATTGGGGGATTTGATCTTTTTTTGGTTGGAGAAGATGTACAACTAGTGTGTAGTACTGGATGGACATAGCTTACAATGGAACAGTATGGTCACAACCCCTAAGCTGTTGGCAATGGCTTGCTAACAGTAACTAATGAATCAATGCTTGCTAGGATAAGAGGGATCCAGGAAGTGCTACTACTAGGGTTTGCTATTCATCAACCTTCTGCTTGCCAGTCTCTTTGCCAAAGCTAATTGCCAGAAAGCCAAATGCCAAATGCCAATCTCCAATCTCCAATTGCAAGAAAGACAAGTTCAAAAGCCAACCTTTCAAAGCCAATCCTTTGAACATTGTTCGCTAGGGTATTTATAGAGCCATAAGAGAGAGAGAGATGTGGTTTGGATGCCACATGTCTTGGGTCCCACATGGTGCAAACATGAATGTGTCATACTATTGTGTAGTACTATGTTGCAGTGTTACACTAATGTGCTATGCTATAGTGTTATGCTAAACGTGAAACCTGCTAAGCCATGACCATACCGTTCAAACTACATGTGCTAGAATCCAAGGAACTGTCAAGTTTTAACAAAAAATGCCAATGTCAAATGTAAAGTGGAGCCTACGCTCCAGGACTACGTCTTCCCTACTCTTGCAAGTAGAGTCAAGCGTGGGGACAACTTTGGGAGTCAACAAGGGGATGCAAAACAAAGAAAACTACTAATATTGTCTATTGAAGAGATGCCAGAGCAAAAATGACCATTTCCAACTAAGTTTTGGAGCTACTGGAGATGTCCTTATGCTTCTTTGCAAGTGCTACGCTGCTTACACTACTCAGTGTAGCGAAGTAGTATGAATGCTCGCATGCTATGTTGTGCTATGCTACATAGCATTGCCTCTAGTTTTGAGACAAATCTCACCTAAAAATCAAAAATACCCCTTTGGGGTCTGGCTAGCCAAGCAACTTCAGCAATCAGTAACCCTTCTTTCCAGGTTGGAAGGCCCTAGGACCTGCAGATTTCATCCTTGGGAAACTTTTGGGCTTTGTGTCCTTGCTAAACTATGCTATGCTATGTAGCATAGCACAATGTAGTAGCTAGTCTGATAGAAATCCTTGCTTGATTTGCAATGATTTTTTAAGAAAATTTACTTGGAACCCAAAGGTGAAGTGGGATAGGTTGTCTTGGAGGTTGGAGTATGGCCAAGTGTAATTCTTCTACCAGTGTAGCTTGGCAAAGGATGTTCATGCATTCTAGCCCTGGTACGTTGTACTATGCTATGTAGCGTATCATAGCATAGCACCTAGTTTATCTTACATTTTGACACACTTTGTAAAAATTTTGTCACAAAATATTAGTCATTTCCTAGAGTGGTAGCAGAATAAGCATTTTTTATCGTTGAAGCATGGGCAATTATGTTTACTTTGTCAAAATATTCTAAGTGGAAGCATTGTTGCAGTAAAATCTTGCTACGCTATGTAGCATAGCAAGCATAGCACTCGAATGGAGGTGATTTTTGATGAAATTTTCCACATTCTACTATCTTATGTTGATCATGCTTCAAGGATGAAGTGGGGCAGGTACCTCGGAGGGCTGAATCATTGTCAACTATGTGTTTGGCACCTAATCGTTCTCTACTTCGCTTGCTACATTGTGCAACATAGTGTAGCATAGTAGGAGTCACCATTAGAAAACTTTCTAAACTATTTAGTCCATCCTAAATACCTTCAATAGCTCCTAGCATGGTCACTGGGTAGACCATCAATTGGGTCATGTTTCAGCCTAGGCAACCTAGAGAGTGTAGCAAGCCAATCATCCTAGGAGATAGAAAATTTTTCGGACTATATGGTCTACCCCTTGTGCCTCTTTCATGCAAACTGACCTCATGGCTAGGTGCTACGTTGACTATGATGCAGAGGGTGGTAGCTAGGATTTGAAGTGGCCTTGTGGGCATTAGGACTTCTGGAGTGTCATGTTGTCTGCACGGTCTGGTGTGACTCTGTGCTTGGAAAGATCCTTGCCCAAACTTCAGGACTCTACTGAATCGTGAGAGTCCCAAAATTGATGGTGTTTCAATGGCCCCTCTTTGTTGATGTCTAGAGAATCTACCCAAGAGATGTAAATAAATAATATGAAACACCATAAAGAACAAGATGCCAACATTGCTCTTCAATGCCCGCTTGGATGATACTTCGCTATGTTTGAGAGTACTCGGGGAGTGATGTAAGATACGGGGCAATGGATGGATTTGAGGAAATAGGATTAGGGAAGAAGTGAATGTAGAATGCAACACCATGAAAAATATTGCCATAGCGTGATCCCTAGTTAGAATGCTTATGAGGGAGTTAGCATGCATGGGTGTCTTTCTTTTGGATCTTAACCTCTCACTAGAGTGCTTAGAGATGGTCGATCTATAGCTGAAGTGATTACAAAGCAATTATTCTACCCTTTTTTTTATTTTTTCTATGCCTTTTGTGATTTTGTGCTTTTTTTTTTGCACACCCATGTTCACTTGGAGACAATCTTATCATCATTGTAGGATAGGTATTTCTTCCCCAAGATGAGTTGTGCTACATCCATTTGGGGCTTTGACCTACCTACAAAGGCTTCCCATGGGCCTAGTCATGTTCATCTATCATGGGCTTGGCAGTTGGGCATGTGAAAGGGCTTTATATGCATTAGGAAATCTTGTGAAGAGGATATCAAAAATTGCAAGTATAGGGAATGGAGATTAAGTTGGCTGAAGGGAGAGTAGGATATCCACTCTCAAGTAGCTAGGCTGATCAAAGTAGGTACTTCAAAACAATGTAGTGTCTCGCTCTCATGGTGCAACACATTTTTGAACGATGTCATCTTGGCTTTTATCTTGCAAATGCAATAGAGAAGAAACCAAAAAAACCATCAAGTGAAGTGAGGGCAAAGTCCTACCTACTTAGGACACTACCAAGGTGGCAAGTGTTGTGTTTGACTTGTGAAATGTCCAAAGTAGGAAGGCCAGTGCAGGCTTCAGTAGTGGTAGGCCAAAAAGTTTTAGTGGCCCTGTCAAAAATGAGCATTGAATAGGGTAGGAGTGATGATGATGTAGGCACTCAGGAATCCCCACCAAAGACAACTATCATGAAATCTAGCTACGAGGTAAGAAGCCTAACAGCTAAATTCCCTATTGAACTTTGGCGATGGTAAGGGCTAGAGGGTGGCAGCATTGTGGCTAGGCTATAACAATGCTGGGACTCTAGCAGCAGGTGCTAATGATGAGAGCTATGACAAAGATGATTGGCTATGGTAGCGGTATCTCCAGAAGGTCAGCAAGATGTCAAAAAACATCTCCAGAAGATCAACAAGATGCCATGGGTGATGATGCTACATGTGTTCCAAAGGATTTTTCCTTGATGATGTGAACTTCATTCTAGAACTATAATGTCCCACCCCATGTTGTCTAGGAACCTTGAAAATGTGCACACTTGCTTGTTCAGAAGGTCATATGTGTGAGCTGGGAGGTGTTGCACTACGAACCCAGTTTAAGGTCTTAGTAGACTTGAAACACCGTGAAAATTGTGAGTCGGCCTCAAGCGAAGATTCGCGATTCAGACAAAAGTACATGACAGAATTCCAGAAAGAAGAACAAGGCGGGGCAAGGCAAAGAGGCACATGGCATCAAGACTTTGGTTTCCTTTTGCAGATTTCTTATCTTACTATGTTTTCCGTCTTTACACTATAGTACGCACTGTAGCATAATGACGCTCAGTGTAACATAGTCTGACATTAGAAGATGGTTTACTTCAGCAGATTTCGCTAAGCCTAAGTCCTAATCAGTGTAATATGCGACCTCTCGTGTATTCTGCTAAGTGTTTTGTCCAAGGGTAGATTTACGCTCCGTTACGCAAGGCAGTGTAACAAGATTTGGAAATGTCAAAAACAGATCCAAAGGAAGTGCAACAGGTCAAGTTATTCTCATTACACAACGCAGCATATGCAGTGTAATCCATCGCCAAGTTAACCATTGTTTATGCTTCACTACGCTTGGCAGCGTGAACTAGCGTAAAGCAGCTTTAGTCTCTTGCTTGTGTGCTTTATTACGCTCTCACACGCGACGCAATGCGTACAAGCGTAATGTAGCCCAAAATCAACTGAGACATGCCCGATCCACAGTTGTCATCCATACGCACAATACGCAGATGCGCGTATTGTGCGTAGTCACAAATTTGAATACGAGGACAATCAAGTCAAGGATCTTCTGAAGGGTTTGAAACACTTGTCATCACAGCCGTACCTTCTCCACATATTGTCAAACCTATAAATATCCCAATTGGTGAAGAAAAAAGAGACAACACAGAGAACACACAGAGACAGAGATAGAGAGCAGCATTTTCTGGCAATCATTTGGCAGCACTATCTTTCCACAGAGACAGGAGACATTTTTGCTTGAGCACTGATAGTAGGAGTGATTACCTCTTTGGCAAAGACACAACTTTCTCCATTGGTGATCGTCGGCAGTTTCGAGCAAAGACTACCTAAGGAAAAAGGAGCAGATTAGAGATCAAGAGATCATCTTGTCTGGTTTATGAGTTTCTATTGGTCAGAAGCAGTTGATCAATAGACATCAGAACTTGACCTTCCTTGCATCCCATCTCTGGCCTACGAGGTAGATCGGACTCCATTCTATATTTCTGCTTAGACAGTTTTCCTTGTTATTTTGTGTCTGATTCACACAAGGCAATTGGGGTCTCCCCAGTGTAACGTGATATACAAAATATTCATTTTTTTGGGTCAAAGCCATGGATCTTGAAATCATGCGTTTCTCTCGTGCCTGATTCTTTTTACCATGTTAGCGTTATCATCGTTATAATTCATCTGCATTGTTTTTCTCTCATTTTGCGACCCATCAAATCAAATCGTTCCACGCAACATCCATAATCTCCATCGGTTTACTGATTTAGTAAGTCCCTATCTAATCGACAAGACCATTCAGGGCACTACGGATTCATTTTCTTTTCCAGCACAGCCCTCGCACAGATGTGTGGTTAGGACTGTATACACAGATTTTGTTTGGTATTCTAGCTGCCGACATTTTCCATCGTTACAGTTTTCTGGCACTAGAAGGAGGGCCTAGGCTCGGATTCATATTTTTTACGGGTAGCCCTGTTAGCGATCTATACCCGCGTTGCCAAAAACGTGAACGTAATACCTCTAGGGAAGTTTACAAAAGTTCGTGTGGTGTAGATCAGTTGCCTTAACGATTCTTTTGGAATCCTACAGGGTAGAAAGCCTAAACACGATCTTCTTTGCCCATCATTTTTTCTCCTAGATCTAGTCGTTTATTGTCAACTAATCTACTTGATCAATGGATCCATCTTACACAACCAAAACCGCCATGGTCGTCGCTGAATTGGGTGCCACATCTGTGAACCCTATCGTAGTCACCAGGCCAGCTCCTGGTGCAACAAGACCTCAGGGACCATCGCGTCGGTCATTGAGGCTACAAGGCAAAGACCCAATATTTACTATTGTGACCCCTGAGGAATACAACTTTATCTGCATCAAGATCCAGATGAAGCTTGCCCTTAGCTAAGCCGAAATCAAGGTGAAGCAAAATTTTGAGATGATCCATCGAGGGGGCCAAGATTTCACCCCAACAGCCTATGACATCATCCCTTTAACAGACCAGCAACATGAAATTATAACACAGTTGGTCATGGCTAAGAGCTAGGCTGCACGGGCTATGATGAAACCCCAGAATGGGGAGGAAGAAGATGATGAGTTTGTAGCCCAGTCTGAGCATTCGTATCATGCTCTTAGTCCCCATACTTATGTCAATCCATCATCCCTTTCAACAGAGAGGCCAACCCGCTCAATCCAGCCATGACCACACAGACGCACATCCCCATCATTCCACAAGCCACTGCGCAGCCATCTGGGCTGCAAGTGCAAATACCCCACGATAACATGGGGGCAGTTTCCTCACCACGTGTACTTAGCATTCCGGTGGTGGTTCCAGCAGCCACCGTGCCTCATTTCATTCCGCAGATCCAACCCCAAACCATATCCACAACTCGTCCAATGCAAACCTTATCATTGCCGCCCCCTCCAACCCAACAGATCACCACCGTCGTGCAGCCACAGATACCTATCCAACAGCCTACTATGAGTCAGTGGACCTACCCTGCGGCACAACACAACCAGTCTGCAGTGTACGGTGTGCAACCCTTGGTGGCACCCGCAATGCATATTCTGCAGGTGATCCCGTAATATCCCTATCCTTATGCTGCGCAGCTGATGGCGGCTAATCTCTCTTCCCAAACTGGTGGATGGTGGTCTTCACAGGCACCCCTTCCTATAGGGATGCCCGCCCCACCATCTACCGGCCAAACCATCCCACCATTTCCACTGTCTAGCCCTGCTTTCCCAGGTTAGCCCCCCGCTCCTCCTGCACAGACACCTCCAGCAACAGGTCTGGACCAAGCCTTTCTACTTATTCAAACCCTCACCGAGGAGGTCAGGCATCTTAAGGCCGTTGGCTCAGACACTGTACAGATCATGGACTTTTACCAAGATGATCTCATCAATCCAACGGTCCCCATGTTGTCGTTGCCACCAGCGATGTCCTTACCTCATTTTACCAAGTATAATGGGGAGGGGGATCCTAACGCTCACTTGGTCACCTTTAGATCTGAATCCTTGTTGTTGCAACAGTGGCCTCACATGATTATCCGCGTCTTTGTTATGTCTTTGATAGGGAAAGCTCTAGATTGGTATCGAGCCCTCCCACGCTCTTCCATTTCAACCTTGGAAGAGCTTCTGACACAATTCGTGACTCGCTTTAAATATAAATTAAAGCCGGAAGTCACGTTAGATCAACTCATGGGAGTGAAACAAGATCCTCTCGAACCAGTCCAGAAGTTCATACAGCGTTGGAATGCTACGTTGAATAAAATCCGTGAGCCAATCATGGACTCACATTTACTGACCATCTTCAAAGGAGTAGTCAATGACTTTATCAAGTCAAAGTTGTATTATCTTTTCCCCAACTCCTTACATCAGGCCTTCGCTCTAATTAGAAGCATCCAAGATGCTGCAGAGGCCAACAAAGACCCAACGTATGTCGCCTACAAAAATGCTCACAACAAAGGCAAGGACAAAGGTAAAGCGACAACAACGACAGTGGCTGCGCTGGCTAAGGGCACAAAGAGCAAGAATAAGAAGGCACCTACGGTGCCTCCTGAGACCACGGGCAATGCAGGTAGTACTAGCCAGGACACAGCTGCCCCTGAAGAACCCTTCCCCCCCCCCTAGCCAAAACTAAACTTTGAGCGTAAAGATCGCTCAAAGTATACAACCTTGCCTGTAAAACATTCAGAACTGTTGAAACAATTGTTAGGGGCCAGATACATTCAACCCAAAAGGGTATTCGAAGAAGCTCTGAAGCATCACAGACATCATTGTGAACTGCTAAAGAATCCTTCTTTACCCCTGCCTAACGGACCACCAGTTCTGAAATCTTGCAGGCTGGACCGTTTCTGTAACTACCACCAGTTGTGTGGTCATGACACAGATTACTGCTGGGTGATGAAGGATGACATTCAACGCATGATCGATGACGGTCATCTAAAACTAGATGGCAGTAGTCCGACGCATCCAGAAAACCAAGCATTACATGTGTATAAGGATCCGTTGAATGCAAACAATGCACCCTATACAATCAATGTCATGAGTATGGACAGTGAGAGGAAAGTACCACCCAAACAACCTTTTATTTTGTGTGTACCTACCAACTCACAATAGGGGGGAAGCCCTTCATCGATAGCCAGTGGCGTCTCGAGGCCACCATTCATCATGCGGGCACCTTCTTAGAATGCCACTCAGCCACGTAGTAACAGCCAAGCCATGGCCTCGTCCGCACCCATGCCTAGGGCACCCTTCATTCTCAGGGTGCCAAAACCACCGGCTGCTCCTCTCACGCAGAGGCAGACCTCTAACCAAAAGCACCAATCACCGCCCGACAAAAAAAAGGGAGAGGATACATCTGTTAGCGTTACAAAAGACCACTCTACGCTCGGCTTCCCTAAGCCTAGGCCCCTGGCCTCTGTGCCTTCACCTGTACCTCAGAGGCAAGATAAAGGTGTAGAAACGCAGCCACCTCCTCTTGGCGAGAAAAATAACAATCCCCCAACTGACTCCATTCGACCTCGGGAGATTCGTCTCTTGGGACGAATGGAAGAAGGCAAGGGGAATAAACAACCTAGCCGAGCGAAGAACCTCCTTGACGCATTTACACAGGTTAAACGGGCTTTGAAACAAAAAAATACAATGCTGAGCCTCTATGACCTACTCATGACATCCTGAGAACACCGTGAGGCTATGGTCCGCATGCTGACATCTATACCTGTGGACGAAAGCTTACCAGTGGAGGAGGAAGTGATACACGCTATCATGTTTCCTTCCAAAGCTGAGCAACCTAAGCCTACCTCACTGATCTTTCATGACAAATCCATCAAAGATGATCCTGAGAAAGGTCAGGTGACAACTAAACCCATGTTCATCACCATTCGGGTTAGTCAATACCTGATCCGGAGGGTACATGTGGATGACGGCGCAGCTGCAAATGTCATTCCTTATCCCATCATGGATAGATTAGGTATGGTCAACCAGATCATTCCCACGACGACAACATGCGTAAAGTCATTCAATGGAGTGATGGTTTAGGTCAAGGGGACGGTGCATAACGAGTTTGTGGCAGGAGATCAATTCCCAATGGATGCCACATTCCTAGTTGTCGAAGAGATGCCTGGGTTTAACTTGATCTTAGGGAGGTCCTGGTTAGCCTAGTTGAGGGTGGTTTCATCACCGATACATCAGGAAATACACCTACCTAACGCAGGAGGGGAGGTCGTAATACACGACGATGAAATCACCCCCAGGACTGTCAACAACATTGAGGAAGAACGGGGTTCGGAGATAGAAACATCGCATGATCAGACCCATCTCCAAGTCTGCCAACAAATCGAAACCAATGATGACAGTTTAGCCTGGGCCAACTCGCCATTTCAAGATGGCGGCGTGGAAGAGTCAAACTGTAAACCCCTCCACCCTTATGCAACACTGAACATAAAGGCCATTAAGAAACAATTGCGAATTAGCAGTTGAACTGAATGGCATTTACGCACATTATCATGTTTTTTACCAATTATCGTCGTTTATGCTTAGCAGTTCGTTTTCGCTCAATACATATTTACGCTATAGAAATTTTCAATGTTTACGCTTGTCATTCCTTCCTTACGCTATTACATTTCTGTTATGTATGCATCTACGTCTTTTGATCACTTTAGCCCAAATACGCAAAAAATATACATTACCATCAATTACGCTTTCTACATTGCGCAAAAGGGCCCGCAACGGCCTTAAACTAGTCAGGGCCCGCAACGGCCTTAAACTAGCCGTCACCCACAATGGCCTAAAACTAGCTTCCAGATTATGCAAACTCGCCAGATGGCCCGTAATGGCCTTAAACTAGCAATTCCATTCCATCGCAACATAACTCAGGAAAAATTGTTAACAACTACGTTTACACTTTGTAGATAAAAACGCAAAAGACAAAAATTAAATAGACATTTAAAATCACCAAAAAATCTTATAGCTACTCTTTCAGTCATTCACATAACCATTGTTGACAACAATTAATAAAACCATGCGTAAATCACAATTACGCATCTCCTTTGATGCCATTGTCACCAGTATCTGTCAAGTCCAGCTCTAGTCCTAATAAATCGTCCTCTAGTGGGCATTCTCTTCTAGGAAGTATTCCTTCATGAAGAATCCCCTCCTCATGAGGTTCTTGCTCTTGCACCGGCTCCGCAGGAGGACGCTCTTCATCACTACACCCCTCTTCTTGTACCTGTTCCTCAGCTGACTCCCCTTCCCTATCCTCTTTGGGTACCTAGATACAAAAAGCACATCAACGAGATAAAACGTGGCAACACAATCAGAAAATTTAGACTTCATCATGATTAACTTACTCGCGATGGCCCTGCTTCCACAGCAAAGGGAAGCTTTTCCAAGCTAGCCCATAGGCACTCCATGATTTCATCCTCAGTCAAGTCAGACCACACTTCATCTCCTAGAGCAACTCCAACCTTCACCTTCCCTTTCTACACGCTAGTTCAGTGAGGAGGCTTAGGGAAGAAAGTAGGGACGGTAGTCTGGCCCCCGGGGAGAGTCACCTTCCTTTCCAGGGACGCACTTACAGTCACCTGCTCTTGAAACTTCTTGAAGGCTTCGAATGCCCCAATGATGTCCAGGAAGACTCGCAAGGATTGGGCTTCAACGACAGAATCACGATAATGTTGACGATAAGCGATACTTTCACGCTTATACAAATTCTTGTGGTCCTTTTTCTTCTACCCCCATTCTTGCACACTTGCACAGTAATCCCTCCAGTCTTGGCTTTTCTGAGCTAACAGCTCTATCTGCATCCGCTGCTCCACCAATGCCCGACTGGTTCACACACTGTTCTTAATGGCAGTCCAATAACGGGAGTAGTTAATAACAGCGATGCACCAGTCCTCGTCACCTGTTTCTCGTGCCTATAGGCACTCGCATCGCGAATTTAGGTCCCCGACCTCTTTGGTCAAAGACTCATTCTTCTCCTGTAACCTCTACACCCTTTTCCAGAGGTTCTCATTTACACCCTTACTCTCCCATAAGGATCGTTTCGAGTGTAATGCACATTTACGCATCTCTTCATAAATGTGGCGTGGCACGACTGCCTCATCAGATGGAGGCTCCACTATGTCCAAATCAATGGGCTCCGTTGGGTCCCATCGAAGGCGAACACCTAACAGCAAACATTGTCAATATATATGACACATTACCATTGTACAATAAGATAAACAATTTATAACTACAGCGTACCAGTCTCAGGATCGACGTACTCGAGACACTCGATCATATCGCTGACAACGCCTTCCATGAATGTGAACTTGTCGGGAAAGTCTCTCCACGCTCTACTCACAATGGTGGACGTGGATGCATCCTCTTCTCCTATAGCGTAGTCAAGTTAGAAACTCTAATTATTAACAAAATTCTACAAAGTTTCCAACACAATCATTACCACTACCAGTAATAGTGGGAAGCTCCCCAACATCTTCTGCCTCCTTCCTCTCTTCACGGACAAGAGTCTATGCATCGTGCGTCCCAACAGGTGGGGCCTCCTCACACACAAGAAACTATGCATGGCTCACACTAACAGTTGGGGCCTCTTTTTCTAAAACTGGGGCCCCTTCCCCATGACTTAATATCATTGCCCCTATTTCAGGGGTCACCTGCTCCGTAACTTTCCCTGGTCACATCACATAATACGCTTAATACAATTCAAAATATCTTAAATAAACATTGCGTAATAAAACTTTCAATACATTTCTTCCACGCTTACCAGGCGGAGGTTTACTCCATTGAACTCTCACTTCCATGGTTCGACCTGTGCCACTCCCAGGCTCCGTAGCGGCCTCGGTTATACGAAGCCTTTTACGTCGAGCTGCAGGTTCTACAGTTTCTGCCACCAAACGTTTCCCTCGTGAGGCATCGCCAGGGTAAGTAGGCATTATCCTACCTACGCTGTCAAGGCCTCGCATTCAAGACGCTGCCAAATCTCTGGTCATTATAGACAGAGAGTCCCCAATTCCTTCCGGGGGATCCTGTCCACACATAGTGCTGAGAATGTGGATAATCCAAGGTCTGGATAGCTGGCCTCGGTCTTGCAACACCCAGACCCCATTCCTTTGGATAACCAAGAATTCAGCAAAATGCCGAAGGTAAGCTATGAAGAAGGCGTAATGCACGTTGAAACGAGACTCGAGCTTCTTGTGAAGCCTGATCATCTCAGTGCGTAACCCCTCAGCAAAATAACTTGCCCAATTGAACTGGGTCCCTTCTTCAATAACCTCTCGCATAATATGGGTCTGCTCTATGGAAAAGAATTTCCCCTGCAAGAGTGTTTTGGGGATAGCCTGGGCCCGAAAAAGGGGATAAACTGTCTTGGTGATTTCTAGTTTGATTCTTTCACAAGGGATCCCTTTAGGCTCCTTCATAACCCCTACCCACTCCTCCAGCCATTTTTGGCAATCGAGACTCCTCTTCACCTTTTCCTCTATGGGAAGGCCATCAGAGGGGACGTCGAAAAGGTCTTCAAAGAGCTGAGCGTCAATGTCAAAACTTACACGCACGTGATGCATGCGCGTGCAAAAATGCTATGCCCTTTCGCTGAAGGAGTTGACCAGCATTAACATTTCATTAGCAGGGACATCAGGGGTCGCGGCTAAAAATAAATGCATTAGCTTCGCTTCTCACATCTTGGAGACCACCATAACTGGGGCTGCTGCGTGGCCGAGCCAACGTTGTGCATCCTTGATGTCGCCATAGTGGAATAGGAGGGTATTCGCCTCGTGGCTGGAAATTGTAAGGGTAATCTCCCAGGATTCCCTGACTGAGCAATGTAAAACACAAGTCAAACAAAAATACTATTATGAAAAATTCATAATTCACAATTACACCACACAACAATAGAATACGCAACAGTTTTACCAGGTCCAAATGGTAATGGAAATGGAGGAAGTTTCCTTTGCACGTCCGCAATGGTTAGGGGCGGATCCAAAGTCCAGTCATCATGTAGCCACCCAAGATTCTGGCAATTCTCGAAAGCGTCAACATAACGGGTGGGCTATTCATGAATGTCGAAGCCAATCTGCCCCATACCACCAGCGCGTATGTTACTAGTAGAGGTAAATGCCTTTATTGTCATTTCAGTCCAGGTTAAGGTATCACCATCACCTACTAACCTGTTCTCGTGGATGAAAAACCTGTACCATACCACATAGGCTCATCTTACGTTTCACAAAAACTCAGATAATAGACAGATAATGATAATATAGGTGACAAAACCGCTTACCCGGCTGAGTAGTACACTGTGCCTGGTGGGTTCTGGAAGTAGGTCGAGACATGAAGGGCCATGAACAAAGTATTTTATGCATGATAGCAACTGAACTGGGCCATTTTCCAGATCCAGCCTAAGCACCTCAAACCTCGGGTGCTAAGGTCTCAGTTCTCGAGACGACCAGTATCGATGGCTCCGTCTGTCAAGAAGGCCAAAATTCCTTGTGTCGAACCCACTAACAGGTGCTCCAAAATGGCACCAGCAACATCACCTAACAAATTTGACCATATAATAACGTTGTAGTTACGTAGTAAAAACTGTAGATACTCTAGCACGCCCTTTCAAAACCATATGGCCTTCCCATGCAACCGAGTATGCGGGGGAGGGACATTAGGCACGATTGGTTTTATGCAGCACAAAACCCCAACGATATCTAAGACGATTAGGACAGGCCTGAGCATAACACTATACAGAAATCGCAATAAATAGATCAACGTCTAGATTCACATTTTCATGTTTAAATACAGGAAACGTAGAAATTATGATTAACTCACCCAAACCCTTCTAATAGCACAAGGTTTGTCCCCAACAACGGCAATAAACGCACACCATTAAACCCTCATCATAATGCAAGGTCCATAGTCTAAAATCCTCGTTTACGCAAAACAACGCTACAGAAATAAACACTACTGAAACAACACAAGTACGCAAGGAATGGCCTACCGGTTCAAAGGCATAGGGTCCTCCAGAGTAACATCACAGTGTTTGCATGGTCATACGAGGATATGCCAAGACTAGACCCAAGATTAATTCAACACAACATAATTCTAGATCCTCATATCAGAGTCGTTAGACAAAAAGCACGAAAGATCAAGCCAGAAGTCGCGCTAGCAGTACGTGATGAAATCACTAAGTTGTACCAGGTAGGTTTTATTCGCGTAGTTGATTACTCGGACTGGGTATCCAATATTGTAGTAGTTCCCAAAAAATACTGGAGGAATACGCATTTGTATAGACTTCCAGGACTTGAACAAAGCTACAATCAAGGATAACTTCCCATTGCCGAGTATCGACCAATTGGTGGATACAACCACTGGGCATGCGCTTTTGTCCTTCATGGATGGCTTCTCAAGCTACAATCAAATACGTATTAATCCATAGCACCAGCTAACAACAACATTTATGACACCCTGGGGGACCTTTTGCTACACCATGATGCCTTTTGGCTTAAAAAATGCCGAAGCAACATATCAACGAGCTATGATGTACATCTTTAGCGATTACCTCTTAGGAAGGATGAATGATTATGTCGACGATATAGCTGTTAAGTCTTTAAAGTCCGAAGATCATTCAGAGGACCTGGATTTAGTCCTCAAAAGATGCTCTAAATATGATCTCTAACTTAACCCAAAAAAGTGTGTGTTCGGAGTCAAAACCGAACGCATGCTGGGTTTTGTGGTATCGGAAGCTGGCATACGCGTAGACCCTAACAAAGTCAAAGCCATTGTTGAATTATCACCCCCTGCAAGTCTTAAGCAATTACGCAGACTACAGGGAAGGTTACAGTTTATCAGGCGGTTCATCTCAAGAATAACCGACAAGTTACACCCTATGCAACATTTGCTTAAGAAGGGGGTTAATTTCGAATGGATGGACGATTGTCAGCATGCGTTCGACAGCTTGAAGTAGGAACTTCAATGCTTGCCAACAGTTTTCCCACCGCAAAGGGATCAACCATTCTATACCTATCTCGCAACTTCAGACGTGGCCTTAGCAGCATTACTTTGTCAAAGGAGGGATGATGGGTCAGAATTACCCATCTACTACTTGAGTCATGCTCTATGTGTGTATGAAACGAGGTATAACGAAGTAGAGCATAACTGCTTAGCGTTAGTTTTTATGCTCAAAAAGTGCAGACATTATCTTTTCCATAGCCAAGTTAACATCATCTGTAAAAATAACATCCTTAGGGCCATTACGCATAACTTGTACGAAAGTAGAAAAATAGCTCATTGGAAGGCTATCAAGGCAGAATTCGATCTGCATTATATTGGCCAATCTTCTACGAAGGGCCAGGCCATAGCCGACCAATTAGTAACATCTCCTATTGACAGTCAGACAACCATAGAGCCTGAATTTCTAGAAAAATATGTACATAGTGTAAGCCCTGTCTTAACAGGCCCCGAAGTGACGTTGTATTTTGACGGAGCTTCAACCGCTAGAGGTGGCAGTGCCACCACCGTTATTACGCTATCACTTGAGGATGTGTGTCTTCACGCTTATCGCTTGACCTTCCCCTATATGAACAATGTGGCAAAGTACGAGGGGCTCCTTAGGGGATTATTAGCTGCAAGCGAACTCGATGTTTGACACTTGGTAGTTAGGGATGATTCGATGCTCGTTATCAATCAAATGACAGAAGTCTACGCTTGCAAAGCTGCACATTTGTAGCCTTACTGCGATATGGCTAAAGATCTTTTGAAGCAATTTGCGACCATCGATGCCCAACACGTGCCACGAAATGATAACACACTGGCCGATGCACTGGCTACTTTGGCCTTAAACGTGCCCTCACATCTGCTCGACACTTGTCCTACTTTAATAACAGATTGTACAGGTCCTATCATTCAAACGGCGCACATATCTTATCTTCTCGAAGAAAGCACGCCAGAATGGTACAACAACATTAAAACTTACCTCCTACAAGGCGAGCTACCGCACGAATTGACACGCGCGCAGAAAGATGCAATCCGCAAGCAAGCTAGGTAGTACATAATCATAGGAGATAGTACTCTCTGTAGACACTCTTTTGATGGTGTGCTGCTTACCTACGTTAATAAAGACCAAGCACAGCGTATCGTTGGCGAGGTTCATGAGGGATTATGTGGAGGACACGTAGCACCATGGGCTATGGCTTCAAAAATTCACCGCTTAGGGCACTACTAGCCATGCATGGAAAAAGATTGTCTGACAAAGGTTAAAACTTGTGACACGTGTCAGCATCACGCAAATCTTATACATGTGTCACCTACAGAGTTACATACAACTCAGATAACATGGCCCTTTCAATGATGGGGACTAGACATTATAGGTCCCATCACGCCGAAATCTTCACCAGGTCATAGCTTCATAATTACCACAACTAAGTACTTCACGAAGTGGGTAGAAGCTATTCCTTTAAGGAAGATCACATCTCAACAGATTTGTCATTTCATCTTAGACAACATTGTAACCAGATTTGGTCTCCCGATGACTATCGTGACCGACAATGGACCACAGTTTAGTAGTAAGGAAACCAAATCCTTCTGTGATAGCCTTGGCATTAAACAATCTTTTTCCTCGCCCTACTACCCCCAAGCGAATGGTCAAGCTAAAGCAACAAACAAAGTCATCATCAATTTGCTCAAGAAAATGCTCGATAGCAACAAGAGACGGTGGCACGAAAAAATCCTCTATGTGCTATGGGCGTATCGTACTACATGTAGGATGGCTACAGACAGTACACCCTATAGCCTAGTCTACGGATCTGAAGCAGTGCTACCCTTCAAGTTGCAAATTCCTTCTCTGAGAATGGTCCTCTCCACGATTATAAATGAGGCTGAACACACCGAGTCCCAGATTATGGATTTGGACTCAGTAGAAGAGAAGCGAATATAGACGCTTGATACAATCAAAAAGTATCAAGACAAGCAAAGGAAAAAGCATCGTCACAATCTTCAGCAGCACCCGATCAAGAAAGGAGATTTAGTTCTCAAGGCTATTCGCAAACCAGTAGGAAAATTCTCTGCAAACTGGGAGGGCCCTTTCTTGGTGACTGATGCGTATAGCAGTGGAGCATTCAAGTTAGCGGAGGTCGACGGCAACGAGTTACCAATCCCTGTCAATCATATATATCTAAAACGGTACTACATATAGTTGCATCTCTAGTGTGAATATCAGGTATGGCCACTATCATCCGCTACGACGCTAAACTGGCAACAAACGTCCGCTATGACGTAAAACTGGCACTCCCCTCACGCGTCCGCCACGACGCTAAACTGGTACTGATCGTCCGCCATGACGTAAAACTAGCAAGTTGTGACCGTCTGCTATGATGTAAAACTGGCAATGTTGTACAGGTCCGCCAAGACAAAAAACTGGCATTTTTTGCATGCGTTCGCCACGACGCTAAACTGGCACTGGCTGTCCCTCATGACATAAAACTGACAAAGGTAAGTAACCATCTGCTGAGACGTAAAACCAGCACAAACTTGTCCCTGGTTCATGACATAAAACTAACATCCATGGCACGGTCTACTGAGACCATAAATCAGCCCCGCCACCGTCCGCTATGACATAAAACTAGCATTTCTCGGCCTGCCTAGACTTTAAACTAGGACCATGATCTGCTGAGACCTAAAATCAGCAATGATAGTCTCCCAGGACCTAAAACTACGGCTCACAAATTGCTCTCATGCAACTCAAGCGAGCATGATTATCTCTGTGCAGCTGTAAGACACATGGGATGGGACACTAGAACCATTCCAGTGTCACTACCCCATCGGCATCCTACTAATTCCTCAGATGTGCTAAAGGGCATACTACTGACCCCTCGGAGATATTGTCACTGCACCTATTTCAGTGGTGGTGCCTTTGAAAGGTTCGTTTCGCCGTCCGGAGCCCCAAAGGCGTTCTCATCAACTACGGCTTTGGGGATCTCCGCTCATCATCACTATCAGGCTCTGGCTTCACAAATTCATTTAGCCAGTTCTTTGCATAACCAGTCAGATGCGTTGAGTCTGATGTTCTTTGGCGACGATATGCTGGCCCGTGCGTTAAGGGTGAAAACTCGGGCCTCGTGCTACAGTTCCTCCTTCATGGCCTGACCAATTTATCGTGCCTCTAATAGCACTTGTTTCAACAACCTCATCTACAATTAGCACAGACAATGGTATCCTCTGTTTGCTTCTTTGGTTGCAGGTTACTTGCTTCGAGGATGTCGTTCAAAGATGCATTCATTTGAGCGATGAAGTACAAACAGCGTTTTGAAATAGCTGCTCAGGTTAGCTTGTCCACTTAGAAGTGCATCCCTGTTCCCCTTATAATCCTACCCTCAACTCTTATTGTACTTCATCTCTACCATCTGCTTCCCGTTTGCAAAATCTATGCACGCAGCACTTCTTTTCCACATTCGCATTACAATCAAGTCCATAAACCGGCGTAATGCAATTTGCCTAACGGATGCGCAAAAAAAAATGGGACCAGCAGAATGGGTGAAACACATCCACCCAGGCCATGCAGACGCAACACAATTCGTCTATGCAACCCCTTCATCTACAGAATGATGGCATAACTCCATGCTAACGCACCTGCAGGATAAAGCCTAATTGCTTATGCGTGAAGAAGACGTCCTTACTCATTTGAGTCTTCCCCGAATCTGTTTCCTCCTGTACCATCCTATCTCCTACTTCCTCAATATTTGCTCTTCTATGTTGACAGGGCGACACTTGAGTAAACATTGATGAACGTTGTTAGTGCTTTTGCCTCTCTGGTATTTCGTATTCTTTGTCGACGTCTTTCGGGCAAGCCCTCTAACTGTCAACAAAGAGGGGCCATTGAAACACCGTGAAAATTGTGAGTAAACCTTAGGCGAAGATTCGTGATTCAGAAAAAAGTACATGATAGAATTCCAAAAAGAAGAACAAGATGGGGCAAGGCAAAGAGACGTGTGGCATCAAGACTTTGGTTTCCTTTCACATATTTCTTATCTTACTATTTTTTCCATCTTTACGCTATAGTACGCAATGTAGCGTAATGACGCTCAGCGTAACATAGTTTGACATTAGAAGGTGGTTTACTTCAGCAGATTTTGCGAAGCCTAAGGCCTAAGCAGCGTAATATGCGACCTCTCATGTATTCTGCTAAGTCTTTTGTCCAAGGGAAGATTTACGCTCCATTACGCAAGGCAGCGTAACGAGCTTTGGAAATGTCAAAAAAGGATCCAAAGGAAGCGCAACAGGTCAAGTTACGCTCGTTACGCAACACAGTGTATGTAGCGTAATCCATCGCCAAGTTAACTATTGTTTACGCTTCACTACGCTTGGCAGCGTGAACCAGCGTAAAGTAGCTTGAGTCTCTTGCTTGTGTGCTTTATTACGCTCTCACACGCGACGTAATGCGTATAAGCATAATGTAGCCCAAAATCAACTGAGACATGCCCGATCCACATTTGTCATCCATACGCACAATACGCAGATGCGCGTATTGTGCGTAGTTACAAATTTCAATACGAGGACAGTCAAGTCAATGATCTTCTGAAGGGTTTGAAACACGTGTCATCACAGCCGTGCCTTCTCCACGTATTGTCAAACCTATAAATATCCCAGTTGGCGAAGAAAAAAGAGACAACACGAAAAACACACAGAGACAGAGAGAGAGAGCAGCATTTTCTGGCAATCATTTGGCAGCACTATCTTTCCACAGAGACAGGAGACATTTTTGCTTGAGCATTAGTAGCAGGAGCGATTACCTCTTTGGCGAACACACAACTTTCTATATTAGTGATCATCGGCAGTTTCGAGCAAAGACTACCTAAGGAAAAAGGAGCAGATCAGAGATCAAGAGATCATCTAGTGTGGTTTGTGAGTTTCTATTGGTCAGAAGTAGTTGATCAATAGACGTCAGAACTTGACCTTCCTTGCATCCCATCTCTGGCCTACGAGGTAGATCGGACTCCATTCTGTATTTTTGCTTAGACAGTTTTCCTTGTTATTTTGTGTCTGCTTCACACAAGGCAATCGGGGTCTCCCCAGTGTAACGTGATATACAAAATATTCATTTTTTTAGGTCAAAGTCATAGATCTTGAAATCACGTGTTTCTCTCATGCCTGATTCTTTTTACCGTGTTAGCGTTATCATCGTTATAATTCATCTGCATTGTTTTTCTCTCATTTTGTGACCCGTTGAATCAAATCGTTCCACGCAACATCCATAATCTCCATCGGTTTACTGATTTAGTAAGTCCCTGTCTAATCGACAAGACCGTTCAGGGCACTACGGATTCGTTTTCTTTAACAGCACAGCCCTCGCACGGATCCGTGGTTAGGACTATATACACGGATTTTATTTGGTATTCCAACTGCTGACATTTTCCGTCGTTACAAGACTGACAAATGTGCTAGTTTCAGATCCTAACAAACTGATGTGCTAGTTTAATGTCATAGCAGACCACTATTCTAGTTTAACATTGTAGCGGACAAGGGATGGCTAGTTTGAGGTCGTAGCAGACCATGCTGTGGATGTCAGTTTTGCATCATAGTGGACGAGTTGTGCTAGTTTATAGTCATAGCAAACTATTTTCTTACCTTACTTAACATTAGTTATAATCCTTCATGTTAAACGTAGTATGGCTTTAGGTACAAGTGGTTGATGGGATTCAAAAATTCATTGCCATCCACATCAACTAGCTTGAATGCCCCATTTTCATTGGCTTTTGTGACTATGAAAGGGCTTTCCCAATTGGCTAAGAATGGCCTTGACGAATGGCCTTGAGGACTAAGTCCCCCTTTTTGATTGATCATTGGTGTAGATTGTAGAGATGTTTCCATTGTTTCTTCTCTTGGTACCATTCGATGCAGTTAAGTGTTTCCATTTTTTCAAGCAACATGCAATAACAAGCAAAAAAACAACATCAAGTGATACCTATTTAAGAAAGCAACATGCAATGAGTATATGCAAAGCAATGATGCAACATTAAAGAGTTACCAATTTAAGGTCTTAGTGGATACCACTGGGTTTAAAATGCAAAGGGCATGCTAAAATTACCAATTTAAGGTTATAGCGGACCATAACCATGCCACATTGTAAAAAAGATGAAGTGAAACTTTTAGTGTATTTTGGTGTTATGTTGTAATAGACCCATGCTACGTTGTAGGGATAGGGATGTCCCCTACTATGCTACAGTAGATAGGAGCACTTCATGTCATGCATGGGACAGGGAACGCCTTGTGTTACATGCAAAACATGGAAGACCCCAGAAAGTAATGGTTGTTTTAATCATGTAGGCTATAAATAGGGGATTACCCCATGGTAATCTTATCACTTTCCTTATTAGAGTTAACACTTAGAGCGTATCATAGTTGAGCTAAGAGACAACATAGTGATGGTAGTGTAGCAGTTGATACACCTGAGTTTGTGAGTAGGATAATGGTGTGCAAGAATGAACTCAGGCATCAAGGGCTTTCCAATGTGGATGAAGGGGAGCACATCCTATGACATCTTCCAAAGTTGTGCATTGAGGAATGGCAGGAGGCCCCATCCACCTAGTAAGTTGCTACACTACCCTCGTTTACATTATGTAATTTATCAATTTAGATTGTTACTACCATCACTGTGTCTTGGTTGCTATAGTCATCACTATTTCTACGTTGCAACTATTGTTATTACCTTGGCTACCACTTTAGCCACTACACTGTGGCTATCGCTAGTTTGGCCACAGTGGTGGAGGCAATTTCTATGCTACAGTTGGAACACGGTGCTACCCTGACCACCATTGTTGGAAATGGAAAGTGTGTCATTGCAAGTGTTTGAAGCATTTTGAGCAGCGTAGTGCACGTTCAGTGTAGCATAGCATCCATGCAGGGAATTCTAGTTTACAAAGTTTTTAAGCAGCATAGCACATGTCCAGCATATCATAGCACATCCAAGGGGGAGTTTATTTTTGTCTATATTTTATCTTGCTACATTTCATGTAGTGGGGCAGGGCCGGGGTAACAGGAACACTATATGTTCTTTTTTGTGCGATGTCATTTTTATTAGCATGACTAATGGGTTGTGTTATGTTTTTGGTGCCTACCATGCTAGGCTACTATGCTACCAAATTCGCTAGGCTACTATGCTAGTAGGCCCGCTATGCTGCTACACTTGTTGCAGTGTTGTGCTTGCTACATTGTCATGCTTGTTACATATTATACTTGTTATTCTATTACACTACTCGGGGTATGGTCATCACACTATGCTATGCTTAATGTAGTCACTACTCTTGTGCAAAGTGTAGCTACTATGCTACACTGTATAGGGTGTACCTACTATGCTACGTTGTGTAGGGCATGCCTGCTATACTGTGTAGGGTGTACTTGCTATGCTACGCTATGTGTAACACCCTGCTACAATGCATATAGTATTTGGTTTTATTTTATTGTGCCAAGGTCTTACTATTTCATGTTTAACAAAAAATTTATACACCAAGGTTTATGCTATGCTACTCAGTAATCGTCACCTAAACACAATACTAACGCTTGGTGCTATGCCATGTAGGGTCATGTTGAAACCTGTCCTGATCATGCTTGATCTAGTAGGAGTTCTATGCTACCTGAGTGCACTCATGGCCAATGTCCCCCCTCCCCATGCACAGGTAGGGAATTAGACAGTCTAGTTCTAGGAAGGTGCTCCAAAATTCCTAGAGTTCCTCCTTTGCCACTTCAATGTGATAGCGTGGCCACACCTATTGGCTAAGATGGCCATTGTTCTCATCAAAACGTTGTTTCTCAGGGCAAACCAAGGAATTTTGAAGTTCATGGATGATGGGTTGATTGGGGGTGAAGCGGTAGAAGGCTCAAATCAATGCCCAAGAGGCTTAAGAAACTTTTGTTGCATTTGGATCATGATCGAATTTAAATGATATCATTAATACAACACATTGTTTGTTGTCCATCATATGGGCACCTACTTCTAGAACCCACCTAGGACTATCTATTGTTCTAACAAGTGAGTATATGAAGATGTTTTAAACATGTTGTATCATTGTTTAGTAAAAATTATTATCGTACCCTGCATGTTACTATGTTTGTAATTGACAAGGATGGTCTTCATAGTCACGAGGGGACATTGGCATTGGCCCAAACAACTTTGCAAGAGTTCTCTTCTATCGGGATTGTATGCACCATCATCATAGAATAGCTTGCGGACAATTTCAAAACCTATCGAACCAAGTATGCCAAATGCTATGTGAAATGTAATGAACTTGGATGGTTGGATGGCGAATGAGCATCCCACCAAGTGCTTACCGTAGAAGACGTTCTGGTGGAAATCCCACCATTTCCCATGTTGTTTGCACTTGGTGTGTTAGATTATGCATTTTTTTATGTGTTCAAGTGATTGATTTTTTTCTTTCTTTTTGTTAATTTTGTCATTGATTATTGCAGGATCAAGCCAATCCCAAGAGGTTATAGTAATAACCTCTAGCTGTGATGAAACTAACCTCTTCTTCAAGTACAGAGAAGTTGACAAGACACAACGTTGGCTATGCAATGGGGCCCTAGCCACCCTTGTTCATAATGTTTAGGAGGCTAGGCTCATGGATTTATTTCTAGTAGTAAATCCAAGCATCCTAGCTGCATTTGATTCTTTTTCAGAAAAGGTTGACCACTTCTGCACAAGGGTTCACAATGTGCAAGTTGTGTTTGAAATTAATGACAGCCTTTTTGCCAATATTTTTGTTGCTCCCTCTAATGGTCTGCCTATAGGAGATAAGAGTATCAAGGATGTCAACCAACAAGGGGATATAGAGGAATGGCTAGGGACAAGCAAAGATTGAAGGGGATTTATATGCATAAGGTCAAGCTAGGGGTTGTCCAAAAGGTTTACCCTATCTTTCAGGCTCGTGCTTTCACCAAGCTACTCTACTAAGGAAAAATCATTGGGGTAGAGCAAGCTTGGATCATGGGGCACATCATGGAAGAAGGGGCTCACTATAATTGGGCCAAGTACCTCTCTGAAGGCTTGCAGGCTGAAATGGTTAAGCTTCATGAGAAGCTTGATGTTTGTTTCAATGTACACTTTACCTTCTTCATAGTTGCCTACGATGGTTTGTGGAATTCTTGGTGGTCTGAGAGAATGGCATCTGGGTGCAAAAGGATCGCATCTAGATATCCAAGCTATGGATTTGCCAAGTATTCCACACAACCCAATCCCAAGACCCCCTAGAAGCTATTGGGGAATCCCTTTTGATAACAACAAAGGATTGGGTGTAGTGTCCTTTTCATGCATCAAATAGCATTGGAGAGGCACCTCCCACTAACATGGGAAATGTGCTAAGGGGGGCACATCTCATTGCATAAATGGTGAAATCCAAGTTGCAATGTAAGAAGTCTCATCCTATGGAAGAGCCTCCCCACACTAATGAAAAAAGAGGTAGAAAGTTACGAACCAAGGTTCACAAAGTGTAGCCCACAGTTGGTAAGTGTGTTTAATTGTCTCATTAGTTAGCCCTCTCATTTTTTGTTAGACCAACCTTCTTAATTTACACATGTTTAATAGAAGAAGAAGAAGAAGTTTTGGCCCCTAGAGTAAGGGCCCCCACTGTAGAAGAAGAAGAAGAGGCCTTGACTGTAGAGGAGGAGGCCCCTGCCATAGAGGAAGAGACCCTTGCTACTGATGATCCTTTTGTGGAGTGTGCTCAAGCACTTGTGGGGCATATGACTGTTGAAGATGCCACTACACTATTGAGTTAGCTAGAAGGGGAAAGGCTACAATTTGATGCTGGTGAGTTTGACCATTTTCTTAATAGTGTGTCGATGGGTAATCCCCCCACTATCACCCCTGAGGATTTGCTAGGTAGGAGCTTTGCACTATTGTTTATGTCATTTTTCAGTTTGGCTTTCCTCTTCTTTGCTAAGCTTAACATACTTTTGCTGTGCAGTGAACACTATTGTTAAGGCCCTCGATTCTTCTTCTTTGATCCACTTCCAACCATGGATTGAGACCCTAGACAAATTTACTTTTATGGAGTGGGTGGTTGACAACATGATAGACCACTTAAGGTAGATCGACCCTAAAATAGGTGTGTTTAAATTACAATGTTGGGCTCTCTAAGTTATTGCATTTTTTCCTTTACCATATAACTAATGCTTTCTTATGTGTGACTGATAGCTTCTTATGTCAAGTGGGACCCTAAACAGGCTATCAAGGTTCACATGGTGCCTATACTCCCACTAGAGGTGACTGAGGTGCCTCGTGATGTATACAAGGAAATAAGCAAATGTGTGCTCTACTCAGCATGATCGTTGTGGGAGTGTAGGCACATCAACGAGGATCTCTGGAAGAGGGTGCAAAAACTTGAAAATGATAAGGTTGGCCAAGAAGCTGAGTTGGAGGATTTAAGGTCACGAAATAAATTTTTGATGGCTCATGACACCTCCGATGGCAGTTGGCGTATAGCTGTAATTGACTATGCAAGATACTAGTCATCCATAAAGGGTAAGAATGAGGGCACTCATGAGATTATTGAGCAACACTTGTAGATGGATTTCTTGGCCCATAAAAATGAAGATTGGAAAGACTACAGTGCCAAAGTGTACAAATGGGGGCAAGCACAAAATAACCATAAGCACATGTACAAAATGGAACGTGTTTCCTACCATCAAAAATATCGGGATGCTTCCATTGACTTGCATACCCATAAGTTATTTCTCAATGTGATTGGTGCTGCTAAGGCCTATGAAAAATTTATGCAATAGGTAGTGGTTAGTGAGTCTCCTGAAAGAGAGATTACCTTACCTTTGGGAAGACCACCACTACCACCTTTTCTCCAAGACCACCCAGATGGATGGCTATGGAGAAAGGAAAAGTTGTGGCAAGCGTTGATCTATGGAAGGAATATTGGTCCAACCTAACCAACGAGGAGATTCTACAACATCTAGCAGCTGGCATGGACAAGATACCCCCAAGATGGACATGGGCCCATCTCAGGTTAGCCACTTTTCATTGTGTTGTAGTCTATTTCATGAAAGTCTTATTGTATTTTGATTTATTATTTTCTTTTTGTTTTATGTAGGATCCATATGGAGGTGTAGGACCTAGTGGAGTTAGAGATGAAGATGCTGGTGAAGACTCATAACGTGGAGGCCAACGATTTTTTTTTTTTGTTTTTTTTCTTTGTCTTTTATTTTTTTTATAAGCATTATTGTATGGACTTCAAATTTAATGAAGAGTAGAAAGTGAAAAAATTATTTCATTTTGTTTTGGTTAAAATTTTATTAATGCACTTGAGCCCCTTGTGGGCCCCTTGCTCTAATTTAAGGCCATTTTGGGCCATTGCGATAGTTTAAGGCCATTTTGGGCCATGGAAATAGTTTAAGGCCATTTCGGGCCATTTCTCTATGTAACTTCTAAAGGGTTGATTGCCAGTTTTGGGCCTTAGTGGGCCATGGTGATATTTTAAGGCCATTCTAGGCCATGCAATAGTTTAAGGCCATTTTGGGCTATGCAATATTTTAAGGCCATTTCAGGCATGCAATAGTTTAAGGCCATTTTGGGCCATTTTGCTATGTAACTTCTAAAGGGTTGATTGCCAATTTTGGGCCTTAGTGGGGTATGGTGATAGTTTAAGGTCATTCTAGGCCATGCAATACTTTAAGGCCATTTTGGGCCATGGTGATAGTTTAAGGCCATTTCTGGCCATGCAATAATTTAAGGCCATTTCCAACCATGCAATAGTTTAAGGCCATTTCGGGCCGTTGCTAGTTTTATGCCATTTCAGGCCATGTGTAAGGTACTAATGACAAGGGCAATGTAAATAGAAAACTTAATGTAAAATGTAAATTATGCCATCAAAAGTATAACAATTTATTTAAGTGATGTGGAGACAAGTCTTAATCATGCAATTGTTTTCTAACCCAACATGGGTTAGGCAAGGCATATGGCCAGGACACCTTGTAGTGGTATTCATCTATGTTATTGTTTATCATTTGGAAGGGAAACTTGGCCCACATGGTTTCTTTGTTTGAGTTGGTAATTTTGGCCTATTCATTTGTCAAACAGGGCATTTTAGTTTGAATGGGTGCTTCATTTTCAAAGATTTCTATATCTGAACCTTGCTCCATGTCTACGTTGTTTAAAGCCTAGGGAGCTACTTCATCACTGTAAATCACTACTTGCTCACCTGCGTAGGGTAAGTGGATTTCCTGATGTTTAGGTGAGGAAACAACCCTTAGTTTGGCTAACCATGATCTTCCTAGGATCAGGTTAAATCCTAGCATCTCCTCCACCACGATAAATACTGCACTCATGGGGAACTGGTCCCCTACCACGAAGTTGATGTGCATAGTTCCCTTGACCACCACACATGCCCCATTGAAGTACTTAAGGCATGAAGTCATTGTGGGCTTGATTTGATCTACCAAGTCCAACTTTTAAATGATAGGAAATGGGATTACATTGGTGGTATCTCCATTGTCAATGTGTACCCTATGAATCTTATATTGGCCTACCCAAATGGTGATGAACATAGGAGCGATTGTCACTTGACCCTTTTCAGTGTTGTCCTTGATAACTTTGTCATGAAATGTTAGTTGGGTTGGTCATAGTTCTTTAGCCATGGGTGGAAGCATAACCACATGAATGGATTTCTCTTTAGCCGGCATGTTTTCGCTAATAGGAATAGACATCAACATGCAAACCATTACCTCATGATGCATTGTAGAGGTAATTATTAGGTCATATAAGCTTAGTGTTATATTTTTATATTTTAAGGCCTGTTTAACTTGTGAAAGGACATTCAAGAAGTCTTGCCTGTTGTCTTGTTATTTGCTAACTTTCTCTTCTTCTATATGCCCCAGGAGGAAAATTTCTTGAGGGAGAGTAGTTTCAGGTTGAATGCTAAGCTTTCTTGGACTAGAAGGTGATGATTGTGTCTCTGTGTTGCTATTGGTAGCTAATGATGAAGAGACCATAGGAACTGTGGATAAGGGGGTAGGCTAAGGGGGACCTAGTGTAGTACGTTCCTTAGCTAGCTTGTCTGCTAGATGCTCTTCACGCTTCTTTTGATGGGAAGGCTAGGGTGCAACTCTTGTCACTCAATTTTGGGTTGGGGCAGAACTTACATGCCTTGGAACCTTGATGAAAAATGGTGCCTGTGTTGTTGCAATCAGAGGTGGTGTAGTTTTTAGCATAAAAGGTGCAATAGATGTCTAGCAAGGGGCCCTAATGAAAAAGGGGGTTTGTGACATAGTAGTTTTTGGAGATTTAGCATTGCCAAGAGGTTCACAAACTACAAATGGTTCATGTTGTGACTCAGTGTTATCATCAATGCCAATGGCATTGATGGTGTAACTTGAATTGTTAGCGTTCAAAGGATCTTTCTAAAAACCCATCGACTAGTTTTCAAGTCGAATGGGACTGCTCTCATCTAGGACCAGCTTACCCTAATCATTCATTCATTTAATGTTATCTTTTAACGCTAAGCAATAATATGTATCATGCCCACACAATTGATGATAGTTGTATAAATGCTCTAACCTAAACTTCCTAGGCACTGGTGGTTCATTAGGCATGGCCAAGGAGGGGTTCTGAAGGACTTTATAGTGCCTTTGGTGATATGTGAGGGCCTCATCCAACATTCATTTATGTTGAATATGTTTGGCTTCTAACAATTTCTTTAGAATTTTTGAAGGCTTAATTACTAGCGAGGTATACTTTGAGTAGTCCTTACACTCAAAGTTTGGCCTTGGTTGAGTTTGCATTGTAGGTGTTGAGGTCAGGGACTAACCTATGTTCCTAGAGCCGACTGTGGCGTTATTGAGAGCTTTGGATGTTGTGGCAACCCTTTTATTATTGTTGTTGTTGAGCTTGGTCTCATTAGCCATAGTAGTTGATGTGGTTGTTGTGGCCTTTCCTTTCTCCTTTTTCTTCTTCATGTGTGCATTTTTGTAGGTCACATAGGCTGGATCCCTACTAGCTTCCACTACATATTGAATGCTCCTAGTTTGAGCAAATCCTTGGCTAAGGGACCATGGAGCCAAGTAGTACATTTTAGACTTGATAAATTCATTTACTACAACCTTGAAGATGGCCAACAAATGGGCCTCAGCAATTGATTCACATATTTTATTTAATGTTTTACTCCAGCGTTCTATAAATTTTTTCACGGATTCTAGTGGTTCTTTCTTAACGTTCCTAAGCTAGTCTAGGATGACCTCCAATTTCAAGTTGTACTTAAAGCAGGTTACTAATTGACTTAGAAAATTCTCTAAGGGGGAGATAGAAGTGTGTGGAAGTGAATGGTACCAATCTAATGATTTTCCTATCAAATACATGGCAAAGACATGAATGATGGTGTGAGGCCATGGTTGCAATAGTAAGGAACAGCTCCCACAAGTGGTGTCGTATGAGCAGCCCAAATTCCAGTAGGTGGTGTTGACAAAGTGACTACTATTAGTTGCACCATGGGAGTATTCATCTACACAAAGGCTGAGGTGGCCCACAATCATGTGTTCAGTTGTGCTATGTGTGGGACTTGATACATTTGAGGCTATGTGTATTGTTGCACATGAGATAGTTGAGTTGTAGGGAAAGGAGCTATTGTTGTCCACCATGCAGTTGAGTTTGGGCTTGCTACTAATGGTGGAATAGCTATAGAGGAGGAGACACATGTGGTTGTAATGTAGGCACTGTGTGCATGTATGGTAACATGGGCACTATAGGGGTCAGGTGTAGGGTTTGGATAGAAAAGGAGAGATGGTCACCAGGAAATGGGGTTGAGGGACCTACATGCTGATATGTTGTTGACATTTGATGACTTACCGCCACCAAATGGGATCTAGGATACAATAGTGTCATGGTAGTAGCAAAGGGGATAGGAGATAGGTGTTGGTGTGATCAAAGGATAGAGGCATAAGAGACAACTATAGTGTAGATTGGGCCATCACCTTCACAGTGGGAGTCCAACTCCTATTGCCCATCCTGAAAGGGTTCTTCGTAGTGGGATGCTATATCCTGTTCTCTTTTCCTACTTACTTGGACAAGTTGGTTTAGCATCCATTGATATGTCTCGTTCAATGGGATAGTGGTATCGGGAGTAGGGATGAACTCCCTCCTGTTCCGATAGATGAACTCAAAGTTACATTTCTCTTTGAATTCACGATAGTCCACTGGTATATTTTCTTGCATTTTTGCGCACAAAAAATTATATCACTCTTCATCCTGAGGTAGACACTTGGGTAATTACTGTTGCAGTCCCAGGGACTATCTTTGTATCAACACTAGGCTAGGTGGTCACTCTGGACCTACCATATTTTGGATAGAGTAGGGTACTTCCAAGCTCGATGTGAGAACTGCAGTGGTAATAGGATTCATTTTCTATTATGAAAAAGGTATGGATAGGAAAGATACGTGCAAGCAATAGTTGCAAACCGTAGGAGAGATAGGTTGAAACTAGGTACACTTGTAAGTGTCGAAAACTAGTTTCCTTCACTATTCTGCCTACTATGCTGACAAGGTTGCCACGTCACATAGGATGCAGGTAGTGTAACATGATGGGCATTGTATCATGATGGATAGCGTAACCCAGTAGAGGGTATTACATAGCATGCAGCGTAACACTGTAGAGGGGTGTTATGCAGTAGGCAGCATAACACTATAGATAGGTGTTATGTAGTAGGTAGCATAATGTAGTAGATGATTACTTTCATTCCACAAGGTTTGAAAGGAACTACTAACTAGGACCGATCTATACCAACCGATGTGCAGACAACCATAGGGGTGTCACGTCTATCCTAGCTAGATGCTAGTAGCAAGGTATAGAATGCATGAAAAACTACTCATGAACCAAAGAAGGAACACAATGGTTCAGGCCCTCCTTCTAGCACCAAAAACTATTATGGCTAAAAATGTCGATGGCTGGAACATTGAGAGGTTACTGAGTGTACAGCCTAACATTGGATCCATGTAAGGGCCGTGGTGGAGAAAATGGAAATGGGGTGCCCTGAACAATCTAGTTGATTAGACAAGGACTTTCACGGTGTATAATGACCTTTTGTAAATTGTGGTTTTAAAAATGTTACATATAGAGATTAAGGTGAAGAAAATGTAGCATGCAAAATAGTAAAAGCATAATAGAATATGTGACTGAGAAATAAATGTAAATCGATACACAATAATGAAAAATGTATATGTTAGCAAAGTAAATGAGCTTAAGTAAGAGAATTCACCACCCCAAAATTGAGGGATTTGATCTTTGTTTGGCTAGAGAAGGTGTACAACTGGTGTGCAATACTGGACAGACACAACTTACAATGGAATGGTATGAACACAATCCCTGAACTATTGCCAATGGCCTGCTAACAGGAACTGATGATCCGATGCTTGCTAGGCTAAGAGAGATCCATGAAGTGCTACTACTGGGGTTTGTTGTTCATCAACCTTCCACTTGATAGTCTTTTTTCCAAAGCCAATCACCACAATGCCAAATTCCAAATGTCAATATTCAATCTCCAATCGCAAGAAAGCCAAGTCCAAAAGCCAACCTTTAAAGCCAACCCTTTGAACATTGTTCCCTGGGATATTTACAAAGCTAGACATGGGAGAGAGACGTGGTTTGAATGCCACATGTCCTGGGTCCCACATGGTGTAAACATGAATGTCCCATACTACCATGTAGTGCTATGCTATAGTGTTATGTTAATTTGCTACGCTGCAGTGTTACGCTGAACATGAAACCTGCTAAGTCGTGACCATACCATTCTAACTACATGTGCCAGAATCTAGGGAACTACCAAGTTTTAATAAAAAATTCAAATGTCAAATGCAAAGTGAATCCTACGCCCTAGGACTACGTCTTCCCTACTCTTGTGAGTAGGGTCAAGTGTAGGGACAACTTTGGGAATCAACAAGGGGATGCAAAACAAAGAAAACTACTAATTTTGTCTATCAATGAGATGCTGAAGTAGAAATGACCATTACCAACTGAGCATTGGAGTTGCTGGAGATGTCTTAATGCTTCTTTGCAAGTGTAATTCTACTTACACTACTCAGCATAGTAGAGTAGTGTGAATGCCTGCATGCTACGTTGTGCTATGCTATGTAGCATAGAGTAGTGTAGCCACCAATTTTGAGACAAATCTCACCTAAAAACTGAAAATACCCCTCTGGGGCCTTGCTAGGCAAGTAACTTCAACAATTGACAACCCTTCTTTCCATGTTGGAAGGCCCTAGGACCTACGAATTTCATCCTTGGGACACTTTTGTGCTTTGTATCCTTACTAAACTATGTTACTCTATGCAACATAGCATAGCATAGCAGCCAGTGTGACATAATCCTTGCTTGATTTGCAAGGCTTTGTCAAGAAACTTTTCTTGGAACCTGAGGACGAAGTGGGATAGGCAGTCTTGGAGGTCATAGCATGGCCAAGTGGAATTCTTTTGACCTTGCTTTACTATGTAGCGTAGCAAAGTGTAGCACCTAGTTTAGCTTACATTTTGACACACTTTACAAATGTTCTATTACGTGATATCAGTCATGTCCTAGAGTGGTAGCAAAATAAGCATTTTTGATGGTTTAAGCATGGGCAATTATGTTTACTTTGTCAAAACATTCTAAGCAGAAGCATTGACGCAGTAAAACCCTACTATGCTAGTGTAGCACTCGAATGGAGGTGATTTTTGGTGAAATTTTCCACATTCTCCTGCCTTATGTTGATCATGCTTCAAGGATGAAGTAGGGTAGGTACCATGGAAGGCTGAATCATTGTAAACTACATCTTTGATGCCTGATTAGTCTTCACCTGGCCTGCTACACTATGTAGCATAGCGTAGTGTAGTAGGTGCCACTATTAGAAAAATTGTCAAACTATTTAGTCCATCCTAAACACCTTTGATTGCTCCTAGCATGGTCCTTGGGTAGACTATAAACTAGGTCATGTGTCAGCCTAGGTAAGCTAGAGAGTGTAGCAAGCCTGTCAGCCCAGGAGATAGAAAATTTTCTAGACTATACGATCTACCCCTAGTACGTCTTTCATGAAAACTGGCCTCATGGCTAGGTGTTGCATTGAATGTGCCATAGAGGATGGAAGGCAAGCTCAGAAGTGGCCTCGTGGGCATTAGGACTTCTATGGTTCCATGTTGTCCACATGGTCCAGTGTGACACTACACTTGCAAAGATCCTTGTCCAAACTTTGGGACTATGCTAAATCATGAGAGTCCCAAAATTGATGGTGTTTCACACCATGTAGCCTAATCACCTGCATAAGCCTATGTAGCAGCTGATTCTTCTTTGCCAGTAGTAGCATGGGGTGTGTAGGCCTTGACAAGGTCCATGTTGGCCCTTGTACAGGCTATGCAAATCCACTTGTAGGCCACATTCATCCTTGCATAAGCCCTCATGCATACAAATGTCATTGTTGTGTGACTCACCTGGCTATAATGTTATCGTAAAATTCTCACTAGCTTCCACTCTATTCATCACCACCTTTCGCTCCACCCATTACTACCATCCACACTACCCATCACTACCTCTGAGCTACCTATCACTACCATCCATGCCACCCATCACTACATCTCATACTACTCATCACTACCTCCAATGCCATCGTGAAGAGCTTGAAATGATGTGTCACTGCAATCATTGCTACCACTTACAATGAAACAACAAATTCTCAGTTATATGATGGAAAATTTTTAATTGTTCATCAACTGATGGAAAAATTTGAAATTTTTGTCATTTAATGGAAAATTCAAATTTCCATCATTAAACTATTAGTTTAAATTAGGAACTTGTGAAAATAGTTTCTAAATTTAAAATTTGACATAGTGATAGCAATAGAGATAAAAATTTCGTAATTAAGCACACTCTCCTTGGAGTAGAACTGGGATGGCTGACCTCTTGGGAAGTCTCATTTTCTATGCCAAATGTCCTAGACTTCAAAAGCCATAATTTTTAGTTTTGGAATTTTTTTTTCTTTTGGAAAAAAAAAAGTAATTTCCTATATATTTTAACCTTTTGAGTTCAAAGGTGAAGTTAGAATCATCCTAGCGAACCCCAAAAATTAGTTTTTACTTCTTGCCTGATATAGTACCTTGAGATCTTCAAAAGTTTAATTTTCACATAACTCAAGCATATGAAGTCCATTTTCAACATATGAATAGTCATTTCTAATATTTTTCACCCTTCTAAACGTAATGGTAAGGTTGGATTTATCATTTAGTCATCCTATAATTCAATAATATTATAAATTTAACCTTTTAAGACTTAAGATTTAGTACATGACCTTAGTCTTAAGATTACTATGACATATTATTAGTTACATTGCTAGAGTCAATGTTCTCAAGGGGGGTAGAAAGGTCATAAAAAATACTATAGTCAAATATTAAAAAAATTAGGCAATGTAATTATATATTACTAAAATTAGATAATATAGTTACATATTACTAAAATTATATGATGTTGTTAACTATTACTAAAATTAGATAATATAAAAATAGATAATATAGTTATTCAATTGATGTAGCTAATTATTAGTTGATGTATTAGTTAATGATCAGTTGATGTATTAGTTGGAGAATTAGTTTAAGAAATAGAATAATCTTCTACCATCAAGAAAAGGGTATATTAATCCACCCTGTAATCAAAACATAGGGCAAAATAACATGGAGACACAAAATCTTGTTTGAATAAGGAGTATGATACTCATGAAGAGAAATAATCTCGACAAGACTCTAAGAATAGGAATGAGAGTTGCAACATATAACATGCTTGCAAGATCCATAGTGAGTGAGAAACAATATCCACTATGTCCATCATTTTCCTTAGATTGGCACGAATATCAATACCCATGCATTTTAGCAGAATTACAAGATTTGGATGCTGATGTCTTGTGCTTACAAGAAATCCTACCATGGGAATTTCTATATTAATTCCAACTAGATTTGAAAAACATGGGATATAGAGGTATTTATAAGCAAAAAGGTTCTTATGAAAGTTCTTCTTTTGAGCTGTACAGATTAGCATATTGTAGAAATTACAACATGGAAGATTGTGAAATCTTTTATAAATAAGCCAAGTTTGAATTGGTACAAAGATTTGAATGGAGTTTAGAAAATATGATTTTTGAAATTCCAAAACTTCAAGTGATGGGAAAGAAAGAACAGTCAATATTTTAATAAAATCACATAGCCCTAGTAGTGATTCTAAAAGTTCATCTATCATAAAGATATGTATGTGTGGTTAACACACATTTAATTGCCAAACCAACATTTTCAGATGTTAGACTTTGTTAAGGAGCATACTTGATTAAGAAAATAGAAGAAAGTTTGAAGAAGAAGTTATTCCCAAGTTGTACCAATCTAGTTCCATTTATTCTTTATGCAAACTTCAATGCCAAAGTTGGAAGTAGTGTTTATTAATTCCTAAAATATGGATCTATGAAGAAATCTTTGGAAGATGAACCTAATTTGAAAATGATGTTTCCATCAATTCAGCATGCAACTCCATTAGCCAGTATATATTCTACTTACTTTGAATCTTTAGTAGATAAATCAAACTCTAGAATTCAAGAATAGATTATGTTGATGGATAGAACTCATCAAGAACCACAGTTTACAAATTATTCTACAATGATTAATGAAGATGGGTCAACAACATTCTTCATTGAGACTTTGGATTATATTTGGTGAGATACCTGAGTCTTTAAAGTTACTAAGTTACTAGAGTTTATTTCTAAAGAATAAGTTGAGAAGAATCAAGATCAAGCCTTTCCATCAGAACAAGACCATCTAATCATATACCACTTATGGTAGAATTATAGTTACTCCCATCGGTTCATAAGGTTGATCAAGATCAAGAAGCATCTCACTCTTACTTTTATTTGATGATCTTATTATTTTATTCATTGTTTAATTTCTACTTCAATTAGATTAATAAAATATATAATAAAATGCAAGTTGGGAATAAATAATTTTTCATGCCTTCACTTGGATAACCAAATACGAATTGCAAATTTTGTGACCCTGATTAGAACTAGTGATTGGTAGTTGGTAGATTTTTAATTCACTTCTTATCATTATCTTGGGAAATGAAGTGAGTATCAAGAAAGTAATATTTAATTTTCCATATAATCTTTCTCACATATATCTCATTTGTAGAATAAGCAAGAGAAAACTTCAAGTTCAAAAAAGGAATCAAATTATTGGAGCACAGAATCATGAAAGAAAGCATTGGAGATGGGAAAAGATAGAGAACATGGATTTTTTCGAGGATGAATGAAACCTAATGAGGGTATATTGTCATGTCCCCATTCCCAAATGATGCAGTTGCCTAATAAAGATGGTGTCTCTTCATAACAAATGTTATCATGATCTTAACAAGACCTAAAAGGGTAGTTTTGATTAAGACCTGAAAGGGCGTGTTGTCATAATGGATGTGTCTCTTGAGGTAACCATTGGGGGTTTGACCTAAGGCATTTATACCTAGGGTTAGAGGTCATGCTAGCATGGAGTTTCAAAGCCTAGAGAGGTGAGTAACAGGAGTCAAGTGAAGCGGGACAGGAAGTGGACTAGACATCTCTTCTAGTCGGGTTATAGGCCTAACCATGATGGAAGTGTTGGATTACCTCTAAGGGATAAATTCCAAAGGAAGAAAACCTGAAGGAACACTCTCAGAGCACAACCCAGATACACTCTTTCATATCAATAAAGCATTCTTTTCTTTCTTTTTATACATTTTTCCTATTATTTCCTTTATACATAATGTTGATCACTTATATTTCACATTGGTATATTTTCTTTGTATGCATAATGTCTAATATATCATATATTTGATGTTTTCCATGACATCTAAGGACGGGATGTCACAATGTAGTCTTCACTTTATCATTTCATTGTAGTTCTTATCTCATTGAGTTCTTATTCATGTCTTACAAACACATTGTCTACAACAAACATTCTATTATTCTCCATTTTCCTTAAGGTTTTGACATACCAAAAGGTCAACAAATGTAAGTATGAACATCAATGATAAAATTTATGATAATTTCTTTATGTTCAATTTTTTTATTGTCTTATAGGTACCAAGGAATGAAAACCTTAAAATTTCCTCATACCACATTGAAGTGGATGTGGTTTGACCACATTGAATAAGCCATCTATTAACAGAATAAGGCAATGGGGTATGGGGAATTCATCATACCTACCATCAATTGGTTTTACCAGAAGGAAATTCTAGAACTCTACCAAAATATGAAGCCCCATCTCATCAAGGTAGATCCTCTAAACTACTACCTCATTTCCTCAATGATGAGACGGGACATGCATAACGCCGCGATATCACGGCCGCCACGATATCGCATCCCCTGCGATATTGCATCTTCCCCTGCGATATCGGGTACGCGATATCGCGGTCCACCACCATATCTATAAATAAGAGGCAGAACTCCCTTCATTTCCCAATCCAGGCTAGAAGTAGCGAAGCTCTGGCAGTTTGAACACTCCAGAGTTAGATTAATTTACCATGTGCCCGCAGTAGGAGTCCTAGAGTGAACGGCTCTTTATTCGAGCAACTTTGTAACTTGAACACAAGTTGTGTATGGAAATAAAGATGAACTTGATTGGATAAACCTTGCAGTACATGGTTTTATTTGATTTTTATTTATTTCTTTCCTAGTGCGCATGAGTACGACTTGATTACGAGCATCTACGGATGTGTACGGCTAATCAAGGAATCGGCTGCACGTCGTAACGCGTGAGTACGACTTGACTACGAGCATTGTGACTGCTTGGTAACCCAGTAGCGTATTCCTGGATCTGTGCTTGGTAATCCCAGTAGTAGTCCAATGTGTACGGCTAGTTAAGGAATCAGCTACTCATCGCTAGGCTAGAACATGTGATAAGTACGACTTGGCTACGAGCATCCATGGGTGTGTACGACTAGCCAAGGAATCGGTTGTTTATCACACTTAGGCTAAATAGGTACCTCAGTATGACCACTTCGAGCACTTGTGTTACATGTGGTGATCCCAGTAATGATTAGTGTTTGGTAGCCACAGTTGCATAGTTCAGGGTGTGTCCGGTAAGTGGGAACGGATGTTGACGCTAGTTAATTTAGACTTAGGACATTAGTTAGAG
>MNCI01013830.1:5488-90399 GCA_015680685.1 Gnetum montanum | reverse complement strand
TGATTAACCCCAAGTGTTTCCTGTGGCATTAAGGCATTTAGTCTGCGGAGTTCGACCGGATCGCGCATGCACACTCATATTCGTATGGTTGAGTGTAGGGGTACCTCACCACTCATCACTCAATGAGGAAGACTAGGGTTTAAATCATGATATCATGGCTCTAGGACTGGTTTAGCCTACCTACCAATGAAGAGGACATATTCAAATTGAAGGTCAACATTGAGGAAAAGTACAATCTTTTCCACTAATTTATAGGAGAGTCTGATTCTGATAGGATTTAGACCTAGGGACTTTACTTTGTGCATTTGCATATAGAGCAATATGTGATGACCAGGATGATCAACACCAATGTCCTACCATCAATGCACACTACCTACATTCTAAGATCAATCCTTTGGATAATGAATGCCCTAAAATTAGGAGAAGAGGCCAACTTTGCATAGCTACCAATAAGTACATGGTGTATTATTACAACAATGATGTATTTAAATTATATTTTCCTTTTTCTATTTCAGCAATCTTATGGAAGTTGGATCTATCAAAGCCCCAAATAGTCATTAAGATGAGCCTCACTAACCTAAAGAAGGATACATTCATGAGGTCCCTCAAGATCTACATCAAGCTTAGTTTCTTCTTCAAGAAATCTAATGACCCAGGTTCCATGTTGACACCCTAAGCTAATGAGGTGTAGAAACTCTAAGAGAAAATGAAGACATAGCTTTAGGAAGTAAAGTCCACCAAGTGGAAGATCTTGATCATGTTGAAGAGGGTGAGTTCTACCCTTGCAAAAATGAATAAGGTTGAAAATATTAAGAAGAACATGCATCCACAGATTTAGGATGATGATGAAGGGGCCAAACCCTCATATTTTGAGTAGGACATGAAGGTGGAAGGATGATCTAAGATGTGATTCTTATGTTTGTTTGCTTGTTCATGGGGCCAGAAAATCATTTTTTTTATTAGAATTGGACATGTTTAAATTTTTTTTCATACTATGTACATAATCATTTTGGTAATGAAATTGGATTATGAAGGCTAACTAACATTTAATTTCCAAGTTTTTCATTATAATGTAAACATTATTGTAGTTGGGGGAACTAGAATGAAATGCTTGCTTTAGTTTTAAACACTATTTTGGAGTTAAACTTGAATAATAAATTGAATTTTTTGGTATTATGGCTATATTTAGATGTGGTGATGGTTGTAATATATAGAGTGATGCATGGGATATGAGATCAAATTATTGGTGTTATGATTTAGAAATAATCAATAGCATGTATCATTTTATATATATTCCTTCCAAGGATCTTTTACACCTCTATTGACCAAGCAATGGCCAAAGGCTTGTGGGAGGCTATGATGAACCCCAAATTTCCTTCACTTTTAATGCAAAAATAGCTTAACTTTTTTTTGGTTATTTTATCATATTGAAGTACATTGACTTCCTTGATGGTATGCAATATGTACTAATCACTTTGTTAAGTTTGTGTTATCATATGATATATCAAAATCAATAAGTATCAATAACATATTGATTTGCATAGTAGAATTTGACAAATTTCAATGGCAAACATATCATTCCAAATCATCAAAATCGACTTGTATCGATCCAAATTTTATCAATCTCCATAATGATTATGACCAAAATCGATAACATTAGATCAAAGGAATTCTAAAACTCACCATAGAATGGAGATATCAATTCATACTATGGATGCTATGAAGATTAACAATCAAGAGACATAGTACTCATGATTGAAATCAATAAGTACCTACAATATTGCCGATCCATATTGATTTTCTCAATGAAAATAGATATGTCCATTTTGTTAATTTTTTCCAAATTTAAGATATAATATCTTCCAGTATAAAAGGGGACCACCTTACCTAAGAGGGGGAGATTAATGCCCAAAGAGAATCCATGTCAATTTGAAATCAATTTCTTAATTTTTCTTAGGATTATTTAATGAGGATTTGTTGAACCTTGTGGAAACTACAAATCATTGGAGTTCATTGGTGGCCTATTGAGGCTACTACAAAATGAAACAGTGAGGCAAAATTATAGATTGAATTATATCTACCTTGTGATCCTAAAGACTCATGATTTTTACTCAATGATTTTAAATTAATTTAATCATTCAATTTCCATTGTTAAAATTAAGATTAGAAGTTATGATGAAAATATATGATTTGGCTTGTGAGTGACAATCATAAGAATGATATTTGATTGGATTTGAATCTATTAATTTGTTGTCTTGATGATTTTTTTGACATTTAATTATTCTTCTACATATACAACTTGTGGCTTAGTGACAGACAAGGTGACATCCCTATAGATCTTCAATGCCTTTAAGCTAAGAAGATAGAGAATGTATTCAAAACTCTCACTTATGCAAAAAAGCTAAAGTGGGTACAACACTAGTAATAGCCAATAAAGAAAACTAATCTAGAAAACTTGTAAAATATTACAACTATGTAAATTAAAAAAATAACATAGTAACTAAGTAAAAATAAAAAAACACATGCAAATGCTAAAAAAACTATAAACAAAGAAAAAGGAAAGTAAAGGAATATCAAGATAATTTGTTATCAAAACTATTCTTAAGCACTATATTTCCTATTCTATGCTCTAGTAGGACTCTTTGCATTTTTAACTAATTTCACTACATCTAATTCATCAAATCTTAAGTTTCATAACCTAAAAATTTGTATAGGTTTAATTATTTAATTTAATGTATGTGATTAATTCTTTAATTTTTTCAAACGTATGTTAATAGGATATGTCTATTTTAGTGACTAAATCATAGGATCATATTATTGTAGTCACAATTATTCCTATTTTTCTTCATGTTGTTATTATCTTATATAAGTGAAGACAATCTATTTGCTAGAGTACTTTGTTAAAGTTTTGTCTCTTCCCCTTTTACTACTATTAGATATCAATCATAGATCTTATGTATATTTTATGATGAAATTTTGAAATCAAATTACCCTTGGAAGTTTTTCTTTTTGTCATTATTATACCTTTACAAGTATTTGGATACGCATATTTTATACTTTATGCACATTCAATTATGCATACTTTATTCTATATAAGGCACATTCAATTATACATATTGTATTCTTTTTAATGGATATTTAGTTATGCATCTTTTATTTTTTTATTATAAACATGTAATTATAAAATACTTTGTTCATAAAGTATTTTGGATCCTAACCCTACCTAGATCATACCCTCTATCAATTCTTGACATTAAACTAGAATTCAAGATTCAATTTTAATTATAATTAAGTATCATATAAACTTGCTTTGTTAAGGAAGCACCCTAGGATGATGTGCTACCTAAATATGATCAGATTGATGTATCTAGAATATTTAAAAATTTTGGTTTTAATCCTTGGTTCACTTGAATTAGAGTTACAATTTTCAAGATATCACATTTTTTATTTTCTAGAAATCTCATAAAAGTTTTAGCATTTAAACTATATAAGTATGATGATTAATACTCATATATGATTTTAGCATATAGATGTGTAGTTCCCTTGACAAGGATCTTGTAGGTTTTAATGGAATTTGATTTCAAGTTCTAGTGTACCTATTATAAGGCCTTGAATCTCAAAAGTATTAGTGGGAGAGAAAATGAAGAAAAAAACTTACGAAATTCTTTATGATAAAAAAATTAATTAAAAGTAAAAATAACAAAAAGTAATTCAATTCCATCACATGCATATGAAAGGTTTTTTGTAAAAGATAAAAGGAAAATCATATTAAGTAAACATGTTATCTCTAACAAATGTATGTTACATATATTTTTCTTACCACTTCTCTTCCTTATGCATTGGGAGTTTTTCATTTTTGAAACAAAAACTCTTTTTTACATAGTTTCTTTGTTACTAAGAAAATTCTAGTCTAATTTCTTTTATTCTAAATTTTTTTCTTCCATTTCTGAATACATATCAAGTTGATGTCTTGTGCTACATGTAATTCTTTTGCTTATAAATAGGTTTTGACCTTTGGTACATCTCGTTTCGGTTTGTAAAAGTTTTCTAGCTTGTCAATTTAGAGCAAAGTGAAAATATATTCTAGGTATTTTCAAAAATAAATAAATCCAATAAGAAGATTTTAAAAAGCCCTACAACAATCTAAAGAAGTCTCTTTATTTTCCTTTTCATGTAGCTATCCTATTTTGTTACAGATTTTCTATGCTGCCTCTCTACCTCTTGGTTCTTTGTTATTCCTTAACAATTTTAATTATTATGCTAAGAATCTACAAATTTATTTTCATTTTAATCTTCTTTTATGTGAAAATGTGTTTTTTAACATTATACAAATTCTTTTCTTACTTTTGATGAATTTTTGGAATATGTAGAAACTTTCTCCAACTTGCTTCTTGTATATATTACAATTATTTTGGATTAGACTTTGATATAAATTAAATTTTTGAGAATTCCTATTGAAGTTAGGTTATTATTTAATTTTGGCTATTTTTGGAAATATTTTTGATTTGGAATATAATAAAATAATATATATGTGACCAGGTTTGCTCAATTAGTAGTGGAACCTATGAATTTTCTAGATACCTTTATCTACATGCAATAGTGGAATGTTTGTTAGTGGGATCCATCCCATGGGAATAGAGTTTTAGATTGATTTCCTACCTTTGATTTTGATTCATAATTTTATGCGAGACTAGGAAACTAGTTGAGCCCATGGCACATAGTGTTCAAGTCTAGTGGTATGTGGTGAAGCATAGTCAAGATCTATCCTTCCAATGATATGTGTGCCTTGGTCATTGAGCATGTTAGTAGTAAGACTATTGCCATGACTAGGCCATGAGTGTCTTGTTTGGAATCACAAGGATACTCCAATGATAGTAGTGAGATTATTCCAAAGCTTGTCAATATTTTTCTTTGGAAGTAAAAGTAACCAAGAACTACACCTCAAAGATACCTAGATAAAACGTATAATATTTGGATTTTTGTAATGTAAACATTAAATAATTAATAGTATAATCTAATAGTAATGGTGATTATTCCAAGACTTTTTAGTATATTCTTTTAGCAATGAGGGTAACCAAGACCTAGACTTTGCAAATTCTTAGATAAAATATAAAATTTTTGGATCTTACGATTTCTTTTTTACCTTTTTGGCATTTATGGACTTTGAAATATTCTTGAATATTTAATTAGATGTTGGTCCAAAATGTTTGTACTACAAGACTATAAAAATAACATAACATTTCTTATTTTAAGGGTTTTGACTCTTCATGCATTTTGATGAAAATAGTCCATTAGCTAGGAAAACATTAGAAGATGGACTAATATTAACACTCTAAACTTTATAAAGAATTTTTATATAATTTCTATTCTTGTAATATGGAAACTTTGTGTACTTTTGGATTTTTTAGCCATATATTTACTTTTATGAATAAATAATAAAGTATGATAAAATATGAAATTGTTGTTTATGCCACTTGGATCATGATATTTAAGGATCATTTTTCATTTTGGCACATTATATCTTCAAGGAAAAATAATATTATTTTATTATATATTAATATTTTATTAATTTCTATTTTTATTATTTAATTTGGTAAACTTCAAATGTTAATATTTTTATTTCTAGGTGTCCAATTAAGATGAAATAAGTATCGTTGGAATTATTAGTATGTAATCTTTTTAATGCTATAACTAGTTAAATTTTTCGACATCCACATTTTTGTCACTACACTAATTTTCATTTTTGTTTAAATTAATTTTATTTAATTATACATTGAATGAGTAATAAATTTTTCTATGTTATATTATTCTTTTGTATTTATGTATCTAATTGATAATTTTTATTTATTTTAGGGATACTTCATGAATTATTAAATCATGGTTAAATCCAAATTCTTAGGGTGTTCTAGCATTCTATTAATTATTTATAGGATTTTATAAGTAATTAATAGGTGTGTTACACTAGGTCTATGAACTCATATGTGCTAGAAGATCAAGGAATACTAGTCATAGAATCTTTAGTTTCTAAATCAACAAAGATCTATCCTATTAGTGGAGGTTATGATTCTAGACTAGATCCTCCTACAACATCGAGATGTGAAATAGCAAGATTCTCAAGATCTACATGAATCACTACCTCTTTATTCTTATTAAGAAAATTAATTTCCTAATATAAATGGAAAGAGATAGATTAGTGATAGGCTAACCAAGGCCTTGCTAAGATAGCATTGATATCCATTGAGTTCCTAATGACCATAAAAATAGCCTCAAATGTAATGCAACTTTCTTTTGAAAAGGGTAACTTAATTACTCCTAAGATCTCAACTATAGCATTACTAGACAAGATAAAAAAAGAGTTATAGTTTGAATACATGATCTATTTTTTTAGGTTAATTTGCTTAATGATGAACCATGAAATGATATTGGTTCCAACTCCATTATCAATATGTACCAAATGCATGAACACATTGTCTCCCACTCATATCATGATGTAGATCAGAAGCTAGCATATGATACCCATGATAGAATGAGTCTTAATGTTTTCTTCTTTGAAACCCAAGTAATCTACCTCATAGTTTGAAGTGTTAAGTATTGATAAAACCTCTTAAGCATGAGGCTAGATGTCTATAAGTGTTATGATTGATTTGAGAAGCTTCTCCAAAGATAAGGAATGCTCCTTAGAGGTTGAAATTAAATCAAAAAGAGAAATACTAGTTCCTTATGATTTCACTGTAGTTGTGATTTAGTGCAAGGGTTTGCTTCCACATGCTACCCTCTTGATTGCAAGTGGAAGAAGAATAGAATTTGATGTGGTAGTAGTTGGTATGATAATGGAAAAAGTCGATGTTGTACTAGGTTTACTTTGGAATAAGAATTTCCTTTTGTTTTGAGTAAGATGATTTTAGACTTGTATTTTCTTTTCACTTTTTTCTTATTTAGTCTAATTTTGCACGTGTTAGAATTTTAACTAGTGATATTGGAGTGGAAAGTAATAAAGGCTCTTGGAACTTAGATGGGAAGAATCTATGCAATCGAGAAGGAATTGCATAAGGAAAGACAATAAGATAGCCAACAAGTCTAGATTGTATTATCAAGGGAAGATGGAGGATAATCCAAAAAGGAATTTGAGCATGTAGAGTTTTCATTGTAACAAGCTATTATTTTGAGGACTAGAAGATCTCTACACACATTCGAAAAGGAGAAAGAATCAATACCATTTCAAGGGAGACTAATGAAAAAAATTTATTAGGCCTAAATGGATTTGACTATGAGAGAAGTAAGAAGAACTTTGGGAAAGGTCCATTTTGATTACAAAGGTCAGTTTCAAATGACCTTCCTTATTTCCTAAGTGGAATGTAGAAATACTTCTTGAATAAGCATTTAGTGGATCCTAAAATATTTTTATATTTTTATTTCTTAGTTATGTTACTATGTTGAAAATGATTTCTTCCTTCTCAACTAAATATAAAGCATCATCTTTAAGTATGTTGAAATCATTACTATCATAACCTAAAACCTCATGATAGTAACAAAATTTATTAGAATTATACTACTTTAGAATAGATATATCTCCTTCCACTCATTGCAAAGAATTAATGATTAAGGTTTGGAGCCTTTTAAAGTGTGCCTTGTCTATTTTGAGACCTATTTTGGAAAGATGTGTTCTTCCTTGAGTAACACATTGTATATCTATGTGTAGGTAATTAGAAAACTATGATGCTTGGACCACTCCTAAGATAGCATTTTGTGCCCTCCATTAAATAAATTATACCCATGAAATTGTGATTTGGATTTAGATTCATATTTTCACCATTCTCCCTATCATTTGATGATGAGATAGGTAAAGATTAATTCACTTATTCTACTATTTGTCCAACATTCTAAGAAAATTTCTCCTCATTTGCTACTTTGTTAACTTTGTTGTGGAAATTAATTTGCTCTAAGTCATTATGTTGAATTATGACCTCCCTAATGTACTTAGTATACTTTATGGAATCATGAAGGCCAAGTGGTTTATCATAGACCAACTTTCCTCTAATATGATCATTTATGATCCCTTCAAAAATATCTAGCAACTATTTAATAGGGAATGGATGCATGAGATCCAAGGTTGCTAATATCCACCTACAGGAAAATTTGGAGATGGATTCATTATATGCTTATTTGATTGCTAGGATCCTCAAAGCACCACCCTTAGTAATTTTGTATTTGAACCTTTCCATGAAAATGGTAAAGAGTTATTCCAAAAAGTAATGAGCCAATGGGGAAGGAATCTATATCATTCAAGTGAAACTCTAGTGAAGGAGTTAGAAAAGCTTCTAAGGACAATATGGAAATTATTGGCTAGCATCATACATTCATTAGAAAAAGTGATTACCTGGTTGGTCATATTAGATTCTTGATTATACTTAGTGAAATTTGGCAAGGAATCTCCCTTAGAAACAAGATCAAGTAAAATTGAACCACTAATGGAATCAGTGAATAAATTGGCAGGGGACACTATAAATCTATCCCCATGTAATGCAGTTCTCTTTTAGGTTTTATCTTCTTTCATCAATAATTCAAAAGAAATATATTTTAGCAAAAATAGTAATTTAGGAGGGATCCCAAGGATATTATCAGTAATATTAGTTGGAATGGAACTATAAGCTAGTAGGATTGGTTGAACATGTACCATAGTAGGCATCAATGCTAATGGTACCAAAGGATAGTAAGGAACAATGTGTACAAATGAGGGAAAAGATAAGAAAACTTTGATTGCTATACTAGGACTATGTGGTATAAGTTTTGAAAAGGGTTCAGCGATGACTTAATACCTTGCACTAGTGTTAAGAGAATAGGATGGACTATAGTCATGCTTGAGATCAAACTATAGTAAAGAGGTAAGTTAATCATAGGTGGAGCTATCCTAGTAGGATTAATTAAAATGTGCATTGCATGAGTAATAGCTTGACATATAGGTATATAAATTTAATAGGTGAAGCCAATAAGGTTCACATACTATATATTGAACATTTTAGTTGCTAAAAAAGATCTATAGATAGGAAAAGATTAGAAGGTTCCTCCTCATCACCATTAGTGAAACTAATATCACCACTTTCCTTACTACTTTGTTCTTGAAATTGGTAATTTCTACTATGAAAATTGATATTGGCATTTTCCACAAGGTTATAACTAATAGCTTATCTCTATTGAATATCAATGCTTTCCATTACCTAGACTTCATATCTGATGATAAGATACTCTACCAACATATCTTTCTCAAACTAATTCAACTTGATGGAATGACTTGGATTCAACAAGAATGATTCCAATCCATTGGTTGCTTCATAGGTAATCATTCTTTGTAACTTATTCTTAGAGAGTACTATACTCAATTTTCTCTTGGTGTATACAAACTTGTAGTTATGTTAAGTTATGAGTGTCACAAGAGCCTATACCTTCCATGCTTCCATTAGTTTACAAACCTAGAAGATGTACAAGAAGTTGGAACTTTAACCAACATGGTGTTAACAAGTGTATCCTACACACATACTTAGAAGAAAACAAATCAATTGCAAAATACAAAATAAAGTAATTAATAAAAATGCAAATAGATTTCTAAGTGTTGAAAAGAATCCAATAAGCTACTAGGTGCTAATTTTAAGACACTAGAAACCTTATTGGCCCATCCTCTAGCACCAAAAATGTTTCTACAAAATTGTTCTTTCTTCAACCTTACAAAAACACCTCCATGAATTAAGTGTAAGATATCTTTCTTAGAGCCAAAAATAATGTTTGATTCAATATAATCTTTGAGAGATTTATGATTATGACATAATAGGATATAAATCTATACTTGAATATGGACTACTATTTCATATAAACCAAGAATGATGAAAAATTTTGGTTTTGAATGCTAAAATTGACTAAGATTTTATTGCTAAAAAATAAAGTAAGTAATAAAATATAAGCAATGAAATAAAATTTCTGTGTAAAATATGAATAAACTAGGATAAAATATTAAATATAGGGAACTATGACATGGAGAAAAGCATTTTGGATCCCTTCCCAAACAAAAAAAATGCTTTATTACTGAAAAGGATGTATTTTCCTCCTATGGAGGGCCAAATTATAAGTGCCATGGAAAAACAAAAGTGAAATAAAATTATTGATAAGAACATAATTTATGAGAAAAATGTGGTTTTGAAGATTGAAATTGAACCTTTTAAAGCTAGTTATATGGATGTAGAGGTTTCAAATACTATCTATAATTAATTTGGAGTCAAAATTAGGTTATTTTAACTAAGTGTCCTTGGACTAATACTTGAGAAGATGGTTTAAGGACATCTTTTCTCATTTCCTTTCTTCATCCCTATAGGTGGATTTTTCAAGTTTCAAGTACTATAAGGACATCTTGGAGATCAAGGAGACATCTTGATCAAGAGCTAAGCCTTCGCAAGAGGCATTTGGAACATGAGGTAGACATTTGATATAATGAGAAGATGTCTCAAGTGAGACATCTCACACTCACTTGAGATGGCTCAAGTGAGACACCTTAGCCAAAGTGGAGATGTCTCACACTCATTGGAAACATCTCCCACGTTTATGAAACATCTCTCTTGCATGCTAAAATTTATAGTGAGACATCTTAGAAAAAACTTGAAATGGCCTATATAATCAAGAAAAGATCTAAGATGGTAGTTCCAAATTTGTAAATATCCAAGACAAGATATGAAAAGATAAAAACAACTGGGAATATTTAGGTTTAGCTTGAGGAAAGGTTTTTAGGATTATTATCTTCTATTTTCAATAAATAGTACAGATATTTGATCATGTTTTGATCATCAGATGTCATGCAATGTCTTCAGAGCTAAGGAGAGTGGCAGGAGAGCATAGTGTAAGAGTGCATGAGTGTGGTTGTAGTTTCAAAGTTAATTGTGTGTGTATTTATCTTGGAATTGATTGTGTACATTATATATGTTATGATCTCAATGTTACATTTGTGGGAGAGATCTCATTCAATTATGCCTTACATTAAGAATAATCATTATATGGTTGTAGAGCCTTGTTCTCTACAATATCATTTGAATGTATAAGTGTTTTGGATGTTGTGGATTGTGAAATCACTAATTTTAATCTTCATTATGTTATTTAAAGATAGCTAGTTTTCTTATTTTCCTTTTTTAGTAATTTGAATTATTTTTCATAATATCTAGATTTACCGGAAATTGAAGGTTAATTAATAGGAGTAAAATTATTCTAACATTATTAGTATTAAAGATTTGGGTTGATTATTACTTAGGAAAATTGGTTGTATATTTTTATCAAATGTAGATGGCACCTAAGAAGAAATATGTTCAAGACTTGAAGAAAGACATGAACAGCATGAAGCCTACCTTTCAACTAATGGTTGCTTGATTAGATGAGATCAATTCCAAGCTAGATAGGAATATAGGTTTCAACCATATTCCAACTCTTGGAGATGATGAGTATTCACATTTAAATAGTAACAAACAAGTTTCTTAGTCTAGTGAAGGGGAAGTAAATGATAAGGATAATCCAACTATGGGAGTGATGAAACACATAAGTTAAGGATTCCAATGAGATATAATTCTCTTCTTCATATTAGAGTTGTGAGAGCTCCATTAGTGAGCACCACTTCTTCTCATGGTAAGTTTAATGACGAAGATGAAACAAGGCTTCCTAGGATATTAAAAAATGTTGCTAGACTCCTATATGTGAAACTAAAAAATTTCAATGACATAGATGGCACCAATACTTTCTCAAGTTTGCTAAAGGTACTTGAAAAATACTTTGAGTTGAAAGAGGTACCAAATCTATTAAGGATACCAACTTCCAAATCTAGATTAGAAGGTATGGCTTTTTCTTGGTAAGAAAAGGAGTCCTAAAGTAATGAAAGATAAAATGGATAACCTATAAAATATTAGAATGAGATGAAATGCAGGTTAGGGAGAAAATTTAAATAGTCTTTTTTGAGACAAGAGATGATCATAAAGTTGATTTCCTAAGATAAGGTGACCAAGATGTCAAAGAGTTTTATAACAAATTTTGTGAACTATTCCATCAAGCTAAGGTAAAATGCAAGTATGAACAAACATCAATCTTTCTAGAAGGTCTTAAAATGATGTATCAATAGGAGTTATCATTTTATAAGCCACACACTATTGATGAGGCTTATGAATTAGCACTCAAATTGGAAAGGAAACTCAATGGTTTTGGAAACAAAAGCAAACAAACTTTAAAATGAAAAATAAGGGATACAAATCTAAGAAGAAATCCAACTCCAAATCTAAAGACAAATATGGTAGCCATGATAAGAAGATAGAAAAGAATTATGTGAAGGAAAAAGACAATAAAGACCAAGGTAAGGGAGGCAAGGGTCAAGATAGTAGCTCAACCAAGATTCAATGCTTCAAGTATGGAGAAACTAAAAACATGTAATGGAAATTTCCATTTCTCAAGGTAACTAAGGGTAAGGATGTGCAAATCATTAAATCATATGGAACATTGTTGACCTTTTGATATGTCAAAAACTTAAGGAAAATAGAGAATATAGAATGTTGTGGATGTGATGTTTTTCCAGCAAAAAATGAGGACTCAAGAAATGAAAGAGTTTTCATAGTGGGGACAACTAGTACTTAAGGAGAACAAGACAAAAATGAGTTCTATAAAAAAATGAAGAAGTTCCTAAGATCAGAGATGAGCCAAATCAATGAAAGGAAGCTTTCGAAAGCAAAGCACAAAAGTTGAGAAGACATCTCGTAGAAGTAGAAGACATCTTGGTCAAAGTAAAGAAGATCCAAAGAAGACATCTTTCAAAAATAGTAGACATCTCCTATCTAGAGAATAAATATCCTTAGAGATGTCTCCTTCGGTGAAAAGACATCTCCCCTAGATTGAATTTTTGGCATTGAGACATCTCAATCTTAAAGAAGACATCTCCCTTAGCCGTTAGATAGTAATTGCACAAATTCTAAGGTGGTTTCAGAAACTTCAAGACTATAAGAAGAATTCATTCTCTTGGAAAAATGCAAGTTCTTGAGCAAGAAAGTTTCAACATCAAACAATCATTTTGTGCATTATTTTATTCTATTTGTGTACCTCATTGTATTATCATTTCTACTAGAGTAGCAATTGATTGTATTGTATCTCAACATACAAGGATCTAGAAATTAGTTATATTCTTTCCTTGTAATTTTGTTTCTCTTTTTGTTGTCCCATTGGGATTGATGTGCTTCTTGTGAGAAGGAATTATCATTGAGCTTGTTAGGACCTAGTTGGGTTGAGTGGTTGGTGTAGCATTACAAGACTTCATAGTAAAGCTCAATTTGTAAAGGTTGTGGCATCTTGGAAATCATATTCTAAGCTTGTCAAGACCTTGCATGGTTGAGTGGATTTGCAATGAAAAATCACTCTAGAGCATATATTAGAGCTTGTACAGGTTGTGGTTCCCTTCAAACCACTTTTGAAATAAACAAACTCTAGAGGTGTACAAGAGATCTACCCTCTCTAAGTATGGACATGCCCATGTTGGGGAACCACATAATTTTTGGTTTGATTTTTATGGTTGTAATTTTTTATTTAAGTTATTCAAGTTCTATGATCCTCAAGTGTTATCAGAGCTTGGTAGTCTTTCTTTCTTTATCAACTTCAACAGTGAACAATGGAGGGGACATCTTACACTAAGCCACCAATGTTCGATGGATTCTACTTCACCTACTAGAAAGCAAGGATGAAAGGCTTATTCAAATCTATGAATTTTGAAGTATGGAAATTCATCCTCAAAGGCTGCACACCACCCATCAATAGCACAACCAGGACCATCAAGCCCCAAAGCAAGTGGACATAGAAAGAAAGAGATAAGTTAATGCATGACTCAAAAGCTAAAAATTGTTTATATTGTGCATTGAATAAATCTGAATTTAATAGAGTAGTTGGATGTAAAATAGCCAAATAAATTTGGGAAACATTAGAGGCTACTTATGAAGGGACTTTGGTAATAAAGAAATCTAACCTTTTAGTTTGCAAAGTGAGTGTGATAAGCATAAAATAAAAGAAGGAGAGAAAATAAAATATTATTTTTCTAAATCAAAAGATCTTGTTGTGGACATTAAAGATACCAATAAAGACCTGCCTAAGAGTGATTTCATAATAAAAATGATTAGAACTCTCTAATTGGAATTTAGACCAAAGGTCATAAGCAAAGGGGTTAATCAAGAAAAACCCATTACTCTAAAAACTGCCTTCAATGACAAGGAACCTAATGACTAAGATGAGGGTAGTGAAGAAGAGATATTCTTTCTCTCAAGAAAGCTACAAAGACTTATAGTAAATAGGAATAAAAGTTCCATTTAGCAAAGGTCAAATCAATTTGAAGCTAAAGAGAGAGGTAAAAATTTTTCAACTTCTACTTTTGATACTTTCTATAGAATGTTGGGTTTGTGATGGAAGAGGCTAGGTGGCCTCTGTATGTCCTAGTAATTGCAGGTTATAGAGAAAAGAAAAAAATAATAAATAGATGAAAAAGACCAATTTCTACACATGTTGGAATGATGGAGAGAAAAGTTAAGAAGAGGTGAAATATGATGTAAAAAATCCAGATCTCATCTATATGACTCTCACAGATGATGATGCTAATACCTTAGAAGATGAACTCGATGAGGAAGAAAGGTTTGATTTATTATGTAATGAATTATTATATTTTCAAAATCTTTACATAAAATTAAATAAGCAAGTTAAAATAAAAGATCAAGAAATTTCTTTATTGAATTCAACAATTTCTAATCTTACTAAAGAACTCTCAAATCCAAGGGCTTAGAATGAAAAACTAATCCTATCCTTTGAGTAGGCTAAAGGAGAAATTTCAAATGTTAAAATTGTGAAAAAAAAGGTTGGTATAGTGAAAAGAATCCCTTAAGATGGCATTAGGACAAGGAAGAAGTCGACATGACAAGAATAGATATGGATGTTATATGAAAGATGAATCACCTTCACCAACCCCATCTCAACTAAATGCTATTCTAAAGGAAAAAGCTAGTACAACCTAATAAGAAGAAGCCCCCATTCGTTAAAAGGATCCTCAAAGGTTTCATCATTCTAATCACTCTTACTACAATAGGAGGGTTAGATGGTATTATTATCATAAATTTGGGCACAATCAATGGGAATGCAACTTAAATTTCTATCATATGAATAGCCAGTCATACCATAAGACTCCTTGGTCTTACCAGAAGGGAATTTATGTAGGATCATAGCAGGAATTAGACTACTCAAGAAAACAAGGGGATCAAGAAAGAATAGAGAGTTAAAAGGAAAGAATAAAGAAATGAGAAGACTCTCTCCAAAAAATTCATGAGAGGGAACCGAGCCTTGGAGATCGAGAAAGTTTGTGCAAAACAAGAAACATTAAAGGATGAATCTCATTCTCTAACATTATAAGCACCTTCACTCTCTTCAACAAGAAAGGTAAGTGTTCCTTTTATTGATGTGTATTTTTAAGACTATAGTCCATGATATCCAATACCAAACCTTAATCTATTAAGCCTCTTCTTGAGAACATCGACTAGGAGATGTCTACTTATGACAAGAGATATTTACTACAAGATGCCTACTCCAAAGTAAAGGAATTCTATCTATTACCTCCTTCAATGCAACAAAGATGTTTACTATGAAAAGAAGACATCTCCCTAATATTTTTAACATGAAAGAGAAGTATCTTTTAGATGAAAGACGTCTTCCTTCTCATCAAAAATCCCTTGTTGACACAGTTATAAAAGATTCAAATCCTCATTTTGGTTTTATTCTTCAAAGAAGATCCCATAGAGATGACCAGGGCTCCACTAAGAATAGTGATTTTAGTAGTAATTTCTCACAAAAATATAGTAACATCTAGGCCTCTACCAAAGAAGAGACCCAGAGGAATTTATAGTAGCATTCCAAGCTCCTACACATTCCAATTGAGAAGCTTTAGTTCCCAGCACTAGTTTGAGGTAACTCGAACCATGAATATCATCTTTAAGCTCTCCTTAACATTTCCTATTCATAGGTAGCAAACTTTGATGGATCATTTTAAAGTGTTGAACTATAGCAATTTCATTAAAATAAATTTCCTAGAGATTTTTACCATAATATTGTGATTTCATATGTTGTTATTGGGGCATTCACATCTATGGATGAGGATCTTGTAATTCAGGTGTCTCCCCAAGTTGTGAATGCACTCCTTGGAATTTTTACTATAAATGCTTTTTTTTGTTACCACTGATTCTACAAATGATATCTATACAAATGGTATAATTCCTATCAATGAGGATGATTTATGTGATTCCCTATTCAAAGAGTTCATGTATTTTGATGGAAGTTGAATTCATAGGAACATGATGTCTCTAGATTCTTCCACTTTGTTCCTTATTATGCTATATAATATTGTTGTAAAAGAAGGAAGCTATAGCTATATGTTGCCACCCAAAGATTTTATTCTCTACTACTTACTTGTAGGACAACCACTAGAATTGGGGCATACTCTTCACCAGGATATGGTGAATTTGTACTCCAAGGAGAGAATCCTTGGACACCATTACCTCATCAATTGGCTCATTTGTTAGAGTGATGTATCAATTCCTAAGATGCCTTTTCTCAAAGGAAATAGGATCATTAGCAATTATGATTAGAAGAGGATCCACCCACATGTAGATGTAGTAGGACCAAGCACCAAGCCACCTCCAATAAAAAAGAAGAAGAAAGCAACATCATCATTCAAGGCCTCTCCTCAACTAAGTAGGTCCAAACCTACTAGAACACAAATCAAATCCTCCATAAAGAAGCTACTATAACCATTTCCTTGCACTATAGGGATGCTTGGGAGGAATCACTCTTACATGCATAAGAGAATGGATGTTGTTGGCATACCTCTTTCTCAAGATGGATAGTAGTTCAAGGAGGTTACTACTCCTATTATTTTTAATGGCAAGGAGGACATTCCTACATCAATGAGGCATTCCATAGTAGCTATACCTTCTCGTGCATATGACTTAGGGATGGAGTTAGATTTTGAGCCTAGTGCATCACTGACTCATGTTCAAGGGGCGCATCATATTCCCATCCAGCCTGAGCATCATGTTCCACCTCTAGGTAATGCTTCTAAATATTTTGAGTAGTAGGCCACGGAAAGCATATTTAGGACCACACCCCAATGGGTACCTTGTGAAATTACCTACCAAAGGAAGGGAGCTTTCTCATCTTCTCATCAAGCTCCAACTCAGCCTAATCCACCAGCTTTGTCTTGCTTTTGAGTGAAGCTTCATCCACAAAGGGCTCCTATTCAAGTACCATCTTTCAATGATGTTAAGTAGCAGACAAAAGCTCCAACACTGGCAAAAATGATGATGACGAGGAGACTTATTGACCATCCAAAGCACTAATTATTTTAGATGGTATGTCTAATGATGTGACTGAGGTTAGTGGTTAGAGTCCTTGGGTGTTTTGTCTCTCTTTTTCGCTAATGTCCAAAAAGGAGGAGAAATATGAATGTTCACATATGTAATTTTGTGGACTTGCACATATGTTATTTTTGTATATGATGAGGATATATCAGTGAATGAAAAATTGTTGATAGAGTTTGTACAAACACCTTATAGCATAGATAGATGGTGTTTTCTTAGTTATCTCTTTGTTTTTTCTTTGGGGATAGTTTTTACTTTTTCATAGCATCATTTAATTCGCATTTGATCTCTACCCTACACCTTAAAACCTTTATCCTATCCCTCGTTATCACTAGAATCTATATGTCTTAATAATTTTTTATTATCATTATTGTTTATTAGTTCATCAACTCACCCATTTTCTTAAGTTTTGTACACCATCAAAAACGGGAAGATTTTGACCTTTTGGTATGTTAAAACCTTAAAGAAATGAAGAATATAGAATGTTGTGGATGTGATGTTTTTGTTAGAAAAAATAAAAACTCAAGGAATGAAATATTTTTCATAGTGGGCTCAACAACAACTCAAGGAGAATAAGATAAAGATGAGGTCTAAAGAAAAATGAAGAAGTTCCTAAGATTGTGGTTGAGCCAAATAAATGAAAGGAAGCCTTGGGAACCAAAGCCCAAAAGTTGAGAAGACATCTCCCAAATGCAAAAGATGTCTTTGCCAAAATGAAGAAGACCCAAAGAAGACATCTTTTAAAAATAGTAGGCATCTCTTATCTAGAGAAGATGTTTCCTTACAAACATCTTCTTTGTTGGAGAGACATTTCTCCTAAATTAGATTTTGTGCAATGATACATCTCAATCTTGAAAAATAAGTCTCCCCTAGTTGTTAGATATCCATTGCATGAATTTGGAGGTGATTTCAAAAATTTCAAAGCTATAAGAAGACTTCATTCTCATGGGAAAAATGCAATTTCTTAAGTAAGCAAGTGTCAATGTCAAGCAATCATTGTGTGCATTATGTTATTCTATTTGTGTATCTCATTGTATCATCATTTGTACTATAGTAGTGATTGATCGTATTGTACCTTAATGTACAAGGACCTACAAATCAGTTTTATTCTTTCCTTCTAATTTTTTTTCTCTTTTTCTTGCCCCACTAGGATGGATGTGCTTCTTATGAGAAGGCATTGTCATTGAGCTTTTCAAGACCTAGTTGAATTAAGTGGTTGGTGCAATGTCACAACACTCCAGAGCGGAGCTCAATTTGTAAAGGTTGTGGGATCATGGAAACCACATTCCAAGTATGTTGGGACCTTGTAGGGTTGAGCGGATTTGTAGTGATGAATCACTCTATAGCAGAGCTTAGATCTTGTACATGGTGTGGTTCTCTTCAGACCACTTTCAAAAGAAACAATGTCTAGAGGTCTTCAAGATATCTACCCTTTGAGTGTGGATAAACCCAACTTGGGAAACCACATAATTTTTTGTATGATTTTTGTGGTTGTAATTTTTGATTTGGGTAACTTATTCATCCCCCATTTGCACATGTCTCTACCCCACACCACCACCTTCCCCCCTCCCCCTCCCCACACCACCACCCCCCACCCCGCCCCCACCTTCTAAGTTCTATGATCCTTAGACATCTAGTCAAGCACTTCAAAGAGGCAATCCTAATGCTTCCAAAATTAAGGAAGTTTCTAAATTAAATTCTAGTGCATTTATGGAAAATTTGAATAGACAAGGCCATTCTTCTAGAAAATTGTTATTTCATATTAAGACTATATGTTTGCTTAGTAGGAAATGAATTAATATTTGAATTTATGGAGGATGTTAGAGTTTGTTTTTAGCTCTCTTGAATAACTCTAATTATACAAGGATCATCTAGGTTATGAGAAGACTTAAAATATAACCTATTTATTAAATAATTAATTATTATAAATATTTCATAATCATATTATCTGCATGTTGTAATTATTCTTCATATCTTGTAATCTTGTTATGAATCTTTTCTTTGTAGCAACTTCTTTCTTTCTTTATTTGGCTACATCCTTATGATGGCTACTTTTATTTCTTACTCATGATAGACATTCTTGAAATTCTTCCAGTTGGTCAATCTTACATGGGCTCTTTAGAGATCCACTATTTAGCTTCGTATGAACTACTAACTCAATCGTAGCCTATACCTTCTTTGTAGTCATCTTCTTCCATCATAATCTTTCAAATGGTTTTCTCTTCCTCTTTAAGAAATTGGACTAGATTATGAATGGTTCACCTTGGATCTTCCTATCTTATTTAGAAAACTAGATTTATAATTTACTTCTTTTCTCTTTATAAATAACTTTATAATCTTTTGGCTTCTTGGATGATCATTATGAATCTATGGATTGTAATGAATCCTATCTTTGATTATGTTTCTTAGTACTAACTACTCCTTTTACTTTGGACATGAATTTTTGATTTCTTGGGGTTCTATTTTTGATTATATTCTATACAATACCTTATCCAATATCTTCTTTTATGATTCATGATTTTCATATACTACTTTCTTAATCTTTAAATTATTTTTCTCCATACTTCTTTATAAGTAATTAACAAGTTCATATGTTTTATGAATAAGGTCACAAAAATTTATATGATAAGTCATGTCCTTTTGTTATGACTTTTTTACTAGTAATTACAAACAACCTTGGATTGTTATGAAAATGATGATTGTACATCATGTCATGATTATATTCTAATTGGGATACCAAAAAAATGTTATTTCATCTAGAGTAGTTACTAAATTTGGTTTGGTAATTAATGTTCATCCTAGACCCTACAAGATACATTGGTTATTAAGAGATTTCTCTCAAGAGGTGATAGAGTAATGTGCTTTGAAATTTGAAATTAGAAGTTTTTATGATGTTGTGAGATATTATGTACTTCTAATTGATTATGCTAATGTAATTTTTGGTAGACCTTGGAATTTTGATAATGATGATTAATTTGATGAAGTAAGAAATATATGAAGTGTAGCTAGACTAGATGAAATATATGAGTTGATTCCAATGAAACCTATACAAGTGAGATAGAAAAACTCACTTAATTCTTCCTTATATCTTGTAGTAGGAGGTAATCTAATAAGGAGCATGATGAAACTAGCTTTGGTTTTTTTATTGTGTCAAATGTTGCTTCTAACCATGACGATATGCACATATAACTTCTAATAGATGTGCAAGAATTAAAAAAATAATTTTCCAAGGTGTTTAAAGGAACATTAGATGGATTACCACTAGTGAGGAATATACAAATTAAATTGATATTATCCCTAGTGCTATCATTCAAACAAGAAAGCATACCAGATGACATCAAAGTAATGGGTAAAATTACAAAGACAAGTAGAGGAGTTACTTGCAAATGGTTTCATGAGGGAATCCATTTCACTTTGTGTAATTCAACAATTCTTGTGCCAAAGAAGAACAACAATGAATGGAGGATGTGCATTAATTCTAGGGTAATGAATAAGATAACTATGAGGTATAGGTTTTCTATTCCAATGATGGATGACATCCTTAATATCCTTACTAATGTAGATATTTATAGCAAAATTGATTTAAAGAGTGGCTACCATCAAACTTGAAATTAAGCCTAGTGACAAATGAAAGAAAACCTTCAAAACACCAAAAGGATTTTTTGAGTGGTTAGTGATGCCATTTAGGCTCAAAAATGCACCTGCTACATTCATGAGGTTGATGCATGATGTACTCAAAGAATTCATTGGTAAGTTTTTCATTATCTTTTTTTCTTATGATATTTTTTTGTATAGCTTTAATGAGGAGGAGCACTTGGATCACTTAATAAGGTTATTTCTAAAATTAGAGGAGGCACATTTGGTGATTAATGTGAAGAAAAATCATCTCTTCATGAGGGAAATCACATACTTAGGACATGTGGTTTTTAAAAATCAAATTCAAATGAAATATATCAAGGTGAGGACTACTAGAGATTGACCAACTGCTAAGAATTTTGGGGAGGTAATATCATTCCTTGGTTTAGTAGGTTTTTATCAAAGGTTCATCAAAATTTTAGTGGCATTTCTTGACCTATGTTTACTTTGTTGTAGAAGAATAAATATTTCAAGTGGGATAATAAAACCCAAATGAGCTTTAAGTTACTAAAGGAAAAAATAACTAGTGAACTAGTACTCACAATTCTAGATTTTTAGAAACTTTTCAGGCGGAGGTGGATGTATGTGGACTTGCCATTGGAGAGGTACTTTCACCAAAAGATAGACCTATTGCTTTCTTTTTAGAAAATTTATATGAGCCAAGGAAAAAATATAGCATATATGAGAAGGATTTATATGCTATTATTCAAGTAATCAAGCATTGAAGGCATTACTTATTATACAACGAGTTCACTTTGATGATGGACCATAAACCACTTCAGTTTTAAAATTCCCAAAAGAAGTTGAGAACTAAATGCATGAAGTGGATTACATAGTAACAAGAGTTCAATTTTGTTCTCAAGAACAAAAGCGAAAAAGGTAATGTAGTGGTTGATGCATTGTCTAGCATACATGTGGTGAATTTTAGTGTGCTTCATGTAGAAGGTAAGGATGATTTTACTTATTTGTAGGAGCATAATTCACATTTTGGGCAAATTCAAAGGAACCTTAAGGAACCATTGCTGAGTAGGATAGACTAATGGAGGAACTATCACATTCAAGATGAACTATTATTCAAAACTAGAAAGGTATATATTCCTAACTGTGATTTTAGGAAAACGACTTTGTTTGAAAGCATTATAGTGCCATGGAAAGTTATATGAGCATAGAAAAAATCATTAGATCTTGTAGGTAGGCATTATTTTTGGCTACACATGATAACTAAAGTTTCAAAATTTGTGAAGTATCTAAAATGTTAGAAATTCAGAGGTAAACAAGTGGATGGACATTATATGTCTTTGTCAATTTTCAAGGGTCCATGGGAAATTTTATCAATGGATTTTATGAGTGGTATTCCAAAGACCAAGACCATGAATTATGCTATTCTTGTTGTGGTAGATAGGTTCTCCAAATTGGTACATTTCATTCTATGCAAAAAGGTGAGTGATGCTTCTCATGTGGAAAATTTATTGTTCTAGCATGCTGTGAAGTTGCATTGTATTGCTTTGAATATTATAGTGATAGAGATTTCAATTTTACTGGTTATTTTTGGAGGTTCCTTTGAACAATTTTAAGGATAAAGTTAAATTTTTCTGGTACATATCATTCACAATCTATTGGCAAAATGAAGGTGGTAAATAAAGCATTTTTGAATAATTTGAGATGTTTATATGATGAATAGCTTAATCATTGAAAGAATTTGTTGTGATATGTTGAGTTTTTGTATGATAATGTTTTTAATATTACCATTGGTGAGAGTCCTTTTGAGGTGAATTATGGTTTTTGTCCAAATATGATGAAAAATGTAAGAAGCTTTACGAAAGAAACTCAATTCAATGCTAATTTTGTGCAAGAGATAAGAGATCTTCATGTACAAGTAAAGGAAAAGCTAGAGAAGAATATTAAAGAAAGAGTCCTTAATAGGAACGACAGCAAGAGGAAGTCTAACTTTGCTATTGGTGATTTACTTTGGGTGCACTTAAAGAAGAAGATATTTAAGAGGTGCTAACTTCTCCAAGTTGAAAGCCAAGAGGATAGGTCATTTCAGAATAAAGACTAATATTAATGATAATGCTTTTGAGATTTACTTACCTAACAATATTATTATGTCTTTTTGTATTTAACGTTATAGATCTTGTGCATGACCATGGACTAGTTGATGATGCCATATAGGGTAACATCGATGAATTAAAGGGAACTATTGACAAGTCTAAGCCTTTAATGGAGAAGAAGGTAATCATACTTAAGAGGAGGAAAGCTTCAAGTACTCAGGGAGTGAAGAGGCATGAGTACTTAATTGATTCAAAGGATTAATCCACTAATGATATTGTATGATACCTTAAGATCAAACTTGTTGAGTGAAGGATCACTTCTACCCTTACTTTCTTATTTACATAAGTTTACTTTTAGAAGGGTGTGAGAGTTGCTATAGGGACACCTATTCTGATTTTCTTTTTTCATCTCTATAGGTCATTTTTGTAGGTTTCAAACACTAGAAAGGTGTCTTGGAGGTCAAACACATCTTGGTTGAGAGTTGATCCTTCACAAGAGATTTCTAAGACATGAAGGAGTTATTTGGCATAATGAGAAGATGTCTCACCCAAATTAGAGTCATCTTAGGTGAGACATCTCCCACATACTTGAGATGTCTTAGATGAGATATCTCAGCTAACATGAAGATGTCTTACACCCATTGAATATGTCTCCCAAGTTCATGGAATGTTTCTCCTACATGCTAAAATTTATAGTGAGATGTCTTTAAAAAACTTGAGATGACCCGTATGGCCAAGAAAAGATCCAAGATGAAAAAAGCTAAGACAAGATAAGAAAAGATAAAAACATCTAGATATCACCAAATTAAGCTTGTCAAAAGGTTTCTAGAGTTCTTGTGTTCTATTTCCAGTAAATATTATATGTGTTGGATGATGTTTTAATCATTGTTATGCAATGTCTTAAGAGTTAAGGAGAGTGGCACGAGAGCACAATGTGAGAGTGCATTAGTATGGTTGCAGCTTCAAGGTTAATTATATGTATGTTGATATTTGTGTCTCTTTATAGGATTGCATATTTTATGATTTTAGTCCTATGTTTATAGAAGATATCTCATTCGGTTATGCCTTGCAGTGAGAATAATTATTGTATGGCTGTAGAAACTTGTGCTTTATAATATCATTTGAGTGTGTGAGGATTTTGGATGGTGTGAGTTATGGAACCACTGATTGTGAAATAAAATGAAATGAAGCTTGATCATGTCAAAAGATCTATAGCATCAATTAGACAAATATTACATTTTTTTGAAAAATAAACGTAGACTCTACAAATTGACCAAGCTCCAATGGGGCATTAAAAACAAATCATACAAGATTTTTGTTGTAACATTATAATGCTATCTCAAATGGGTAGTCATACCATAAGAAAGAAAAAAATGTAACTCATCTTCAAGAGCTCTTGATATGCATAACCTACAAATGCACTCTTCTCAAGGGAGTTGAATCCATCTTCCACTTTTAATTCTAAGATTATGACAACTTAAACAAAGCTTACTAATCACATTCTAATACTTAATGGCAATAGCAACTAAGAGATAGTAAGCTTCTATGTCTATTTTATTAAATCTAATGTGGTATAATAAATCATCTCTTGCCATTCACATTAGTTCACATCTATGTTAAAGCCTTCTGCTTGACTAGTTGGCAAATATATTTAGGATTTTACTACATGTCCTCCCAAGAGATAATCCATTTTTTCAACCATTGTATCCCTTAGAAATACTAGTCACAATGTCATGAATCCTCAAGAAATACTTTAGAGAATTTGTCTTGTCTTAAGATATGAAAACTATGATTGTATGTAATCAATTCGCATAAGGGTTTTACTTTTAAAGATAATAAATCACATTCACATAATAACATTAAATAAGGTGCTTACATCTTCACCTTTAACTCATCAAGAAGAAAATTTTTTTGCACTTTTTCAAAATCTTTCCAAAGTTTAATATTGTGTCGGAGTCCCAAAACAACATATCGATATAGTACAATAGGATAGATGATAGGTTGAAATTTTGTTTTTTAATCTTCAAATCCTAGAGGCTTAAATCCTTACACTTTTTGTTGGAAGCTTATAAAGCCTTGAAACCTCATGTTATTTTTTCTTTGAAGCACTTTCCCCACATGTAATTATTCATATAAATGGGACCCAAATATTTAAAAGAATCTACTATTTACACATTGATACCTCCAAAATGTAAGTTATAACAGTTGTTTCTTGTACCCAGACCATCAATTTGGTTTTATCAACATTCACATGAAGACAAGATGAATGACAATAATTTTCTAAATTTTGCAATTGACATTCAACATCAATATAAGATAGCTCATTTTCTTATTTTCTATTAATTTAAACTATTTTTCATAATATCTATATTTAGTGGGAAATGAAGGTTAAATTGATAGAAGTGAACCTACTCCAACTAAAAAAATTCTATCTCTAGATATTGACATTGAGGTAGAAAAATTTTCAAGTATGCGATGTTGACACTGATGCTACTTGATTGAATCTAACATTGCATCAACATTGGTGCTAAAACTATGGGAAGTATCACAATGACTATGGAGCATGTGGAAGATGTTGGAATGTCTACTATTCATGCTCTTGATCTTCTGAAATCTCAAAAAATGCTCCAAATATTAAGAAAATCATCCCTCAATATTGGTTTTTACCACATATTTATAGGGTTAGGGTTGTTAAATTTGACCCCAAAGTTAAAGTAAAGCTCATCTAAAATTCATTTTTGGCAAGTTTGACTATGTAAATAAGGAAATGCTAGACATGACATAGGTGATGCTAATGCTTAGCACAACATCACAAGAGTTTCCTTCTAGTTTTCAATTCCAAGTCTCTAGAACTTTGTTTGATGCTTGAATTGATATTAAATCATGTCATGATGATTCCTAGGAACTTGTGAGTTAGGGAATGATATTGAATGTTAATTGAGAAGGTTAAGGATGGCATTTCGAAGGTCCTAAGAGTGTAGTGTCAACATCAATGTTGGCCAGGGACTTAGAAATATTTTCATATTTTTTCAAGGCTCCATCTTAAGCCTATGAGATGCTTGAATTAACACCAAAATGTGCCATGACAATGCTTATGATCTAAGAAGCTTGTGGAGCAAGAGAATTTTGCTAAATGCCAAATCTAGAGATCCTAATAGAGTGATGATGCAAGCATGGTGATGCTAACATCAATGTCAATAGCACCTATAGTAGTTCAAAATATTTTCATCATGCTTCCCAAAATGCCTTTGAGAAAGCTAAAACTAACACTTGGTGCATTGGAATCGATGTCAATTGGTCACTAGAGAGTTCCAAAAACTAAGAGGGGGGCCAAGATGTAGGTGAGAAGTATTGTGGATATGGTAGGGATGATGCTAAGGCTACTAACACATGTTATTCCCTTTGAAGTTTTCAAAGAAACTATTGGCCTATTTGGCTTGTACTACCCCTACCTACCCATTGACACTCTCCCTAGCCTTGTCTTCTCGACTAACTAGTATGGTATAACACTTCACTCTAATGATGTTCCTACTTATGTCCAATACTAAGAAATCCAATCAACAAACCTTTGAGACAATGAATGCCTTAACATCATGGCCTTTCCTTGATCCTCCACGTCTACCAGCTCCATGGATGACCCATCAATTGTATAGCATGCACACCAATACTACATGCTACATGGACGCAAGATGACTATGTGAGTAATTCCAACAAACATTAATGACTATGTTTTTTTTTTTTTTTTTTGGTACCATTTTAGGACACTCTTACAGCATGACAAGATGGAGATAATTGTCAAATGCTATATCAACCTTCAAACCTTAGCAAAATATTAACCATTACTTAAGTTCAATAACTCTTATTTTGTGAGTGATTCACGACATAGCTTAGTTTAGATGTTCTTTATCATGTATGAATTCTAACATCATCTTGAAGTTAAAATTACCCATAATATACCAAATTCATCAGAAACCCCTTTGTTTATGTTTAAGTATAGTTCCTCAACGTGATTTCATACCGTTAACTCGGGTGATTTCAAGAACTAGCCTTTACAAAGGCTGCCGCTAGGGTTAGTACTGTTTACAGAATATCCCTGAACTAAATAGGAAAACAAGTAACGAACTTTAGACATGTATGTTCCTTAGCTTAGAGGGACGATCATCTTCGTTCTTGGAAGCGATGCAGTTGCATCCCAGAAGATACTCAGCCTCATGCTGAACTCGCTGCAATATGTGTAAAAAGATAATAGTACTTTTCCTAAGCCGCAGAGGTGGCATGGAAAAAGCTAAGCCTGATGCTGATGGCCCCTGCAAAAACGCGTTAGAGGAGATGCATAACAAGGTGGGGCTTGGTTTTGTCCATGGCATCAGAAGCAGGAACTGTGAAAACGGGAAATCAAAGTAGACGCTGCGTCACCTCACATCTAACATTCACTGAATTTGATTCCACTTCGTCATAAATTCCAAAAGACCAAAATGCGCCGAGTCCTTTCCTCAGGAATATCATTGGTTTAGATTTGTTCGCTGTCATTCAGAGGATTCTCATGCAAAGCAAAAGCATCGTTGATTGATGGTTGTCATCGTGCCACTTACCGTCTCGCAAATTTTCATTCGTAACTTCTCCAACGTGGGATTTGTCGTCGGCCACGCACATGGAAAAATTTTTATATATTCTGAATTTTTGTTTTCGTTCTTTTTTTTTCGGAGAAAACACTCCAAAGCCAAAATGTGTTAATTATAAAGGAAAACCAAAATGGCCCTGGCCTAGTTGCATTCGCATACGGTCAATAGGAAAAGGGTAAAGGGAAGGGCACACAAACTTACTTAAGACCCAGGGATGCATAACGATTGTGGATAATGGTCATAATATGAATGTGCTAGCAATGTAGCATGAAAGATTTCTTAAGAAAGTTTTTATCCTCTTCCTACAGGGAACGTTGTGGGCTCCAAAGAGATTTACGAAGATTTAATAAGTGGGAAGGTTGTGGGTTCCAAAGAGATTTACGAAGGTTTAAAAGGCTTCCTTATTAGTTTTGGCTTTGAGGTTTCTAAAAGGGATTTGATCTTTTAAAAATAAACATGTATGAAACTGATATACATAATTTAGGTGTTGAACAAAAATAATTTGTTTCTACCTGCTCTCAAGATATATCCGTTACAAAAATAAAGGAATATAATAATGTTTAAAGTTAAAATGTAATTTAATATAAAAAATTTCTCTTTACAAATTTTTATTAGATAATGTGTTAATCATTTGACTTCCTTCCAAGTCTTTTCAGGGTACTAACAAGATTCTTTTTTCACCTCAATATATAGTATTTTTTTCAAAGATGTTAAATAGAAGTTTACCAATGAAATAAATTTTGCATGATCATGGAATCAACAATTATATTGGCTAGAATTAATAGTGCACATGCTACATTGAACCATTTTCTCCTTTCTTGTATGCATTCAAAAGAATTTTGGAAAATTCTTAGCATCAACTTTTTGTGTCATTTACCCTTTACTAAAAAAAAAAAGATGCTCTTTTATGTAACTTGCCTTCACCTAAAGATAAATCTAAGTGGCACTACATAAGAGCTTTATTACCTACATTTCATTTATAGAAAGAAAAAAAATTAGTGTGTTTTGAGGGGGTAGATTTTTTTAACTAGTTTTTATTATTTTATGTACCTGAGCTTCATGGGGGGAAGCTTAGGTAACAAAGTATGAAAACGCTACTTAGCTAATGAATTTTTCTATAACAATTTGCTTTTCTATGCTAAAATTTATTTCAATGAATATTTTGTATCTTGTTATTTTAAATATAGAATATTGAAATGTCCTAACCACTAATAGAGTTTTCTTTGCTTTCTAAAAATTTGGTTAATTTCTTGAGCCACCTTTCAATGGTAAAATCTAATATTTTGAATTGTGGCTAGGGAAAAGTTGAAATTTAAAAAATTTGATTCTAAGTACTTCTTAAGATATATTGCCAACATGATGCGTTAGAAGTACCATAGATGAAGTGATAGTACCTCAAAAATAATATTAATAAGAAGCAAAAAATTTAGGGTACATCACACACTCAATATTGGGTACAAAACATGAAAAATTACATTGAAAGAAAAAATCTTTGTAATTGAAGGGATGTCTACTTACGTGTATAACCTTATAAATAATACTTTGAAAAATCAAGAAAGAAAAATTAACTAGTAGTAGGGAGGATGATCACAGTCCTAACAATATTTACATCACTTTCAATTTTTGTGTTTAAACTTAAATAATGAAAAGATTCAATGTGGCAATAGAAAGTTTTGATGAAATACCAACTTTTGTAGGAAATGATCTAATAGAAAATGATGGTAGAAATTTTTTATGACATTGTCCACCATGAGTGACCTAACATTGAAAATTTTTGCCATTAGCTATAGTCCAGTTATAAATATAAATTGTAGCCTTTGAGTTAACAATATTTTTGTCAAATAAGGAAAATCTATATTAATAAAGAGTACTAGTCAACATAGATAGAAGCTTCTATTTTTCTATTTTCTTTATTAGCATCGAATCATTCTTATCATTGACATTAACTAAGCTTTTTGTATCATGAACTTCAAATTAATTTTTTCCATCTTTAAATTCAACACATTTTTTATTTCCTTAACATATTTTTTCTAGCAGAAAAGGACAAGTATTTAAAAAATGTTCTTCACAATGATAAATGTTGCAAGAATGAGAAATACTATGATATCTAATTAGAGTGTTCCCATTTGCTTATAATATCAATCCCTTTTTGTAATTAAGAAGATTAATACCTAAGTGTATGTTGGGAAGGCTGAGGTATATCTAGCTAGTACTAAACTTTCATAGAACTTAAATAAACACTTAACTTAATATTATCCATCAGAATTGAGGCTAAGAGAATTACTATAAGTAGACCTTGACCAATGTAATACTTTAGAAGAATTATAGAGGAATATAATAATACCTAAAGACTCTAGCAACCTCTTGCCTAACAAGACAATAAGCTAACTACTTAAGCCACCTATGGTTCACTAATATTAATATATATTATTATATATCACATTGGAATTTGGGTAAGGTTGTTAGAACCCAAAATAATTTGACTATATGTACACCCCAAGACATATCGTTAATAGAATATATTAGAAAAATGACATAGGAATATAATAAGACCTCAAATGTGCTATAAAATTAGCAACTTCTTGCTTAACAAGATAATGAGCTAACTATTTGAGTTACCTATCACTAGTAATCACATGGGATTTTAAATTAACTTCCTTCTTACCTATAAAGATTCTATGATTAACAAAAAATTTCAAAGAAAAGGGTTGGGGGATTAGAATTATATGACCATATGTGTCCCTAGGTCCAACATCGCCCAACCATATGTATCCCTAGACATATAGCCATCACGAAGCATTCATAGAATTTTTTAGTAATTTATAATTTATGTTTTTTAGTTAGCTAGGACCTCATCATTTGAAGACTATGTAGAGACACTACAATATTTGTTGAGGGAAAAGTTAGGTATGCCTAGGTCATGCTCCAACAATATTGTCCATTTAAGAACATTCCTTTCACAAAGTCTTAGCACCTTCATATAAGATAAAGCCATAAAGAAAGTTGTGCTAAAATACCTTAATATTTACCAATGAGGTGTTAGCTTAGTGATAAGACTTTTTATCTAAAATCTCCATGTCATATGTTCAATTCTAGTAAGCAATGCTAAATTATAAAATTCTATTTAAAGTATATATATTAAGTACACCTATGTTTTAATTATTTGGCTTCAACACCCACTCCAAAATACCGCATTGTCTTTTTGGGGTCCGACAACCCCCCCGCCCCCCACCCCAAAAAAAAATACCGCATTGTAAGCTTAACCCATGTTGTATATCGGCCTTTGCTTTTAAGATGCAGCGGAGAACATATTTCCTTGCATGACGCCAAAACTTTTTGAGCATACTGGATTTGTTTAGAGTGGGAACTGCGAATTCAAGCCCTTTGCTGACACTAAATAACCCAATTAATGTAACAAAAACATTTTTGGAGAAAAATGCCACCATTGCATGTGCAGGTGGCGTGCAGTCTGTCCCTCTCTGATGCAACTAATTGTACCTCGTTCCAATTTATCTTCATAATTATTAAAATTCCTTTAAAATGCGGACTGGCAGATGAGTTCAGGAACTGCAGTCACTCGCACGCAACGCTAGAGACAAGCATCCCAACAAGAATTTGAAAACGACAGTAGGACCCCCTGAGGCCCCGAACATGACTCCATGCTGTCTCTGATCTGATCTGCTGTTCTCGGCTGACTATAGCTTAGCATGCTTTATCTTGCTGTACAAGCTTTCATTCTGTCGGCTCAACCATCACTCCATGCAGCCAAGAGCCCAAAACAATTAACCAAAATTAAATCGGTGGGAGCACCTTAAATTTGTGATTTCAGCAGCATTGTTTGTGATTTTACGGTGGAGAATGGACAGGTCAGAAGAGTAGAAAATTGTGGTTTATCTTTATCATAGGTAAAACGAACATCAAACATTAGCTATAAATTTATGGCAAAGTGCTCTACGTCGATGGCATAATAAGGTTAAAGCCGAATGTTCAGATCGGATCAGTTTTGGTTCTGTAATCGGCATCCATAGCTACTGTTAGTGCCTGGTGGGGGAGAAGAGAATTGACTTAAACTCAATTGAGTATCGTTTATGGCTTGCAAAAGCTGCTGCAGAAACAACACAGGCGTGAGAAAAGGCAGATGGAGTCCTGAAGAAGACATGAAGCTCAGATCCCACATCACCACACATGGTGTGGTTTGTTGGAGATTGGTGCCTTCGCTTGCAGGAAATTTGATTTTGAATCTCATCTCATCTCTCTTTCTAAATGCATTTGATGCCTAAGCATTTTCTTGAGGATTTCATTTTATCACTCACACATATCCAATCTATGGCGATGCTGCAGGTCTCAACAGGTGTGGCAAAAGTTGCAGGCTCAGATGGCTAAACTACCTCAGACCAGGTCTCCGAACACAACACTTCTCCTCCGGAGAAATCGGCATCATTATTCATATGCACTCCCTCCTTGGCAACAGGTATGGCTCTCAGGCTCTCAGCTACTTCTCGTTTCCATGTACCGCTGTGACGTAATCATTAAATATATTAAATTCATGAATTGCTAAAACATAATGTTGCCGCCGGGGGGTGTGTGGTGGTGGTGGTGTGTGTTGTGGTGTGGGTTCACAGATGATATTTTCCTTTTAACAGAATTCTTTTGATTCTTTTCTTAGCTTCATCACCATCTTAAATTGAGTAAGCAAATCAAGTTAGTTCAGAGAGAGAACCAAAAAATTTATCCTCGATGAACATGTCTCTGGAGCAAAAGAACGTATTAATACTAAACCACGAACATATTTTAGATCACACATTGAAAAATAGTATGAGATCTGGATCATCGTAAGCAAGTTTAAAAATCCGGATCCAGAAAATCGGTGTGCAAAAAACGGATTTCAATAAAATATTAATAAAAGGAAAATTATATACATTGTCATTATTTTAAGATGTTTCACTGTTTCTCATGGCAAACTTCAAATCAGGGTGGAAAGTCAAATATAACCTTTTAAATTTCTCCATTACATTAGAATTGGCAAGAAACAAAATACTAAATTTAAAAATCTATACAAAAATTATTGCCGTGTACACGATTATGTAACCGATCCGATTTTGAATCGGCTTTTTTACGTTTAACTTTGCGATTACTCGCAGATACATACACATATGCATGATGCTTTGTGTTGTACAGGTGGTGTGAGATCGCCAAACTGTTGCCAGGAAGAACAGACAACCATGTCAAGAATTTCTGGAATTGTTACTTAAAACCCAGACAGGAACAGGAGGACACTGCTGCCACTAGTAGTAATAATGTCCATGAAAATGCTGCATCGCAGCAGCAACAAGAGCAGGAGGAGGAGGAGGAGGAGGAACAACAGCAGCCTCCCTTGTCACGAATAGTTCCTGTGGACAGCCATGGCACCAGTAATAATAATACTACTAATGTTTCAGAAGGAGAACCTCCAAAATCATTCCATGACAATTCATGTGCAAACACAGATGATGAAATTCCAATGTTGGTGAAAAGATGGCAACAAGAACTAGACCATTGCTACTACTGGACTGACTATACACTGTGGAGTTGCCACAGGATGGATGACAACCTTCTTTCATGTCCACCGAACTACAGCAGCGACATCAACTTTGAATCACCACAACATCAAGATTGAAGACTCCAATATCTATAAAAACTTAGGATAAGTCGTATGACTCGTATCGTATTTAGGTGTCATCTTCCGATCCCCTACCGGGTTGGAGCAGTACCGCAGTAACCCTTCTTTTCTTTCATTCCTGTTTGTTTCATATCTTCTAAATTCTAATCTGTCCATAAACGCAGGTGAGCTGTCATTCCTTTCATCAATTTCCAATTTCTGTATACGAGCTGTCATTCCATTTCCAATTTTCCGTGCAGTCTGAGATCCACTGTGCATTTTACCATAAGGATTATAACGGCTCTACGAAAAAGTTTAGATTCTCGTGACCGGCGTCCAAATCTGACAATTAAATGAACTGGATACATACGTTCGTTTAACCGTCAAAGTCCTGACTCAAAAGTTAATTGTCATTCCTTCCGTAGCCTGTACAATTGCTGCCCATGTTAATTCATTCCTTCCGTACACTGCAGCTAAAGCGCTGATTTCGTCTGACGACGCGACTCCACCCCAGCGATTATTTTGAATACATTAAAAAGCATGTTCAAATTTGAATTTATTTTATCTGACAAGCATTGTTCGCCTAAAATGATATCCCCGCTTGTGAGTTCGCTGCGAGTGCAGAAAACAAAACTATATTTAACTAAAAACAAGAAACGAACAATACCATTGGCAGTTAAATGTGTTTAGTTGTTAAATATGCTTTTTGTTTGTCCTAGTCTTTAGGAACTGTCTTTGCAGATTTGGTTGTTATTTTTGTTTTTTAGAAATTGAATGGCCGGTCATTACACAAGTTGAAGAATTAGTTGTTGAAGGGTTGATAGTTGCAAAAGTACCCTTATAGAAGTTGCTTCATATCATGATTTAGTTGCTATTTTCCATTGAGGTATTTGCTTATTTAAAGGCTATTATCAGTTGAATAAAAATGTGAAATTCAGTTGCCTTTGTTTGCCCTTGTTTTGTTCTATTTTGTTGTTTTTTTTAATCCAAGGCTAACAATGGTATTAGAGCTCAATTTAAGAGGCTAGAGAGAAAAGCATAGTAGTGCACCTAGTTTAGGAGGCTCAAGAGAAAGGGCACGGTAGTGCATAAATGGCGTCTGAAAATTTTGTACAACTTGTCATTCCATGTGTTGATGGTCACCATAACCATTGGAGCATGTTGATGGAAAAGTTTTTGATGTCTAAGGAGTACTAACAAGTTGTTGAAGATGGTGTAGTAGCACTTGTAGCTAAGGTTGCACTCACAAATGAACAAAGAAAGAACTTGAAAGAAATTGAGGTTGAAAGATTTTAAGGCAAAGAATTATTTATTTCAAGCAATTGATCATTTTATCTTGAAAACTATTCTTAGCAAAGAAACTTCTAAGGATATTTGGTATTCTATGAAGAAGAAATATTAAGGGTCTTTGAGAGTAAAGTGTGCATAGCTTCAAGCCTTGAGCAAGGATTTTGAGACTCTATAGATGAAAGATGGGTAGTTTGTTACTAGCTATTATACAATGACAATGGGGATAGCCAACAACATGTGATTTCATGGTGAGATGATGGAAGATGTGATTATTGTTGGGAAGATATTGCGTTCCCTATTCCCCATGTTTGATTATGTTGTTTGTTCAATTGAAGAATCTATAGATGTTGATGCACTTTCCCTTGATGAACTTCAAAGTTCTTTGTTAGTCTATGAATAGAAGATTAATCAAAATTTAACTTTTGAAGAGCAAGCTTTGAAGTCTTCTACTTTTACTTATTCCTCAAGATGAAGAGGTAGAGGAAGAGGAAGAGGAGATTGAGGCAATAGAGATGGTAATAGACATTTCAATGGGGATGGTGATAAATTTTAAGGCAAAGGTCGAGGAAAAGTTGAAAAATCTAAGGTGGAATGCTTTAGATGTCTTAAATATAGGCACTATCACTTTGAATGCTACACTAAACTACCTAATGATAAAGGAGAGAAATCAAATTTTGTAGAAGAGGAGGAGTCTAAGACTTTGTTGATGGTGGTTCAAGATAACTAAGAGTCTTAGTCAGATATATGGTATGTGACTATGAGCTACAACAATCATATGTGTGGATGTAAGTCTTGTTTTTCTTACTTAGATGAAAGTTTTCATTCTATAGTAAGTTTTGGTGATTGTTCTATTGTAAATGTAATGGGAAAGGGGAATAATAACATTAGAACCAAGAATGGTTTTGTAGAAACAATTTCCAATGTTTTTTATTGATGAGTGGCAAGATACCCCTACACTCAACCATACAAATACGAGCGTACCATGCACGATCCGGTCGAACTCTGCAGACTAAGTGCCTACACACCCATGGAACACTTAGGGTTAATCATTCGTTGTCTTCCCAGACTTACTTGTAGTTGTCACAGTGTATGGTTAAGTAAGTCTAAGGTATATGATTTTTATAGCTTTTATGTTTTATCTCCTATGCTAACAAGGTGAAGGGTTGAGAAACTAATTACTAACTCTAACTAATGAACTAAGTCTAAATTACCTAGCGTCAGCATCCATTCCCACTTACCGTACACACCATGAACTGATGCAACCGTGGCTACCAAACGCTAATCGTTGCTGGGATCACCACGCATAACGCATGTGCTCAAAGCAGTCATATTGAGGCACTTAACTAGGAGAGAAGGGTTGAGATAGAAAGCAGTAAATAATAGATAATAAATAATAGGTAATAAATAATAGTAAATAAAATCCTAATTAGTCTATTCCATGCACTGCGAGGTTTATCCAAGAATCTCATCTTTATTGCCGTACACAAACTTGTGTTTAGGTACAATGTTTACTCGAATAAAGATTCATTCACTTTAGGACTCCTACAATGGACACATGGAAAATATTCTATCTCTGGAGTGATCAATTTGCCAGAGTTTCCCTACTGTCTAGCCTAGGATGAGGAAACAAGGGAGAGCCGCCTCTTATTTATAGATAGGATGGTGCATCGCGATATCGCGTATGCGATATCGTGAGGGATGCAATATTGCAATGCCATGATATTGTGTATGCTATATCGCATCCCATCATACCCCCATGACTAAATGAAAACTCATCCTCGAGTTCCTTACAATAATATCGGGAAGGTATGGGATTATTGACTCAAAGGAAACTAATGGGGTGACATGTGAACGAATCATCATTACAAGACTTGACAAAACTAGTGTTCATGACAACAAGGGTGAACACCTTATTACATTGACATCAGGCCCTAGTTGGTAGCTTGAGAAAGAGAGAGAGAAAGAAGTGTTGCTGCTGTCAACACCAAGATTGCGTCTTTCATATTCCATCTGTAAGCGCATCATCAATCTTGCTCCTTGCATAGCTGCTTCAACACTGTTCTATTCCAAATGTTTGCTCCAGATCCGGTCTATTGTTGCATGATCGTCATCTACACACACAACACAATTTTGTATTAGCAAGGGTAATTGAATCATCATGTAATTGATACCTTGCATCGGTGTAAGTCCATTGGCTAGGTTGTGGTATGGATGATATGGATTTGGAGATATATTAATGATGACTACCGAAGGTGTAGGGGTTAGGAAAAAATCAAAAAAATTAGGGCTAGGAGAAAATCGAAAAAATCAGGCCCCGTACCCCTATGACTAATCGCGAACCTCTGGTAGCATTAGAATGGAGAAAAAAAAGGAAGAAGAAAGATAGATAAAAAGAGACAACTATAGCATTGATGAAATGGATGTCAAGATGGAAATGAACAAAATAAAATTAATTGCAAAATGTTAAGGGAAAGAAATTAATTGGTGCACCAAATAGGAATGTCAATGGGTCCTCCCCAAAGCAGGCTCATGCCCTTAATGCCCTGAAAAACCCACATTCAAAGAGTTCGTAGGCTCTGGGAGTGTCATTTGGAACAAGAGTTAAAGTCTTAACTGCAAGAATTTACCAAAAAGAATACGATGTATCTACCAAAATATACACTAATGATGCAACCGACAATGAGGTGGATAATGGAGAGAAGGATGGAGAGAAGCGAATGGAATGGAATCCCATGAACAAGGTGGTGTACAGTCCCTTGTGTGTTTCATGATTAATGTGACTTGGAAAATCTCATTCCAACTCTAGCCTCAACCCAACTACATCTAGTGACTTCGCATCAATGCATCCAATTAATCCATCCTCTTGAATAACAAGAATGCTTCCCCCAAGAGTCACCACCATTCTGACAAAACAAATGAGGAGAGAATGGGAAGCGAGAAGGGCCTTAGTTAAAGGGAACATTTTTATTTTGAGTTCCATAACCAGTGCTTGTAGCCCAAGTTTATTTTGTCTAAGGGGTGTGCTTTGAATTCTCACTTTCTCTTTTCTCTTTTTTTTTTATGTTTTGTATTTTTATGCATGAGAACCACACCATGCAAAGACTTCTTATTTTTATTGTCTCAGCTTTCGATAATTGGGTAACATTGGAACGATAAAAAAACTCAAGAAGAAAACATCCAAGCACCCAAGAGAATGGCCAACACAAAAGCATCAAGTTCCCTTAAAGTCACACCCTTGTTAAACCTTGAGTCCTTCCTTAGTTTGAGAAGTGCCCAGTCACCAATTCATTAAAGTTTTTATTATGAAGGGGACTGTACATTTCCAAGCCGGGAGAGACCATATAAACTGGTGGATGGATGGATGAAGTGAACTCATTGCTTGCCATATCAAAAGAAACATACCTTAGTATCAACATTATGACTTAAAGGTAAAAACCAAACATTAGCAATCAATATGAAAATAGTTCATACCATTAGAAAGAACACTTATTGGTGATGAACTTACATGGTGGATCACACACACACAAACACACAAAAAATGAAAAAGTATAATGATGTTGTAAAACAAAAACAAGAAGAGTTAAATAAATGTGTAAAAAAACTGTGCAAAACAAAAATCAAAAAGATTGAGGGCCTCCAATGATTAGCATAGGTGGCCATATCCCCCATGAATGAATTGCAAGGAAGAGATTCGAAATAGAGAGCAAGGTTGCCTGCTAGTGGAGGTGTGATTTTTACTGGTTGTTTTTGGTTCACAGAAAGGTTTTGTTTATTGTACATTAACCAATAACCTTTTATCTGGACTGTCAAGCCTGTATATCATCATGGCTCCAAAGGGGAAGGTTGTATGAATAATATAGGGTCCTTCCCACAATGTTTGAAATTTTGTACGCTGTGGTACATGCATGGGATTCCAGTAAAGGACCTTGTCTCTTGGTTGGTATCTAAACCTTCAAATTCTTAAGTCATGATGTTGTTTATTATGTGCCTTGTATAACTCATTTAACGATAGTGCAACCAATATATTCTTGTCTAGCACGTTTAGAGTTGCCAACCATTGTTTTTGTGCTAGGTCGAGGTCCAGGTGAAGGTCGCAAGCCATGAATAGTGTACGGAGCTCATTCTATATAGGGAGCTTTGGTAGTTTTCCATACACTAACTCATAGGGAGAATATCTTGTAGGGAGCTTCCAAGTTAAGCGGTATGCCTAGAGAGTGTCGTTCAGTTTCGTGCTCTAGTTCGCCTAAATTTGCTAATCGTTCTCATTAATATTCTTGTAATCTCCCAGTTAGTAACCTCGGCTTGGACATTAGCTTGGGGGGTGGTAAACCCCTAAGCATTGCATCAATTTGTGGAAGGTTGCACCCATAAAATGTGTTCCATTATCAGAGATGAGTGCATGCGGCACACCAAACCTGTTTACGATTTGTTGTTGTACAAATTGTGCAGCCGTGGATGATGTGTAGTTTATTACTAAGGCTATATTAGCCCATTTGGTTAAATAATCAATAGCAATGATGATATATTCTTTTCTGTCGGACATCAGTGTAATACGCCCCATAAAATCTATTCCCCATATATCAAAGGGTTCCAAAGGTTGAATCCATTGTTGTAGATCCTCCATTCTAGTAGTCATTCCACCATCACGTTGGCCATGCTCACAGGATTGGGCGAAATGATGGGCATCCCGAAATAGTGTTGGCCAATAATATCCTACAAGTAGGACCTTGGTATCCATTCATCTTCCAGCATAGTGACCCCCACAGGGGCCCTCATGAGCATCTTGGAGAACTTTTAATTGATCTTTATCGGGCACGCACCATCGAACCAAGCCATCAGGACAGACTTTATAGAGTTGTCCCTTGATTTCCATGAAGTACTTGGTTTTGTGAAGAAACTATTATTTCTTCCTAAAGTCCAACCCCTGTGGAATTTGTTGTGAAATGAGATAAGTAAGAATGCTACTATACCAATTTATTTCCATGGGTTGATCATTTCCTCAGATGAATTTAATTTTTTCCGGATCCACCTCTATTCCTGATTGTGAAATTTTATGTCCCAATACTATGCCCTCTTGAACCATCGAATGGCTTTTCTACCAGTTGATCTTTAGGTTGGTTTCAACACATCATTTCAATACTTGCTCTAACCGGTCGAGGGCTTGATCAAAGGTTGTCCCATAAGTGGAGAAGTCGTCCATAAATACTTGTACTTCGTTACCTATTTACTATTGAAATATTCTTAGAACTAATCATTGGAATGTGGTAGGGGCATTGCATAAGCCAAAAGGCATTTTTTTGTATGTAAACATTCCCCAAGGACTGGTGAACGTTGTTTTGGCTTGGTCTTCTGGTGCGATTCATATTTGGTTGTACCCACTATATCCATCTAGAAAACTGTAATAGCGATGCCCTACTATAGTGTCTAAGACTTGGTCAACAAATGGCAATGGGAAGTGATCTTTGAATATTGCCATATTTAATAGCCTAAAGCCTATACATACCCTCCATTTGCCTCTTTTTTTTGGTACGATTACAAGAGGACTAACCCACTTGCTATCAGCAATGGGGTAAATGAACCCAACCTTGAGAAGTTGCTTTATCTTCTCTTTCACCATTTTTTTTAACTTCAAGTTCAATCTCCTCTACAGTTGCTTACGAGGCTTCATGGAGGGGTCTGGGTAAATCCTATGCTGGCATATCCTAGGATCTATTTCGGTTAGTTCAGGGTATGACCAGGCAAAGGCTGTTGACCACTTATTTATCACCTTCAGCAAACTCTCTTGTTGCTTGGGGGTGAGCTTTGCGTTGATGACTACAGGTTTTCCATTTTTAAGGGTCATGTATTCCAAACCGGTGGGCAACGGTTTTAAATCTAGGGGCTCTTGTTTAAACTTCTCAGGAATCTTCAACTTCCCTCAATTAATGTTTTCAGGGTTAAGTGCATACACCCTAGACTCCTATAGATGTGGGATGATTGGACAACATCCCTTGGGATGATCATAATGGAAGATATCACATCCACCATCATCGTCTATGTCTGAATACAAAACTTCATCAGAGATAGTAATTTTCCCCTTACCCTTGTTATGTGCAGGGCCTGAATTTCTTTGCTTTGTTTTACCTTTGTCACTACTTCATTTCTCCTTAGACTCCTCTACAATTTTCAAGACAGTTTCAAGTCTAGATTCTAAGGAATCCAACAATTGATCCATCTTAGCCGATACTTCTGTTGTTAGTTTTTGAATCGGCAAGGTTTTTCTATTCACCAACTCTTCGAGTGGTGACTGATCCTCTTCGTCGCAAAATTTCACTCCCTTATTCCGAAGGGAGGGATCACGGTTGTATTCTTCCACACTCTCTCTTTTTCGTAGTTCACCTTCTTCTTTTGCTACTTGTTCCAACAAGCAATGAACATCATGGGCTCTAAGTTCTAATAGTCTCCCTTGGGCATAAGTCCCAAGGGTTCTCCTTGTCTCATGTCTTAGCCCATCTACGATGTGGCAGAGTTGATCCCGCTGTGCCTAACCATGGCCCAAGCAACGATGTAACAATGCATAGTAGTGGCCCATGGTAGCATCTAAGGGTTCATGAGTACCTTGCTTCCATCCTTGGATCTGCTTACGCAAATTAGACACTCTAGAGTACATTTGATACTTATCGTTAAAGAGTTCTAACATCGTACTCCACCTCGTGATGGTTTCTGGTTCTAAGGACCGGTACCAACTCTCTACTACCTTAATGAGTGTCCTGGGAAATAACTTAAGCTTTTGCCACTCATTTTCTATGTTCTACAAGGCATAGACATTGTGGAATGCCTGTAAATGATGTTGCAGATCAGCGTTGTATCGCCCCTCGAAGTGTGGGATATTGTTCATGTCTAAGCATTTGATCTGACTATCTTTTAAATGCCTTGTTGGGATTCTTACAACCTCCATTATGTTGAGCATACTTTGGGTTGCAAGTAGGGGCTCTCCATGATCATCTCTTTCATGATGCCTGTGATGTCTTCGTTGTTCCCTACTTTCCCTTCGTTCATGCCCTTGTCCTCTCTCTCGACTTTCCCGTCGAGGTCTCTCATTTTGTCTACCCCTATCCTCGCCATTATGTTCATGATGGCTACGCCCAGATGTGGAAGGAGAGGGTGAGTGATGAGATGAAGGAGAAGAAGAAGGAGAACCATCGCCATGATGATGCTTCCTACCTTCTCTTCGACTGCTATGGCCCCAATCATGATGACGATCTAAGTGCCTGTCCTTATCATGAGTTGTTGTTCCCTTTGTGAATAGTTGGTGTTCATGAGGATCAAAACCAATGTTATGTATCGTTGAGCGTAGGTTATGATACTCCAGCTCCTCCTCCTCCCCAACAACGGTGCCAATGATGAGTGGCAAGATACCCCTACACTCAACCATATGAATATGAGCGTAGCACGCGCGATCTGGTTGAACTCCATAGACTAAGTGCCTACATGCCCATGGAACACTTAGAGTTAATCATTCGTTGTCTTACCAGACTTACTTGTAGTTGTCATGGTGTATGGTTAAGTAAGTTTGAGGTATATGATTTTTATAGATTTTATGTTTTATCTCCTATGCTAACAAGGTGAAGGGTTGAGAAACTAATTACTAACTCTAACTAATGAACTAAGAATAAATTACCTAGTGTCCATATCCGTTCCCACTTACCGTACACACCCTAAACCAATGCAACCGTGGCTACCAAATGCTAATCGTTGCTGGGACCACCATGCATAACGCACGTGCTCGAAGCGATCATACTGAGGCATTTAACTAGGAGAGAAGGGTTGAGAGAGAAAGCAGTAAATAACAGATAATAAATATTAGGTAATAAATAATAGGAAATAAAATCCTAATTAGTCTATTCCATGCATTGCAAGGTTTATCCAAGAAGCTCATCTTTATTGCCATACACCAACTTGTGTTCAGGTACAATGTTTGCTCAAATAAAGATCTGTTCACTTTAGGACTCCTATAGTGGGCACATGGAAAATATTCTATCTCTGGAGTGATCAATTTGCCAGAGTTTCCCTACTGTCTAGCCTAGGATGAGGAAACAAGGGAGAGTCACCTCTTATTTATAGATATGATAGCGCACCATGATATCGCATACGCGATATCGCGAGGAATGCTATATTGTGGCCCATGTGATATCACGTCCCATCATTTATGTTCCTAATTTGAAAAGCAATTTATTAAGTTTTGGTCAATTACAAGAAAAGGATTATGTAATAACCATTCAAAAGGGTACTTGTGAAATTTATGATCCTTCAAGAGGAGCTATTGTAGTTATCCAAATGAGCTCCAACAGATTATTTTCATTCAGGGTTGAAAGTGCTCAATCTTACTTAAAGGCTAAAGTAAAAGACCCAACATGGCTTTGCATTTTTGCTATGGCCACTTGAATTTTTTAAGGTTAAAAACTCTACAATAGAAAAATATTGTGATTATTCCTCCTCAAAGTATAATTTCTTCTAGAGTCTATAAACAACATCATTCTTAATTCTTTCAAGGAAAATCATGGAGAGTAAAGAATGTCCTTGAGTTAGTTGACTTAGACATTTGTGGGCCAATAAAATGATCTTCAAATAGAGGTAAGAGGTACTTGATCACCTTCATTGATGATTATACCTGAAAAAGTTGGGTTTATTTTTTGCAAGAGAAGTTTAAAGCTTTTAATGCATTTAAAAGCTTTAAGGCACATGTTGAGAATGAGTCTAGAAATATCATTAAGACTCTTCATAGAAATTGTGGAGGAGAATCTTATTCAAAAAAGTTTGATGTTTTTAGTGAGAATCATGGCGTTCAGAGAGAGCTCACAACTCTCTATACACCATAAAAAAATGGTGTATTAGATAGGTACAATAGAATCATCTTCAATATGGTGAGAAGCCTCTTGGTAAGATGAAGTGTTCCAAAGAGTTTATGGCTAGAGGTTGTGAATTAGAGCATTGATGTTTTGAAAAAAAGTCCCACCATTGTTGTTCAAAACATGGCCTAGAAGAGGCTTGGAGTGGAAGGAAACTAGTATTGGATCACTTCAAAATCGTTCATTGCATTGCCTATGCACATATCCCTGATGAGAAGAGGAAGAAGTTGGAGGATAAGAGTGAAAAATGTGTCTTTCTTGGTGTAAGTGAATCATCCAAAGCATATAAATTATTTAATCCTCTAACAAAGAATATTATGATTAGAAAATATGTCATCTTTGATGAAGAGAGCACTTGGAATTGGAATGTATATTAGCCTACGTCAGTTATTTTTGACAGTGAAATTGTAGACTTTGTAGCACTTGAAACTATAGAATCTAGAACTACAAACTTAGAAGCACCAAGAGTTGTGGAGGTTGAAATCCCAAAAGCCATGGAGGTTGAGAATTTATCAATAGTAGTAATAGCTAAATCTAGACATATTCAAAAAAGACCCTTACAGATGATGGATTATGAGGTAGCTAGGATCGACCAATTTGATGACCCAATCATCCACTTTTTCTTGTTTGCAAATTGTGATCCCACAACTTTTGAAAGTTCTATTAATGAATCAAAATAGAGAAAGCTAATGGAAGATGAAATTGAAGCCATTGAGAGAAATGGTACCTGGGAGCTAATTGATCTTCCAAAAGGGCACAAAACCATTGGTGTGAAGTGGGTCTTCAAAACAAAACTAAAGAAGATTGATGAAGTTGACAAGTATAAGGTGTGATTGGTGGCTAAGGGATACAAGCAAGAATATGGGATTGACTATAAAGAATTATTTGATCCCATTTCAAGGCATGATACAATCAAATTGGTGATTGCATTGGCAACACAAAATTCATGGCCTATCTTTCAAATGCATGTTAAGTCTACATTCTTACATGGAGACTTGGATGAATATGTATTTATTGATTAGCCCCTAGTTTTGTGAATCTTGGTAGTAAGCACAAGGTCTATAAATTAAAAAGACTTTTTATGAGCTAAATCAAGCTCCAAGAGCTCCATATAGTTGTATAAATACCTATTTTTCTTAGGAGGGATTTCAAAAATGTCCATATGAGCATACACTTTTTAAAAAGATTAATGGAGGAAAAGTGCTCATTTTCTTTTTATATGTTGATGATATTATTTTCACTTGGAATGATAGTGGTTTGTTTGAAAAATTTAAAAAGTCAATGATGGATAAGTTTGAAATAATTAATGTTGGAAAAATGCATTACTATCTTAGCATGGAAGTAGTGCAATCCTCCATTGGAATCTATATTTCTCAAAAGAAGCATGTCAAATAAATTTTGGAGAGGTTTAAGATGAAGGATTGCAATCCTATAAGCACTCCAATTGAGATTTTCTTAAGGCTAAACAAAGATCCTAAAGGAAGCAAGGTAGAGGCTACACTTTACAAGCAAATTTTTGGGAGTCTACTGTATTTGGTTGCAACTAGACTTGATGTAATGCATGCTATGAGTCTTCTTAATAGATACATGGAGTCTCCAAAGAAGATGCATTTGTTGTCTACTTGATGAATCATGATTCATCGGGTTGTGATATCAGGTACGCGATATCGCATTTAGCAGCGATATCAGATATGCAATATCGTGGTTCCTGTGTGAGCCTATAAATACACATGAAGGCACACAGGAATGGAGTCTTTTTAATTAGTTTTAGGAGTCAAGTTTAGTGTAGGATCTTTTTGTCATTTTTTCTCTCAACCCTCTCTCTTAGTGCATGCCCACAGTGTGGTGATTGTAATTGTACAACATCATTTATTCGAGTGTGACATACTTGGACACACACATGACTGGCAATAAATATTGAGATTAATTCATCATTGCAGCATTCAATTAGATTAATTATTTAATTATTATTATTATTTATTACTTTTGTAGTTAATATCTCTTCACCATAAACTCCTTAACGTAGAATGCGTATGAATTAATCACGAGCATTTAAGTGTGACTACTTGGTATCCCAGTAGCGTACCTAGGATCTGTTCTTGGTAATCCCAGTAGTATTTATGCATGAGGTCCAAGATGTGTATGGATGATTAAGGAATGGATGCTCATTGCACTTAGGCTAGCTTAGATTCTCTCCCCCTATTTCCTCTTAGCATAACTCTCTCTCCCTTTTCCTCCTAGCTTGGCTAAGATTATTTTCCATTGCCTCCAAGAGTAGCATTAGTTTAGGAACATGTCATACAACTCACTCTAGACTAAACCATACGTGATAAAGAATATACTAGTCCAAGTGGGAAGACATTGAATTATGATCAATGAGTAACTATCTAGATACCACAACTAGCCCATCTGCGGAGTTCGATTGGATCATGTGTGAAACACTCGTATTCATATAGTTGAGTGTAGGGATACCTCACCACTCATCATTGGCACTATTGTTGAGGATGGTGTTAGTTATTTAGATTAGTTACATCATACAAGATTTCTATAACAAAGTATTCATGATACTTCTTTTAGAAAAGAAAATAATTTCAATTAAGTCACATACAAATTCACATACAATATCTCTCTCACAAGACTATGATAACGTAACAACCAGTAGGGAAATTCATTGGAGAACTAACAAATTATATGATGATGAAGATGAAGTTTGGAGTACCCAATCTAATGTAGAGTTTCATATAAACATAAACAAATACAACATCATCCCAACTCATGAATGCATAACATACCTAGTGACGATGAACTCCTACTAGCCACTACAAGCCTAACGCAAATACAAGAGGCTATTCGAATATCCCACAAGCATTGCAAAGAGAGCTGTCTACCTAGACTTGATTTAACAACTTTCCTAAGTTTTTAGGAGGCTATAATTTAGATCTGCAACATCATCTACAAGCCTTCCATGATGCCTATGTGTGGAACAACATTGATAATGGATGGCAAAGACTCAAGCTCTTTCCTTTGACAATCGTTGGCCAAGAAAAAGTATGTTATAGGTCCTTAAAACCCAAATCAATTCGACATTGGCCAAAAATGGTAGAGCTCTTCAATGAAAGATATCAAACTTATGCAAGAATTTCAGCCTTGAGGAGAAAAATCCAAGAGTGGAAAAAAGAGCAACACAAACCCTTGGACATGGCCTTGGAAAGATATTATGCACTATTAAACAACTACCTAGGTCATGAGTTCTTCGAGGAGAGGCTAATGTACCATATCATAGATGGGATCCGTAATGAAACAAGAGAGACCCTAGGGATGTACGCTCAAGGTCAACTATATGAGCTACGAACCCATCAACTCCAAGAGCTTATTAAGTAGGTAGCAAAAGAAGAAGGAGAAATGGCTAGATGGGAGAATATTGAAAAATATCAACAAGACCAAAACCTTACATCAACAAAGGTCCATAATCTAAAAGAGGAAAAATCAACTCACCTCAAGGAGGTGGAACCATCTTTTCCAACACTACAATCATTGGATGAAGTTGAGACAAGGATCAATAAGAAGATGGAATGGATGCATAAAAAATGCGGAGAATATGCCAACATTATTGGGGATAGAGTTATTATGAACCAAGAAGAAAGAAAAAATACCTTTAGACAATTGGAAAGAAGGGTAGAGGAGAATAAGAACTTAACTACCAATTGTACGCATCAATGCAACATTTTCCTATACGATCACCCCAAGGGACAATGTCCAATCTTGTCACATTTACAAGAGCATTGGGGATGAGTGTTACATCCAGAGTTCATACAGGGATACTATGTTTGATCATAGTGGCAACAATCCCAGTTGTGGGGAAGGCCACCCTCAAACTGGTTATACCCTTCATACCATCCGAACCTAAGTGCTTATCATGTCCAACATCCTATTTTCCCAATCAGGTCAACATTCTCTATCTCACCACATGATTATTATTCTCCTCAATACTATCAACCCATGTCCTCTCCAACACAACCACCACCTTGGATACCTTACACTTCTCCTCAATTTCAACATTCTCATCCTTCACCTCCTTCTACATCGGCACCACGTGTTCTAGAAGGTTTTGCACCATAGCAGCAACCCATGAATATTACTTGTGCTTTTGTTGACGATAGCAGTGGGAACTCTCCTCAACATCAAAGATTCCCCTTCTTTAGACATGACCGTAAGAAGGGACAACATAATTTTGATCCCTCTACACCTTCCAACTCAGCACAAGTCCAACATTGTGGTGTAGCTTCCTCCTCGAATCCAACACCTCATGTTACTTTCTCTAGGCCACCAACCAATACTCCAACAACCATATGGCCCAATGAATATAGCCACCAAGGGAGACAGATCAATCCTTACATACCATCTTATGGTCAAGGGTGCCATAGTGGGTCAACCACTCATCAATTAACTACACCTTATAACTTACCCCACTATGCTAACTATAATCACATCAAAAGATACCCAGTGGTTTAGATATGACTGGATCTCAATATTTTCAACATCCAAGGATCCCAATCTTTCATTTATTAATTCTATCCATGCTCAACCATTTAGTTATGGAGGATAGCCCCCATTCTAATAACAAGAAGGATTAATAAATATTTTTCATTTTCTTTAATTTTAAATTTTTTTTGCAGTTTTTCAGATTTCAACTTATTGTTTAATGTTTTTGCCTTTTTGTATTTTTATCCTTTTACCTTTTTATGAGTAATCTCATCTAGGAATAAAAAACTCATGTGAACTATTGGTTGAGGTATTATTTTATGCTATCAAGTGTTAGGTGACTAATTATTTGAACAGTGAGACCACAACATCCATCCACCCATTCTATTAATAAGGGGTTCTACCCTGGGTACAATGATATTATTAATCATTAAAAATTAAAGTAACCTTGTGTTATTATACCCAGAGTGAAGAAGGATGGACCAAGAGGGAATGACCAGGGTGTGACATCAAGGGGACTTGTGGATTCTCTTTGGTGACATTTGTGGGAGTTATCATGGAACTTGGTTATACTAAGATCCTTGTAGATCTAATGAAAAATGGAAGTAAGAGTAATCAAAAGGCACTTAATCAAGGAAAGAAAGTAATGCTATTCTAGGGGGTCCCACTGGAAAGACATGCATCCATGCCTGAAGGTAGGCGTCTTCTCTAGATTAAGCATCAAGGAAAAAGAGGAGAGAGAAGAAGAGCAAGAAAAGTGTGCCAAAGTAGCCACACAAAAAGAAAATGAAAGGAACAAGCTCAAAGTTTCATAAAGAAAAGAAGAAATCACTCCTCCCTTGTGCAAAATGCCAAGTGATGGTATGCCTTGCTGTCATGGTGCTCTTATGGTTACCCATCATTGGATGAAGCAATGTGATGTCACTAATCGGAGGAATGGACTTGGTTTTGATCTTGGAATGATGGGTTAATGACACATTAATCATGTATTACATGCAGGATTCATTGTTCCCTGCGTCAATTACCTCATGTCCTAATCTCTAAAATTCCTTCTACAATTCACCTCACCTTGCTATTCGTATAATTGTGGCTTGTGACTCGGGTAGCATGGAATTCACCTCTAATCGCGATGATAAATACATGTGTGTGTTTTGTGAAATTGGTGTTGATTGCATTTAAGCCTTCTAGTTCCTATGGAAATTTTAAGGTGTGCTTATGCAAGGGCACTATAGGTTGGAACCTACTTTGGGGAGGACCCACTTTTGTGACTTTTGTAATTGCACTTATAACACATCATCCTCACATCATTCAATACCCTCTAAGTGTTACCAACAATTTTTTCTTCTCCTTATTACCCTTCTAGTTCAAACATTCCTATAAGCTAACACATATCCTTTTTTCCATCCTTTTTATGATTTTCATTGACAGATGTTACACTAGTCTAATCGCTGTGCCTTCAGGATTAGTTGTATTACCCTGGACCCCTTTACATTGACCTATATGTCCTTCGTTTATACCTTAGAGTTTCAAAATTTTTAAAAATCTGGTAGGATTTTCAAGATCCCTATTTTCGATAGGACATGATATCAGGTATGTGATATTGCATCCTAAATATATATATATATGTGGACCCCCCACTCCTGTCAACATCATTTGTAACTATTCACACGAGGGAAGTTTTTCAAATTTATTTCTACAACTTGCAATTGTGCATCTCTTGCTTCAATAACCATAATTGGCTCACTGATGCTCCAATTTTCATACCATCTAAACCTACTTGAACCTGGAGTGTTTAGCTTAGTCATAGGGGAGGGGTACACACCGAATTGTGCATAATTTTTTTGAAATTCATCATTGCTCGAAGGACACTATCAAGGGTAATTAGTTATAAAAATAATAATAAACATGTGCCTAAAACAATTTCATCTCCTTATCTATACTGGGAAATTAAAACTCTAAAACCACCTAAGCAAAGTGGACCAAATATTAAAATATTGTGGGGACACTTCCAGAAAAGCTCTTAACTTTAAGATCATATGGAATCAGAATTAACTCGTTAAGGTAGGAAGTAAGGTATAATTTAACTTTGGTAAGCAACCTTATTAATGATTGGCCCTGTGTGATTATAGATGGCCCCAAAGCATGCACAACAAGAAGGTCCCTCTCAAGGTGTGTTTAAGCAACCCAAGGGAGGTAGAGGATAGATGCCTATCAAACAACATGTAGAGTAGGAGGAGCAATCATTTAGTATCCATCAAGAAGACCCTACAACTGTGCAATCAAGATAGGTAGAAAGAGAAGCTGCTGTAGTGCCGAAACATGGATGACACCTCACGTTGCCCCCGGAGTGTGTCCAGGCCATCCATGAAAAGTCCACATCAGCTACTGTGATCGTGGAATTGAACTTTGGACCTTTCATGAAATTTTCTCTTGGGGTCGTTAGGGACCACCTAAAAGGGTCCCCATTATGACCTATCCTCTCTAAAAGTGGTGCTTGGTACTTAGGAGAAATGTATCAATTCTAGCACAATAAAGAAGAAGGAACTACAGTTAACATTTATGGTTTATCTGTTGATTTCTCTATCCAATCCATTTCAGAAGCATGAAACCTTCTGAATACAGGCCCAAAGGTTGCTCGTCTGTCCATTTGCTTTGATGTTGATGTTTGATGTTGATGTGTGAAAGGTTTGGTTAGACAGGGTGTACGGTAAAGAAGATAAGACCATGGAGAGTTGACATTGGAAGAGAAAATATACTTTAAAATTGGAACATATCAAACCTTCCCCACAAAAGGGCTAAAAAAAATTTCAACATATGTGGCAAGAGGGTGTGTGATATTGATGGGAAGCATTAATGCTAAGCTACCTCATCTATATTTCATGGAGATCCTAAGGCGTTTTGAAGAACATAAGATAGGGAAGTTTGCATTACCCTTCCCTTGTCTCATCAGGAAGCTGTGCAAGCACACTAGTATTCAAGGATACACCAATGATGTCCTCAAGAAAGCCCAAAATGCTTCATATGCTGAACTGCTAAAGCCACCAGTTGCAAGAAAAATTGTTGGTGAGACGCTGGGGCCAAGACAAGAGGAAGAATAGATGGTGAGGCCCACTACAACTCAACTCATAGGGCCCAACCAACCTTCAAGCATGGGACCTAGTTAATAGCAAGAAGAAAGGCCTAGCATGAGCTAGCAAGACCAACCGTTGCCACCACCGTAGGACTATCGACCATTGATGAGCCATGTTAAGGCCATTGCTATGACGGTTAGTTGGGAAAGTCATGATGATGCAAATCTCTTTTTCATCCATATGATCCACTGTCTATATAGATTGTGTATGGGGTGAGGTGTCCATTCAAATAGGAGGAGAGGAGAGTTATAGATCGCAATAGATTTTAGGGATTTAGGTGCAACTAGAAATTGGTGAAGGGGTCATAGTGGTGGTCATGCAGCACCAAGATGCAGCTAGAGCCATAGAGATGGTTACAAACCACATCAAAGAATCTTTTAACATCCCTATTGTGCCATTGGCAGATTTCACAAGAGCACGGGATGATCAAACTTTGGCCGGTCCCTCGATGACTCCTGCAAAACATAAGAATGTGCTTGATTGACTACTGCAAATAGGACATGTGATGAGATCCTTGTTTGACATTCCATAGGATGTTACGGTAGTACAATCAGACCTCATCTCCACCAAGGGAAAGTTGTTCATGACAGAGATGAGGGCCGAGAACATAGAAGTAGAAGTTGCAAGAATACAATAAAGGCTTGTAACCCTATAGGCAATGTAGTGGGATCCCTCTCAATTCATTCCCATGGACCAGTTGGACACCTTCAGGACAGACCAACTCAACAAATTGCTAGCAGAAAATAAAAAGGTGGTAGAGGAAAAAGAGAAGGTTGATTAGAGTGCCTCCATGGCACAAGCACAAATTTACATGCATGCTAAGGCACTTAACGCCTTATAAGAAGAAAAAAAACCAACTTGTTGTTGAAAATATTTGGTTGACCTCTGTGTAGAAACAAAAGAATGTTCATGATGAAAATTTTCAATGGTTGTGAGAACAACTAATTAGGGTTAACTAGGACATGAACCATTTAGCTAGAGAAAATTTAACCCTCTCAATGGAGGAGGTATGTGCCATCCTTTAGAAGATGGCCATTGAAATAAGCACATGGTAGAACAAGGCCAAGCGGTAGAAAAAGTTAAAAGAGCACTTCTGAGGAATGTACAAAAAAATCATTGAAAAGGAGATCCATATGTCTGAGGCCCACATCAATGCTTTCAATACACCACACACTGATTGACAGGCCATATTGGATACATATGCATTTGCCTACTAGGTAGAACTTAAGAGCCGAGACCTATAGAATCAACATCTTATAAAATACATGGAGTTGGAAAATCTAAGGTGTGCCAATCTAGCCATGTTGATAGTGGGGTGCCCGAGGATAGATCTCGAGAAGTAGGTAGCTACCACCTATGCCAAATATGAAGCAGAATTTGTAGAACACAAGAAGATGTTGCAGAAGCTGGAAGTGAAAATTCTAAATTGGAGGTGGTCAAAGCAAGCTACCAGGGAAAAAAGATGTTGCAATAGACTTGGCTTGAAGGATTATTGATTTTTAGGAGTAAAAAGACAAGGATAGAGCCTACAAGGAGGAATGATGGTTTTTTGTGGCCTGGTACGTCAAGGAAAACACAATGTTTTTGCAACTATCATGCCCATGGGAGGCATCGACTCCATCAAACATTGGAGCATCAGCATGGATGACACAGGACCCTCAAACTAAAGAGGAGAAATTCTAGGCACTACTTCAATGTCATCACCTTTGAAGACCTAGAGTGCAGGACAAGGCAAAGCAACCCATGTAGGAGCCACCGCCACCAGGATTCACATGAGTTCCACCCAATTTTGTAATTTTAAGAATTTTTCATTTTTTCGTGTCGTGTTCAATCTTGTTCTGTTGAGTTCTCCACTATAGCATGAATAGCCCCCTAGCTAGTTAATACTCACATACCTATTGTACTATGTAATCAATTTAACTTGTTCTCATTTTGACTCGAGGATGAGTTTTCATTCAGTCACGGGGGTACGATGAATCATGATTCATCGGGTTGCAATATCAAACCTGTGATATTGGATATGTGATATCAAGTATGCAATATCGCATTTAGCAGCAATATCAGATATGCGATATCATGGTTCCAGTGTGAGCCTATAAATACATATGAAGGCACATGGGAATGGAGTCTTTTTAGTTAGTTTTAGGATTCAAGTTTAGTGTAGGATCTTTTTGTCATTTTTTCTCTCAACCCTCTCTCTTAGTGCATGCCCACAGTGTGGTGATTGTAATTGTACATCATCATTTATTTGAGTGTGACATACTTGGACATACACATGAATGGTAATAAAGATTGAGATTACTTCATCATTGTAGCATTCACTTAGTTTAATTATTTAATTATTATTATTATTTATTACTTTTGTAGTTAATATCTCTTCACCATAAACTCCTTAACGTAGAATGCGTATGAATTAATCATGAGCATTTAAGTGTGACTACTTGGTATCCCAGTAGTGTACCTAGGACCTATTCTTGGTAATCCCAGTAGTATTCATGCATGAGGTCCAAGATGTGTATGGATGATTAAGGAATGGATGCTCATTGCACTTAGGCTAGCTTAGATTCTCTCCCCCTATTTCCTCTTAGCATAACTCTCTCTTCCTTTTCCTCCTAGCTTGGCTAAGATTATTTTCCATTTCCTCCAAGAGTAGCGTTAGTTTAGGAACATATCATACACCTCGCTCTAGACTAAACCATACGTGACAAAGCATATACTAGTCCAGGTGGAAAGACAACGAACTACGATCAACGAGTAACTATGTAGATACCACATCCAGCCCATTTGCGGAGTTCAAATGGATCATGCGTGAAACACTCGTATTTGTATGGTTGAGTGCAAGGGTACCTCACCACTCATCACTGCTAAAAGAATATTTTGTTACTTACAAGGGACTAAAGATTTTGGGTTGTTTTACATGAAAGGTGAGAAATTTGATTTTTTGGTATTTACTAATAGTGATTATGTAGGAGATCAAGATGATAGGAAGAGCACTTTGGAATATGTTTTATGATGGGCACAGAGGCTATTTCATCGTCATCTAAGTAATCAATTGTCACATTGTCAACCACAGAGGTTGAATTTGTTGCTACAACATCTTATGCTTGCCAAGATATTTGGCTAAGAAAAATTATTAATGAGTTATATTTCAAGAAAGAAGGGGCTACTACAATTTTTTGTAACAACAATTCCACCATAAAGTTATCCAAAAATCCTATGCTACATGGAAGAAGCAAGCATATTAATTGAGATTTCACTTCTTGCATGATCTATGTAATGATGGTGTTATTGATTTGGTATTTTGTAAGAGTGAATATTAACTCATTAATATTCTAATCAAATTCCTCAAGTTATCAACATTCTAGAGCCTAAGAAAGCAACTTAGATTCTACATGTTGAATGATTCTTGTTAAACTGATAGTTTGCAAACTTTCAGTTTATAGAAGGGTGTTAAATGTGTTTAATTGTTAAACATGGCTTTTTTTGTTTATCTTAGTCTTTAGGAACTGTCCTTAGGGATTTGGTTGTTATTTTTGTTCTTTATAAGTTAAATGATCAATTTTTTTAGATGTTGAAGGGTCTACCATTAAAAAAATTAAAGGGTTGATCATTACAAAAGTTGAAGGGTTCGCTATTATAAAAGATGAAGGGTCAACCATTATAGAAGTTGAAGGGTCTACCATTAAAAAAATTGAAGGGTTGATCATTACAGAAGTTGAAGGGTTGGCTGTTATAAAAGATGAAGGATCAACCATTATAGAAGTTAAAGGGTCAACCATTATAGAAGGAAAAGGGTTGACCGTTATAGAAGTTGCTTCATATTAGGATTCATTTGCTATTTTTTGTTGATGTATTTTCCTACTTAAAGGCCATCATGATTTGAATAGAAATGTGAAATTTAGTTGCCTCTATTTGCCCCTGTTGTTTTTTTCTTCTGAGGCTAGTAGTGCATAGCCTTAGAGGCTAACAATGGCAACAACTGAAAGCACTAATGTTTAAGGTTACAAGTTGAACTAATATATATAGAGTTGAGGATTTGAAGGCTAAAAATGAATGTAGTTGCTCTAAAAAAATGAATATTTTTTTCAAATTTAACAAAAACATTGATGGAGTGCAAACATCAAAATTCTAATAAAACCCAACCCACAATTGTTGTCATGGGGATGAAAGGAGAGTACAACATAATGATAACAAAGGTAGAAGAAAATAACCTATGCAGTTGCACTAGTATACTCTCTACTCTAGATACTGCTACAACTATACCACCTAATGTTTCTTTGATGCCCACATCTACACATGATTTTTCCAAAGTCATTATCTATGATTGCTAACCTTAAAGGTAGTTGATGATATTCTTCACTTATGATGGGTTAAATAAATAATAACCTAGTATGCTCTTGATCATAGTGTGTTTCAATGTATGAGTGAAACTCAATGATGACATAAGATTGTAGCTATGATGATTTATGTTCTATTAATGACTTCCAATGCATCATTAACCAATCTTGCTTTTGGCCATAGATTATCAATGAACATAATCCTTTCATTTTCATAGATGAATACCACTCAATCTAATTCTCCTTTTTCATCATCCCAGAATTTAATACCATTTGTATTTCTATCAACTAAGCATTGTACAAATGAATTTTTTAATTTTAGTAATATTTTTTCATTATTCATATATATCTTATCCTTCATATAAAATAAATGTACAAAAGTTTCAAATCTCTCTCACCTGTATGATGTTGATATATGTTGATATAAGATCCATACTCGAGCTTAAAAAATCATAATCAATATTAATTCATTTTTTCTTCCATATATTCATCAAAAGTTCTTTTAATTTTTTTATTGTGGATTATCTCTTCTTTGTCAATACACTACATCCAAACTTACAAAAATATTGAATGCTAACTATAACCTTTGTATATGAACTTAAGATAATATATATGGCATAACATCAGTTATGAGTAGAAGTTGTGCAATGACTCCAATGAGTATAAATGATCTACCACCAAAGTTTTCTACTTTGTTATTAAAAGATGATCTCTTTTAACTTTCTATCAATGCTATTGATCATGTTACCACCTATAAAACTCATTCCATCTATCATGATGTATTTTATGTATTTATATCTATTTTGTAATGATGCCAAGTAGTTTGTAGTTTTTGATACCAAGCTTTAATATAGAACATATTATTTACATAATATATTGTCATCACATTAATACTATAGGTTACAAATCTAGTAGGGACAAGAACTAATAAGTTATTCTTGCCCAATCGCTAAGCTATACTAAATTCTTTACAAATGACATTTCTAAAATATAATTTTCTAGTTCTTGTCTTTTCTTAAATAATCATTAATAGAGGATCAACTTCATCAAATTCAAATTGTTGCATATATAGTTGGTTGGTGATAATATTATAGCATTTTTGTTTAACTCCTAGAAAATATATATGCACCTCACTAAAGTCATTTCTTGAAGGTGTTATTATCCCATATGATCTATGATTCTGAACAAAAGATATAGTAGTCATTGTAATATCTTCTCTAGGTCAGTAAGTTAACTATTCATGCTTTCTATCTCAATCCTTTATTTCAAGCATTTTACATTCACTTCTTTAAAAATGATTTGATGTAAGTATATATCAATTTGGTATTTCAAAATCATATTAAATATCTATCAAAAATTGTCTAGGGTGGTTATGTGCTTCATGGTCTTAGCAATATCAAGATGTAAAGATAAAGATCTTTTGAAGTTGATAGAGGATCTTAATCATCGTTTGGTCATGTATTTGTATCCACAAGTTATATACCTTGTTTATTTGGTCAAGGGTTTTATTTTAACATTATGTTGTAAATTATGTGCACACCCATGTGCCATAATTAGTGGGTAAATGAGATCACATGGGCCACCTACCCCACCTAATCCTAACCTAACCTAAGCCTAACTTGGGTAGAAAAAGCTCTAACCAAGGTTATTATAACCATCCTTCAATAGCTATATAAGAAGGTGTGTTGTTATGCATTTTTTTGCATGTGAAAAAGGAAGAAGAGAAGAGTAAGAGCATATTAAGCTATGAATGGTCAGTAGTGTTGTCCCCTTAGAGGTGGAGGGTGTTATTATGTATTTTTTAATTTGATATTTTACCTTATATCTCAATATTTTAATTGATTTTACTTCATTTCAACTCTATTTTAGCTATTTCAAGCATATCATTTCCATCTCATTATGTATCAATCTTGTATTAAGGTATTAAGTTCCAACGTTGATTAAATCTTCAACTACTAGCTTTGATAATATCATCCTATCTTTTAGAAATGATATGTTTGTAGTACTTCTCTTATTCTTAACCATGTTAAAATTCTTCATTGAATGTCTCCATTTCAATTATATATATATGTTGAATAGATATCCAAGAGTTTAATTTTTTCATTAGCTCTACCCAAATCATGCTTTACATATCTAAATGAATAATGTAGTAACACTTGTGCCTAACGTTAATCTATCCATTTCTCTTACTTATTCTTGGAGGGACTCTAAACTTGGAATATGTTTTAACCATAACTAATTATCATCAAGCCCTTCATAATAATGCATCTTTGTTTTTGAAACTAAATGTAAAATATTTCATAACATTTAGTAATGTAACTCCCTCCATTAGGAATGTCATCACTATGAATCCAAACTAGGTGGTAGCCATAATAGTGATGGTGAGGGTTGTCTAGATGATAATCCTACAATAGGTGTGGAATCCTCATGGACACTAGTATTGCTAGTGATAGACATGAATGGTGGTTAAAAGATGTTGCAACATCCTTCAAAAGCTTTATGATGTATCCAAATTTCATTTGCAAATGCATTGAGAGGTCTATCATGGTTTCCATAAGAATCCTTAAAAGCCTAATGATGATGGAAAATTTGAATTAGTATATGGTCTAAAAAAATTGGGTTTATGCATCTCAAGTAAAGATTTAGCAGCCTAGAACCACCAATTTAAGTTTAGCTTAGTCAACACATTTAATAACAAGATTTTACTTTTGAAGGATCTTCAGGCCTAACTGAAGAGGGCCTATCTAGAGGTTCCTATTCAAATCAACACTCTTTGAGGTAGTGTAAATTTTTTTATATTTTTTGAAGAGAAATATATGATTTCATTAGAATATAACTTTTCTTGATAGGTACAATAACTAATTATGCTCAAATGGTGAGAGTGATAAGAAGATTGCAAATGGATGCTAAGGTACCTAGAATGGTCATATATGAGGTTCTTACAGAACGAACTTTGATCATATTCAAGGTATGAAAATAGATAATAATTTTGAATCTTTGATAATGAGTCATACCTAATGATAGTTCTATCATGGAATTGTGTTTTTTTATAATGTTTAAATAATTTTTTTTCTCAAATACATATTACAAGATAATTTTGTTGATGCTTTCTTAGCATTTAACCTTTCTAAAAATCATAATTTAAGATGAAATTGTTAAAAAATCTAGCATTATAGGATTAGTGGTTAGGTACATGGTATGTTCAAGGTCTTACGCTAATTAAAACATTGAATTTTTAGTTAATTTTAATTATTTTAACATTAAAAATAACACTACAAAAAATTCAAAATAATTTATTGCCTAGACACCTCAACAACTAAAGTACAACTTAAGAGTATAATAATTTTTGAATGGGGTCAAATGAAGGTCATATGTACAAGATACTACTATTAGAAGGTTCTCAAATAACTTAGTTGATATGATGAACAATAAAAATGTTTATGCAATTGACTAAGAATAGCAATGTCATAAGTAATACTTGATGTGATATTCGATTCTATAATGCTATGTTGCTAATGTAACATCTTCTAATCTATTTTTCCTATACATACATACTCACTAGTCACATTATGACACCATTTAATTAGTAGGTAAGAAAACTATATCAATTTGATTTCCTATTTCTTGTAATAGTTAGTAAATTCTTATAGCATAGAATTAAGTTACTTGTTGAAAATTTTATTTGCATGGGTTGTATTTGGATACAGTTCATGACAACAATAACATCAAGATTAACTAAATTCCATTATAACATTCTAACTTCAAATTAATTTACTAAATTTAGCTTTTAAGTTCTATTATTATTTCACTATTTTTAGCATAATGTATATGTTCTCATTACATTAGAATTATATGGTAAAATGAATGTGATCAAATCTTGAGAATAACATGCATTAACTTGGTACTTCCAGTAGCAATCTACATAGTATAGTTAGTAGACAAAATGCTTAGTAATCTTAGTAGTGAATGAACATGTCTAGAATGTTATGATGAATTGGAAAATCAAACATTCATTATCTTAGTCTAGTTTAGGATTTAATTCATGTTCTAGATTAATTATAAAATTAAATATTAATATCATATTTTAATTAGCTTAGATCATTGCTACTGCAACATCATTAATCATATATCTTACCTAGGCTTAGCCATAAAAATTGAGAACAACTATGAATTTAGATGGGAAGATGGTAATTTACAATCATCTAACAAAGCTAAACACTATGGTTAACCTATCCATGAATTATGACATGGTCTACTATGACAATTATAAATTGTATCTTGTACATTGGGAATACTCACTAGTCATAATTTGGCATTATTACAAGGTATGAGATGATAATGTGATGATGAATTCTTCGAATTCCAAGTATGATTTGACTTCTTGTTCTTTGACTAGAATACATTTTTCTAGTAGGATCAGATGATAGATTTATAAGGAATTAGACTTGAACAAAATATGTACTATCTAAGGCCTTTCATAGAGTGTTTGGAATTTTATACATTGAGGTACATGCTTGGAATTGTAATAAAGGACATTGTCCTATGATTTTAGCTCAAGATTCCTAATTTTCATATCATGCCTACTTTTATGAAAGATTAATGAGCCTCATTTTATTAGGACAAGGCTAGGATGATGATGATGATGCCTATTTTTATGAGAGATCTTATGAACTTTATTATGCATGATTAATGCTATCCTCATATTCTCCTCTTGTATATTAAGGTTTATCAATCCTTCTTTTTATGCTAGGTTAAGATCTAGATTTAGCTCATATGTTATGGTGAATGTACAAAGTTCTAGTTGGATAGGTAGTTTGAATAGTTTATCATACACTAGTTCACAAGGGGAGTAGCTTATAGGAAATTTCCATGTAGAGAAATATGACAAAAGGGCATTGTTGAGCTTAGTACTTTAATCATTTTTATATTTGCTAGTTCAAGTAAGAATTCTAGTGATATCTTTATTTATAATCTTAGCTTGACCATTGGCTTAGGGGTAATATGGTGTTGTAAGTTTTTGTTTCACCCTAAAGTTTCATTAACCTATTGAAGGTAGTAAGTCCCATTATTTGATGTCAAGGACCATGATACATCAAATCTATTTATGATATGTTTCTTAAAGAAATTAGCAACTACGGCTATAGTGTAATTAGTTACTTTAGTGATTTTAGCCCATTTTGTGTAGTAGTTAATAATAAAAATAATGTAGTTCTTCTCATTTGACATGGGTAAGATGGAACTCATGATATTAATTTTCTATAGATTAAAAGACTCAAGTGGATGAATGCATTCTAAAACCCCTTAAATCTATGAATAACCCAACCATTTCCTTAGCAACATTAGTAGGACTTAAGAAACTAGTGCATGTACTTAAAAAGTATGTACCAAAAGTAATTAGTCATGAGGGTTCTTTTATGGTTTTTCTTCTCCTTGCATAGTGGCCACCACAATATCCATCATGAGCATCTTGAAGAACTTTAAGTAAGTTATTCTTTAGCGTTCATCATGACATTAAGCCATCTATATAAATATTATAAAGATAATCCTTTATCCTTTTTTATTATTTTACTTGGTGAATAAATTAATGGATTGTATAGTTGTCGCAATTAGGAAGGTCGTTTCTCTCTCTTATATAGTTATAGCTAAAGAAGTTGAAGATTTTATTATGTTTATAGATCAAAAATGATCTATTCGACATATAGTACATTTATCTCATGGAAAATAAAAATAGATTCAATAAAGTGGCTAAGCATTAGTGGATGTATAAAAAATAACTCATACAAAATTTTTATTATAATATTATATTTTTGGTAGAGATGATTAGTTAAAGGATAAATATAAAAGAAATGATACTCATTCTCAATAGTTGTTAATCCAAAAACACTACATATACACTCTTCTCTAGGAAGATTAATCTATCTACTAGTTTCTATCTTAAGTTGATGTGAACTCAATAAGACTTATTGATTAAGATGCAAGATCTAATTGGAATGTTAGCTGTAAAATAAAAAACATTTGGATCATGCTAATTACTTTGGATTGTTAAACTTAGAAGGGGAGGGGGGATGAATAAGTTCCCCAAATTAAAACTTTTTGAGACAAAGGATACATACCAATTTTAACATGCTTTTCCAACTTAGGTGGTTGAAACTTGGAGGGTAGATGCAAGTACATCTCTAAACTTTGTTGCTCTCAAATGTAATTTGAAGGATCCACACCCTATATAATCTTCAAGCCTCACTCTGAAGTGTTGTGACACTACACTAACCACTCAACCTAGCAAGGTTACATCATGCTTCAAATGTGGTTTATAGGCTTCCATAACCTTTATAATCTTGAGCTTCACTTAGGAGTGTTGTGCCATAACACCAATAAAAATCTTGTAGGATCTTGACAAGATCAATCAAGATGCCTTCCTATAAGAAGCACATCAACTATGCAGGGCAATAACAGAGAACAATTATAAGGGATGAATGCAATCTAGTTTGCTGACCCTTGTACTTTGAGGTACAACACACTTTACAATGGACAAATGATAATACAATGAAGAGAAAAAATGATTGAAAAATGATTAAAAAATGATTGCATATAAGCTTACATATTTTTCAATGAGAATGATGTCTTGTTATAGTTACCATGTTTCGAAATCCATCTTGGAACTTGTGCAAAAACTAGCTAACGATAGCTAATGGTCATGAAAGATGTATTCTTCATTTCTTAGATGTGTTTATATATTTGCCATGTATTCTAGGAAGATTTCTTTGTCTTGAAAAGGTGTCTTTCTGAAATCTCCATTTTGGAAGACATCTTTGTTTAATGAAAGATGTCTTTCTGAAACTAGCTTGCATTTTGTGAAGATGTCTTTACCTGAGGAAAGATTACTATTTCTTGAAGATATCTTTGCCCATGCATCCTAAAATTTTCCTAAGATGTCTATAATTTCTTAGAGACATATTTTTTCAACCTTCCTTTGCACGATGAATTCATCATTCCTTGTCCATGCTCATCAAGCTTTCATAAACCTTCTTGTCTTGATCCAAGGTTTTGTCCTGCAAGCATAACAATCACACATACACACAAACAACCTTGACTTTTATTTTTCTCAATGTTTTGACATTCCAAAATTTTCACAATCTTCCTCTTTTTGGTAATGTACAAAACTTAAGAAAATGTATTAGTCTTGTCTCAATACATAATAACACATAAGCTACTTCTCCTCCTTTTTGGATATAACCAAAAATGGTAAAGCATATAAATAAAGTGCATAAAAATATACTAAGATAATCATTAAGACATATAAATTCCGATAAGCATGGAGGTTCAATGGTACATGAATCAAGGTATAAACTAAAAATAAATAGCAAAGATAGACCATACTCAGAAAATAAGGGAAACACACCATCTATTCATAGCCATTTGCAAACTGTTACAAACCATACTATCTAGAATCACATCAAAGTAAAACTATCCACAACTATCATACAAGATTAGTGACATATGTGAGAGCCAAAAAATATCTCTTCCTTTTTGATCATCAAAAGGAAAGAAGAAACAACTAGTCAAGGTCTTAATTACTAACCTTAGTAGCAACCTTAGACTTAGAATTCACTACTACTCTTGATGGACAATAATTCTTCTCCTCATTGTTAGAGATAGGAGGAGTAGTAACCTCCTCAAACACCTATCATTTAGAGGTAGGAGGAATAGGAGGAATTTTGGCTACATCCAAACTCTTACACAAGTAAGAGAGGTTCCTTGTAATCTTTTTGATGACTCATGCAAAGGGCTAAAGAAGCTTCTTCAATGACAAATTGATCTAAGCACTAGTGGATTTGGATCTTCATAATTATGGAGATGCTTCCTTCTTTTGTTTCTAAGGTTTGGTATAGGTACTACTTCTGCTATGGGAAGTACTCCTCTTTTTCATGTACTTGCTAAGACTCCTCTTGCCTTTAAGTAAAGGCAACTTTGGAATAGGTACATTCCTTTGGCAAATTAATAGACTAATGAGGTAGGGGTGTCCAAGGATTTTCTTCTTGGCATACAGGCTCAAAATATCTTAATAAAGTGTGTGTCCCAGATCCAATGGTAAGCTTGTAAGAAGAAAATATAGTACAAAATCCTAAGGTGGTAGCAAATAACTATGGCTACCTCCTTTCACCATGATGTTATACAAAATAATAAGCAAAAATGTGGAGGCATTAGGATTAATTTTACTTCTCTTAATATGATCTCTATTAAAAGAAATATTTCTACCAAATAAAACATCATAGAATTCATTGTGTTATACAAGCATTATACCATTTCTGAAAATATCATGCATGGTATCAATGGTAACTCAAAAGACATTAGGACTAGAGAGACCCAAAATTGCATTCATAATTTGGGGAGAGACCTCAACAATAATTTTCCAAATAGTTGATGTGAATACCTCAACAACAACATTAGAGATAATTATATTATAATAAAATTCCCTAATTATCACCTCAAGGACAAAAAAATTATGGAAATGAAAGTGGTCCATTTCAAAAGCTTGAAGTAGCCTAATAAAGCTTGCTATCTATAAGTTGGAAAAGCAAGAGAACACTTAGAAATGATAGTAGTAGTTCAATTTGCCTCAAACTTGTGCTGGGTGCTTGTGCTTCAAAATTGAGGCATGTAAGAGGGTGGCACAATGCTAGAGGTTCCTCTTGAACATTTCTTGGGTGGTGCCCTAGATGTTATAATCTTCTTGTGGGTCATCTCTAACAAAATAGGTACAAATGGTGGAACCCTAGTCATCTTTGTGGTGTAGATATGAAGGAAGAAAACAAAAATAAGGGTTTTATCTTTTATAGCTATGGGAAAATGAGGGTTTTGAATGAAAAAAGAAGACATCTTTTATGACAAGAAGATGAATTTTCTACATGTTAAGGTTACAGTAGATGTCTTTCACTCATAGATGATGTCTTGCTCATGATGCTCAGAAAATTAAAGAAACATCTTTATTCTCTTAAAGATGTATTTCTAGAGACATCTTTTTCTTGTAAAATATGTCTTTTGTCAAAATTAGGATAAGGCTTGAAAAAGGTTTCCAATCAGACTATAGTCTTAATGAAAGCTTGAAAATAAAAGAAAGCTTACCTCTACCTACCTGTCATACTATTGAAAGTTTATGGAGCTTAGAAAGCTAAAGAATAAGTTTCCTCTTTTGAGGATTCTCCTCTCACTTGAACTTCTCCAATGTCCAAGTCATAACTTTCTTTTACAAATTTTTTGGTAACATTATATTGATTCTCTTGGTTCTATCTTTTAATTCTCCATTATTTTTAGATTGCTTTGGCCTTTTGAGTTCACATTTGATGATCTTGCATTAAAACCTTTCTCATTGTACTTTGATAAAAACCAAGGAGTCTTATGATGTGACTAGGTACTCATATCATAAAATTTTAAATTGCACTCCCATTGTTTATGTCTAGACTTATTACAGTAATAACATCTAACCCTCCTATTATAGAGAAAGTGATTAGAATGATGAAATCTTTGAGGAGCCTTTTAATGGATAGGAGCTTCTTCTAATGTAGTACCCTTATTTCTTGGAGATTCCTTTAGATGAAATGAAGGATGTGTAGGTTCTTCTTTTTGGGAACAAAATCCAAGTCCACTTTTGTCTTGTAGGCTTCTTCCTTGATCAATAACCATTCAAAGGGCCTCTTCCCTTGTAACCAACCTTTCATTCATAAGCTTTACATTTGCAAGCTCTTCTTTCATTTGCTCACATGACTTGGTTAGTTCTTTATTCTCAGCCTTGAGGTTTGATATTTCCTTAGTAAGATCTAAAATTGTTGTATTTAATAAAGGATTTTTTTTGATCCTTTGGTTTTACTTGATTTTTCAACTTTTTGTAAAGATTATAAAAATATAAAATTTCATTACATAATAAATCAAACCTCTCATCATCATTAAGATCATTTTTTGATGAATTAGCCTCCTCATCAATGAGGCCCATGTAGATGAGATGAGATTTTTTTGCATCATCCTCCACTTCTTCCTTACTTTGCTTCCCATCATCCCAGCTTGTATAGAAGTTTGTTTTCTTTTCTTCTTTAGTGTATTGGTTCTTGGATTGCAACCTAAAACTGCTAGGATATTTGAAGGCCATATGGCCTCTTCCACCTCACATCAAACAAAGAAAAATCTAGCTTAGAATTTAAAAAATTCTTGCCTCTTTATCTACCTTTGGACTGATTGAATCTTTGTTGATATGTTCCTTTATTTCTTCTAGTTATCAATCATTGTAGCTTCCTAGTGATAAAGGCAATCTTATCTCACTACCCTCATCATTATCATTGAACGCCTTCTCCTTTGAAGTAGTCTTCAAGGAAATGGGCCTTTCTTGGATACCTCCTTCACTTATGAGATTCATTTCATAAGGAATGAGAGAACTTTGAAGCTATTCAAATTTTAGAGTTGAGAAGTCTTTGATTTCTTCCATAGTTATGGCCTTTGGTTTGAACTCTAGTTATAAATTTTTGATCATTTTGATGATGATGTTACTTTTGGACCAATATTTTTCTATTCCTCTGATAGCTACAATAAGATCATTAGCCCTAGATAATTAATCCATTATTTTCTCACCTTCTATCATTTTGAGTTTATCATATTCACCTTGTAAAACTAACAATTGTGATTACTTAACAATAGATGTTCCTTCATAAGTAGCTTCTAAAGTTTGGCAAATTTCTTTAGCCATTTTACATCCTACTACTCAATTGAATTAAGATTTATTCAATGCACAATATAAAAAATTATTTGGTTTTGAATCAAACATGAAATTATGCTTTTTTCCTCTTGTGTTCATTTGTTGTGAGGCTTGATGATGCCAGTGGAGCTATCAACATCTGGGGCATGGCCTTTAAGAGTTGATTTCCACACTTCAAACTCCATGGATTCAAAAAACCCTTGCATATTAGCATTTCAATAGGCAAAGCCAAATCCATTGAACATAGGTGGATTTTTATAAGATGTTCCCTCCATTGCTGACTCTTCAAGTTGATGATGACAAAAAAGAAAACCAAGCTCCAATACCACTTGTGAATTCTTAAACTTAGAAGGGGGGAGGTGGGTGGATGAATAAGTTTTCCAAATTAAAAATTTTTGAGATAAAGCATAGATACCAATTTTAATGTGGCTTTTGAACTTGGGTAGTCCACACTTTGAATGTAGATCACAAGCATAGCTTCTAGCTTTGTTGCTCTCGAATATGGTTTGAAGGATCCACACCTTGTATAGTCTTCAAGCCTTGCTTTGTAGTGTTGTGAAGCTACACTAGCCACTCAATATTGAAAGGTCTCATCAAGCTTGGAATATGATTTATAGGCTTTCAAAACCTTTACAATCTTGATCTTTTCTCTAGAGTGTTCTGCCGCAACACCAACTACTCAATCCTACAGGATCCTAACAAGATCAATCAAGATGCCTTCTTGTAAGAAGCACATCAAACCTAAAAGGCAGAAACGAAGAAAAATTATAAGGGATGAATGCAACGTAGTTTGTTGATCCTTGTACTTTGAGGTACAACATACTTTACAATGGGAAAATGATAATATAATGAAGAGTAACAATGATTGATAAATGATTAGACAATGATTGCACATAAGCTTGCACATTTCCCAATAAGAATGATCTCTTCTAATAGTTACCATGTTTCCAAATCCATCTTGGAACTCGTGTAATGGTTAGCTAATGGTAGCTAATAGTCATGGAAAACATCTTCTTTGTGCTTGAGATGTCTTTCTATAGTTGTCCTCCATTCTAGGAAGACTTCTGTGTCTAGGAAAGACATCTTTCTAAAATCTCCATTTTAGAAGATGTCTTTGTTTGATGAAAGATGTCTTTTTGAAATTGGATTTCATTTTGTGAAAAAGTCTTTGCCTAGTAGAAGATGTTTATGCCTAAGGAAAAATGTTTTCTATTTCTTGAAGATGTCTTTGCCTATGCATCCTCCAATTCCACCAAGAAATCTACTATTTTTTAGAGATGTCTTTCTTCAACCTTTCTTTGCATGATGAATTCAACATTTCTTATCCATGCTCATCAAAATTTTGCAAACCTTCTTGTCTTGATCCAAGGTTTTGTCCTACAATAACAATAATCACACACACACAAAAAACCTTGTCTTTCATTTTTCTTAATGTTTTGACATACCAAAAGGTCCACAATTACCTCTAATGTGATCCATGTAAAATTTTTTCTTTTCTTCTACATTTGATCATATTTTTCTTAGCATTTGTTGTTTAACTAAATTACATAGATATTTAGGATTATGTTGTGTCACTCCCAAGGAGAGATTTCATGTTTTTAGAATTGTATTCCTTGAAAATACCATCCTTATTTTTTTGTATCTTCAAGAAGTACTTTGAAAATTTGTATTGGTCAATTTATAGTATACTATAGCTAATGAATTGACAAAGAGCTTTAGCTCCTAATGGGAGTAAATTACTTTTGAAAAGTAACATATGATAAGGTATTTGTACCTTCATTTCAAATTTATCTAATAGAAATATTTTTTATACCTTTTTAATATCTCGTGAATATTTAGCACTAAGGATTACCCCTTATACTCTACATTCATACAACATTGTAAGATAAAAAATAGTCTAAAATATTTATTTTTGAAATTTCCAAGTACATAATCCTAACAATTTGTAGTTGTTTTTAGTAGCACATAGAGCCTCAATTACTCCTGCTATTGTCTCCTTAATATAATGATCCCATTTGTAATTGCTTGTATAATGAAGAGTCAAATATCTAAAAGAGTTTCAAACACCTCAAAGAAAATTTTAATTACAAATAGTGAAGCCTTGTAACCAAATTTTATCATGTGATTTTGATAGGGTTTGAGCAAAAACAAATGTCTTGATTTCCCTTTAGAAAATCAATCTTGTAGCCATATTTTATCAAAATGATAGAGCATTCTTACTTTGTAAAGTGTAATTTATGCTATGGAACTTAAAAAATACCATGAATTATGCTAAAATAGTGTAATTAAACCTCATAATGTCAATAACACTGGCATTCATAATGAAAGTCTAAAAAATGCTATAGATAAAAATGTTGTAGTTTTGGCCAAAGTAAGTGGAAAAAAGTTGTGTAGAATGCCTAGAAACTTGTCCAAATCAAGTTAACATAAAAACAGAAAACCATGATCTATAAAACTAAGAATCAACATCATTTTTTGGGACTTTTGAATCATTTGAAAATCTTCCAAACTTTAGACTGTTGGAGTAGAGAAGAGATCTAAAAGTCTAAATCCATTTACCCAGTATTGATCATTCACAATGTTGAGAACTTGTTATAGCTTATAGATCAAGCAAGCCAAATGTGTTTGGAAAGACTATGGAACACATCCTACCCACTTGCATGCTAACGCTTTAATAACATTTTCTAAAGATCTATGGAACATTCATAGTTCTACATTTTTTACATTCTCACCTTATACTTTATAGTATCAATATAAAATTTGTACTTTTTTTGTCATATTTTTTTTTTTGCATATTTTCTACATTCTCCATAAATTTGTTCTCATATCTAGCATTGGATCTAATATTTACATGTTTTTGCTTGTTTTCACTTGGTAATAGACTTGTAAGTCCTTAGGTGATTGACAAGACCATCTATTATTCCTCAAATTCTTTTGAGGCCAATGAATCTTGAGTAAAAATGTTTCATGTAGTACAATTTAATTTTTAGTGTCAAATTTTTCTATTGCTATAATTTTCTATCACTAGAAGGAGAGCCTCTACCTCACTTTCATTACCAAACCTAAGCATAACCATTGTTAACATATTTCAACTAGTTTATAACAATGTATTTAGTGTATAGGAGTTATGTTGGATGATTTTTAATACCAATTTTTTAAGCCTTAGTTGTTTTTTTCTCGTAGTTTTCCTACACTAGCATTTTATCCTAACCATAAAGTGAAATATTGCAAATACACTAATCTCAAGCCTGCAAAATAAAATCTGTATCTATTTTCCTTGAAATATATAGCATTACCTTAAAAATTCTATGTTAGAAACAATTTAGTTGATTGATCCTTTTAACAATTTCAAAAATTATTATTATTACATTTATGTCACTATACTTTTCCTATTCTAGCATTTACATTTTTACAATTTTTTTTTCATTTATGATGCAATTACATTCAATGTACTTTTCATTCACACTATTATAGTATTCACACTACATACAACCTCATTTATACAATTTAATCCCTTTGTTACATCTTCTCAATCCCTTGGTTTTGCACCATGTATGCCTTTTGTATCAACCATTCTAGCACATAGTGTCTTTGATATGGCCTCCAACTAAGAATTTTGTCATATTTGTGATCCTAAGGTCCTAGCTATGGTGGATCATAGGCAATCCCTTAAACATCAAGGATGTAACCTAATGTACACAAACATTGATGAAGAGCATTGTAAATTCATATGTGCAAAAATCCAAGCTAGTTTATGCATCTTATGCAAGGATCTAGACTCCATGTGCCAATACAAGTTGATTCATAGGAATATGAAAGAGTTCATTGCATCATCCTATGACCATATCAAACTATGAAAATTTTAGTAGTGCATGTTAACACAACTGGTAAATGTGGACAAAAAAAACAAGTGGGAAACTTAGTTTAGAGAAGGATCAAGAGGATCAAGATGAGTTTGGATTCTATTATGAGACTAATACTCACCTAGGAGACCCTTGACAATGATATGTTCTTGAAGTATCTATGTTCAACTCCATGTTCCCCATATTTGTAATAGACTAAGCACATCCTATTACCTCCATAAATCAAGTCTCTTAACCTAATTTCTTGTTCACTTCTATGTTTACCGCAATATCTTTTTCGATAGTTCCCCAACCTTTACTAGTAGTTTCTCCCATACACCAACCCTTAAGAGTTTTGGTTGATTCCTCTTCAAGACCTCAAATTCCATGTATTTCATGCAACTTGTTTGTCACCAACACTTCCTTCATTTCATATGTTCTAGTACAAGCATCATTTTCTAAGTTCAACCCCCATGTAATGGTAGTTAAATAATCACTCCAATATATATCATTGTCCATATCATATCCACCAATTATCCAATCATCAATGCAACCCTTAGGAGCACCACAAGGTCTAGATCAAGCCTTCTAAATGATGTAGAACCTTATTGAGGAGTTGTAAAAACTTGAACTCAGTGCAACCCAAATAGTTAAAGTCATGAAATTCTACCAAGATGATCCTATTAGCCTATCTATTCCTCAAATAACTTTACCTACAAGCATCACCATTACCCATTTTACTAAGTATAACTATGAAGGTGATTCCAACGTACTTCTCATCACCTTCTATTTTAAATGTTTTTTTTTGCAAGCTTGACCACACACTATGCTATATATCTTTTCTATGTCCTTATTAGGAAAAGATCTAGATTGGTACCACATGTTACCAAGAGGTTCTATCTCATCCATTGATGACCTGATAATCTAGTTTGTCAACTTCTTTAAATACAAATTAATACCATATATAACATTAGATCAGATTATGAAATTGAGACAAGGATCCCTTGAACTAATCTAGAAGTTTATTCAAATTTGGAATGTAATGCTTAATGAGATCCCAGATCCCATCTCTAAAATCCATTTATTAGCAAGTTTTAAGATGCTAGTTAATGACTTATGAAGTTAAAACTATACTACCTATATTCTCAATCACTCAGTTAAGCCTTTTCCTAGATTAAGAACATAGAGTATGCTACAAAATATAGTAATGACATGACTTATATAGCCTACAAGAATTAACATATGAAGAGGGATAGGAATAAGGATAAGAAAATACACATAGCTATAGCCACAATAGCCAAGGATCTATTAACTTCAAGTATTTCTAGTGCCTCTAACCTACCGAAATGAAGCTTTGAGCATAAGGCTTAGTCTAATACATGAAACTTCCTATGAAACCATTTGAGCTCCTTCATTAATTACTTTAAGATAAACATATTCAATATAAGTAAATATCCTAGAATACTTGTAAGAGGCATGATCATCTTTGTGAGATCACTAGAGATTGAACCAATACAAACAAAGAATGATCCACAACTACCAAAGTACTTCAAGCTTGATCAATCTTATCAATATCATCAACTACTTGGCCATGAAATTTATTTTTTCCTTGCTTTGAAGGATGATCTTCAATAGATGATTGATAGTGAAGAATTTGTTTTAGATGCATCCAATATTGTGAGGCCTTGGAATTAATCCATGCAATTGTATAAAGATCCTCTTAAAACTAGCAATGATCTATATACCATAGTTACATTTAACATTCCCAATAAGTCTAAACCTGCTAGATAGTCATTTGTAGTTAGGGTACTCCCTCATAATGATCAGGCTTCAACTTCCTCAAGTTCAAGAAATTCTTTCATTATAAGGGTACCATCACTTGAACCTTCTAGAGAACCATTCATCATTATATTTCCTTCCCTTTCCACTAATAAACCTATAACATGTGTTAACCATCATTCACTAATGGTGGCCAATACATCAACCTCTTCCTAGTCTAACAATAAGAACTCACCACCAAAATAATGAAAACCATTAGCTTCAAAGAAAAAAGTAAAGAAGAATATCCAACAAAAAGTTAGAAAGGAAGTAGGTCTATCGAAGCCTGTTCAAATATTAGCTACACCCATAAATCCTACTATGTAAATTCTATCAACTAGCTAGACCAAGGAGATCCACAAATAAGAGAAAGGAAAGATGCAAAAAAAAAAAGAAGACTAAACATGAAGTTAAAATCCTAGGTAAGATGGAGGAAGTAAAATCCAACAAAATAGAAAAATCATCTACCAATGATAAGAGCTTCCTCACCACCATGGAATAAGTAAAGCTCTTACTAAAATAGAAAAAATACTTTACTAAGCCTTTAGAATTTGGTTATGACCTCTCCTTTTGATCATGAAACACTTATAAAAATGTTGATATCCATGCCTATGAGTGAAGACAAGCATGCTAGTGAGGAATCCATCCACTCCATTATCATGCCACCTCCACTCAAGGAAGAACCAAAGCTAACCAGTTTGACATTTTGTGATATTGAAGTTAAGGCTAATCGACAAAGTAGTGAAGTGTTTCATTCCACTCTTTTTATCATCATACGAGTTAGCAAATACATGATGCATCATGTCCATGTGAATTATGGAGTAGCAAAAAATGCCATCTCTATTGTGCCTTAAAATTTTGATTGTTGGAAAAATAAAAAATTCTAGATGGAATAGTTTAAACCCTAGATCTCAATAACCTCTAAGAAAGAGGTTCCAAGGCACCTTGGATGGTCTTGTAGATCACACAAGGACATAGGAATTGTAAATGGGGTAAATAATAAAAATGTAGATCCAATTAAAAAGGAAGCACAAAAAATTAATTGTGAAATAAACTTACATAATGAATGAACTAAAAAATTTGTTACAATAATGAAATATTAAAAAGTATAAGAGTTAAAATTTGTACAAATTATGTGTCCAAATGCATAAGGAGTTTTCTTTGATGAATCTTGAAGATTGTTAAAGTTGGTAGCTTGTGCTCTATAGTTAGCTCCATGATCTTTGTACTTTTCAAATTCAATATTCAAAACTCCTTGGGGATTTTTAACTTAGATCTATAGCATTGATGAACAAGAGGTAAATGAGGCATTTGGAAATGGAACTCATCAAGAGTCTCTAATGCTCAAGTAGTTGCTAATTTGCTCTAATAATCTTATGCAATGTTAATGATTTTAGGTGCTTGAGGTTGCAAAAGGTGGAACCAAGAACATATTTTTTTCTTATCATAGAATTATTCATGGAACCTTTTGAATGCTTTCACATTTGGATTTTATAGGCTATATGGTTGCTAATTTTGGATTGCAAAGTTTTGCCATGATTGTTGATAGATTAGTGTGATTTGTAGGTGTGACAGGCCATCATTCCTAGCATAGTTTTCCATTTATGATAAGTTTTGATGCATCTAGGTGATCAAAACCATGATGGATATCATAAATAGTAAATGGAATTTTGTTGCTACATTAGCCTTATGGGATTTATGTTGGAATTATCGGAGAAATGTTGAAATTTTTGGAACAATGCTAGCCTAGCTAGAAATAAAAACCCAAATCACTCCAATGCTAGCTTCGTGACAAAATAGAAATTAAAAAACTTCAAGGTTGGCCTTGTGGCTTCCATGCTAAGAGATTTAGAAACTACATTGGCCACTAGTTGGAAAATAAAAATCCAATGCTTCCCACACTAGGTGTAGGTGGTTCTAGCTTAGTGTGAATATAGCCAATATAAAACCCATGAAAATATTAATTTTTGTAGTTCCCAAGGTATTTTTAGCCTTTCCAATTGCAAATATAGGTATGAAATGATTTTTTCCCACTTGGAAAATAAGGCTACAACAACTTATATGACATTTTTTAGTTCCAAAAGTTCAAGTATGTGAGATCATAGCTTATGAGCTACAAACCTTATAATTTTACAATAAAATTCTAGCCTCAAGTATAATTGGTAAAGGTTACAATGCCAAAAAGTTGCAACATGAATTTTCTTGGTGGTGTTTCATTAACGTTTTTTTGATTTAGTTTTTCTATTGAATAAGATATGTTACATTTGATGGACTTGATGGTGGAGCATGATGAAGGAAACATCACATGTGCATAATGCATGAGTATCAAACATAGGTCATCATTATTGTTCAAGGTAAGGAAGATTATAATTAGGCTATGGAACTAGGCTCAAGGAATGGGTAATGATGATGATGTGAAACAAATACTCTTGGTATGGTAGGATAGGCCAACCAACTCTTGCACATCAAGGTTATGTGAGACTTACTATCATCATGGGTTACACCTTTTCAATGATCTCAAACTTCATCCTACAAGCACTACTCTAAGAGCATAAGAAAATAAGACAAAGAAAGCATGTTGTTACAAGATAATGTGCAGGGCCACATGAGACAACTAGTAGACTAGGTTACCATTGCTACAGTATAGGGATATCTATGCAATGTGCATTAGATTTACAAAGCTTACAATTCATTCATTGTGTAAAATAGAAAGAGAGAGCTAGAGAAAGAATGTGTAGGTTTTCTTGTTATTTAGTGTAAGGGATTTTGATGTCAACTATTGATTTGTATGTCTAAGGAAGATTATGTTAGACATAATATGGGTTTAGATAGAAATGGTTGACTAGATTGGCCAATTTATTCCCATTCATGTTTGCCACTATGAAGCCTCCATTGCCATAGGCCTTGATGACCAAGAAAGACCCCTTTTAGTTAACTAAGAACATGTATGCATGCTCATGGATAGCCTTTAGGACTAGGTCTTCTTCCTTGATCTTTTATTTGTTTAGGTCATGGCTATGCTATTGTCTCTATCTCTCTTCATATCATTCAATGTGAGAAAATATTTGTATCCACTACTCCTTCGTTGAATCTAGGTTAATGGTACATAGTTCCTTATGTTTCTCATCATTGATGAAGTATAATAGGGCCACTCTTAGTAATGGAGCCTATAATTTAAGGGGAAAAATAGCTTCAGATCCATAAATAGCTTAATGTCTAGGTCTTGAAAATAGTTTGTGTTTCTTGGCTACTAAATTATGGTTCATTATCTGTGACTATGCTCAAAGGTATGGAAAAATGGACCAATATGTTATCAAGTATAAATCTATAGACTCGTTGAGATGTTTTCTTCCTTAGGTGAATATATTCAACCCACTTTGTAAAGTATTTGGTTGTATTTATGATAAATCTATACCCTATAGAAGACTTAGGTGTTATAGGTTGAATAATGTCATGTCCCCACCATTAAAATGGCTAAGTTATATGAGTAGTGTGTAACTTGGTTGCACGTGTATCAAGTTGCAATTTTGTTGATAGGTGTCACAAGTTTTAAAATTTTGCAGGTAGTTACTTTCCATATAGGGCCAATAATAGCCTAGTCATATAATCTTAGTGGCCATGACATTAGGTGCTATATGTCCTTCACATACACCTTCATGAACTTGCTCAAGGACTATGCAGGCTTCGGTTTCACCCAAGCACACCAATAATATGTCATCATAGGACCATCAACATAATGTGTTATTACCTATGATGAAAAACTATTTTGATCTTTTTCATACAACATCCTTTTGAGAGGTAGTCAATCCTTGCAAGGATTCACCATGGACTAGGTAAAACATGATATCATAATACTATTCCTTTTGAGGAGTAGTGTTGACAGAGGCTATAGAGTTACCTTTAGTGTATGGTATAATGGAAATGGCAAAGTTCATGGTTAAGGAAGTCAAATTTCTAAATACATCAAACATCAGACTTAGGGCTAAGATTGCAATGGCATTGACTAATGTGTTCTTAGTTTGGGGTATATGTTGGATACCAACATCTACAAATTGTTGCACTAGTTTCTTACTTAGGTCACAATAAGGTTGCAAATTTTGTTAGTTAACCATAAGTTAAGAATCACCTTTAATCATTAGGTATTTGATTCCTTGTCATGAGCTACCATCATTTCCCTAATCAATGCTTCATACTTTACCACATTGTTAGTAAATGGGAATTCAAAATGGTAGGCAAAGGATTGGATTTCACCAAAAGGTAATGTTATGATGGCAATAGCACTAGCCCCATGGGCAATTAAATATTTGTCAAAGTATATAATTGACTCATAGCTCTTGGGTACTTTGCTAACAATGTTGATGTGTTCATCCAGGAATTTAGAGTTAATGGCTACATCGTCTTCTATTGGGAAAATGGTAAATTTTATGGCTATAGCTTGACCTTTGGTTGAGGCTTGGTAGACATAATGGAGGTCAAGATTAGCTATTATGACTTTCCAATGGGCTATATAGCTACTCTCATAGATATTGGTCATTATGGCTCTAAGCACATTATCCTTGAAAGTGACATTGACTTGGCTCCTAAAGAGGTAGTTTCTTCACTTCTTCAATGAGAAGACCTAGGCTACGCATTCTCCACTTCAGTGTATAGGGTCTCATAAGTAATTAATGAATGGCTTAGATAGTATACAAGTATATATGCTCCATCATTTCACTTCTAATAGAGTAGAGAGGAAATGGACATGTTAGGGATAGCAAGGTAGATGTAGAAGGGTTTATCCTTTTATGATGGATAGATCATGGGTAGTTGTGCCTACTCTTACCTAATATTTTCAAAGGCTTCTTGAAATTGAGTTATCGACTCATAGCAAACTCCCTTCTTAAGAAAGTGTTGCATGGGTTGTAATTTATTTTTAAGCCTAGTGATGATGAACCTACAAATAAATTGTAATCTAACTTACAATCCTCGAAGATTCTTAAGGTTAGTTGGTACTACCAAGTTGGATATGGCCTTAACCTTATTAGGATCAACATGTATTACCACTTAAAATATTGCAAAGCCATGCATATTACCAATTTTTATACCAAAGACACCATTGGGATTAAGCCCAAGCTCATACTTAAGACATTATTTCAACACATGGTCAAGGTCATGCACATAGTCACTAGCCATCTTAGACATAATAGCTATATCATCCACATAGTTATTAAATAATCATAGCATGTAATCACTAAAGATATACATCATTTCTCATTTATAGATGACACCTACAGTCCTTAGACCAAGGGGAATCATGGTGTAACAAAAGGTTCTCCAAGGGATAATGAAGATCATACAAAGTTGATGCTTTGGGTTAATCCTAACTTGGTTGTATTTCGAGAATCCATCCATGAAGGATAACAAGGAATGTCTATTCATAGTATTGATAAGTTGGTTAATAATAGGTAAAGGGAAATAATCTTTAATGGTTTCCTTATTCAGATCTTTGAAATAAATATAGATATATATACTCTTATTTTTCTTAGGAACTACTACTCTATTGAACACACATTCTATGTAATCGATAGCTTGAATGAAACTAGCCTGATATAGTTTCATGATTTCATCACGAATTGCCATGGATAAATTTGGTTTAATATTATGAACTTTTTATTTAATAGGTTTAACAATAGGATAGAGAATAATATTATGTTTCACTAAGCATTGGTCAAGACCTGACATATCTTCATATGTTCATGCAAAGGTCTTAATATTGTCTTGGAGGACATTAGTAATGTCTTGAGCCTATTGAGGTTCTAGTAAGAAACTTAGTTTTTAGTGTTTTCTCCTCACCACTGTGTCATAATAGGAACCTCAACCAGAGAGTCTTTAGTAAGGTTGCGAGCCTCAAGGTCAAGGGTTTTAACTAGGTGTTTTGGCCATCTGAGAGGCTTCTTTATCAAGACTATGTGGTCAACTAGACTCTCAAGCTCAAGATCTAAGTGTTTAGGTCAATGAATCATTCAACATTACCATTAGGCTTAATTAGGCTCAAAGGTAAACTAATTTTCTTCCAGGTATCCATACTCTAGTCTTGCACATCAACCATAAGCACATTAAGTGACACTTGTATGTTATTGTGAGCAAATAATGCCAAAATAATATAAAATACTCTAGAAATTGTACATGGATAAGCCAAAACATGTTTTATTAATGGTCAAATAGGGTTCAAACAAGGCCACTAGATGTTATATGAGCTAGGTTAAAAAAATAGGGTGAAACAAAGGCTAAATAGTATCAAATGAAGGACAAAAAATGGTTGAGTGAGATTAAGTAAATGCCAAATGATGGCCAAACCTCATCTACTAACGTTAAGCAAGGTTAACACAAGGTCAACGAGGATCATAAAAGGAGAGGCAAGGTAGGTAAGATGTACTTAAGGCCAAAAAACATGAAATAAGGGTAGGTAGATATCAAATGAGTCCAAATGATGATCTAATGAGGCCAAATGAGGGTATAATGATGTTCAAGTAGCATCAAATGATGTCGAACAAGGCTAAAACATGGTCAACAAGGATCATAGGGGTTAGGATAGGGTAGAGGAGCTAAACTAAAGGCAAAATAACATGAAATCAAGTCAAATGATAGCTAAATGATGATAAATGATGTCACTTGAACCTCAAATGATGTTCAGATCCCATCAAATAACATTCTAATGCATTAGATAAGGTCCAGTGATGCTCCATGGTATTAATCGATGTTAAACCAAGTTCATCAAGGTGAAAAGATGCTAAATGATAGGAACATTTAGGTAGAACAAGGCCCAAATGATAAAAATAAAGACAAATGATAGGGCAAAAAAAGTTGATGGTGTATAACAAGATTGAATCAAGTCAAAACAATGGAATAAGGCCAAACCAATCAAGGTGGGAAACATGGGGAATATGGATCAATTAGGATCACATTTTGCTAGTTTTAAGCCTTATTGGGCCATGGTATGAGGTTGTAGGATTAATGGAGGAGTTTGGGCACTTTAGAAGGTCATTTTGAGGATGTTTGAAGGTTGAAATAAGATCCCTCTTGGCAACTACACTAGATCCACATTGGGACTACATTGCCTACCATGGTTCTAGTAGGCCCTAGTGCAATTCCTATAAAAAATTAGGTTTTAGGACTTGTTACGGATAGTGTTGGGGTTATGATGGTCCAAATTAATAACTTAGTGGTTAATGACTAAATATTGACCAACTTTGATATTGATTTGACCATTTGGAAGCCAAAAATGCTACTAAGATTGTCAACAATGCTGGGACTACATTGGCTAGCATGGCTCCATGGATAAAACTAATTTGTGATATTCTATGATTAAAGTATATGTCTTATCAACTTCCTAGGTTAGTGCAAGGGCATTAGGGTTGTGAATCAATAATTTGAATGCCAAAATAGGTTTCTAGAAGTGAAATTTGAAAGCATCCTTACTTGAACTATGTTGGCCAACCTAGTTGAGGGTGTCCTTAGTGTGGATGGAAAAAATTAAGCTTTCAATGATCAAAACAAGGCTAAATTGTAGTTGGTTTTAGGCTTTCAAGGTTATAGGATTTCCCAATTAAGTTTTAGGTCATTTAGAGTATTGTGGTACTAGTAAGAAGTTTTTTGGAAACTTAACTACATTAGAGCCATACTAGCTAGCATGACTCTAGTCTTACCCAAGTTGACTTGCACTTTATTTCTGATTTTTGATGAGTTTTAGTAGTGAATAGATGAAGTTTTCAAGTTCTTAGGATTACTAGTACCCATGGCTAGGGTCTAGACACAAAATCATTAATTCTGATGGTTTTTTGAGCCTTAATATGGTCATCTCCCCATAGAATATGCTAGCTAGTGTATTCCTAGAATGAACTAGGAGGATATGATAGGTTTTATCTATTTTTGACTCAACGCTTGGGGTTTGGTTGTCTTTGATGGCTCCAACAGTGTTTTGGGGTTGGGATGATGCATCCAGATGTTGATTTGGCTTATTTATAGCCTATTTTTAAGTTTTCATGGATGATCCACATTGGAACTATGTTGGCTAGCATAGTCCTAGGCCTCCTCAGCATGGTTCTAAGGTTGAAGTAGGTTTTGCCTAATTTTTTCTTAGTTTTCTAGCATTTCAAGGTTACTGGATACCCTAGAAAGGTGTGAAGGCTAAGATATGCTACTTTGAAGGTCATTTTTGGCATTTGGCAGTCAAGCCTCCACCAACTACATTGAGACTATGTTGGCGAATGTAGTAGTAGTGTCCCCCAATATGTTTCAATCAAAATTTATGGTTTTTGATACTTTTTGCTAGGTTTTAGGAAGTTTTGAAGTTGCAAAAGGCTCTTGTTAGGGTTTGGGACTTGGCATGATCATTCTAGGGTTAATTGGAGGCCTGATTAATGGTGGAAAGTTCCATCCACCTTCAAAATATGCTATCTAGTGTAGTTGGACTATTGGATAATGTAGTTATCAAAAGTAATGGATTTTATAATTGTTTTTGACCTTGGTGTTTATTATCTTCTAATGTTGATACCCAGTTTCTAATTTTGATATCAGGGCTTATTGGCATTGATGTGTTATGAATGGATGGTTGGGAGGTTAGGCTTGGTAGTGGTTGGGACTTGGAATCCATTCCAAAGATTGGGTACTTAATCCTAGTGTAGTTCTTGTAGGAATTTTTTAATCCTAGTGTGTTAGGATTTTTACTAGTTTATTTGGGACTCACCTAGTGGGGCCCATCCAAATTTAAGTTGTTAAAATAAATTAATTTTTCCACTAACCCAACATAGTTTTGACCTTCTAATTATGAACATGGAGTTATGTGGAAGCTGCGTGGGTGTTTTAGGAATGGAATTTAGATTGAGAATGCATAAGTGTGGAAACAATTCCCACGTATTAATTTTACTAAAATTTATTCTCATAGCCCATTTCCTATCGAGAATGCATAACACCAAAGCTATTTTAGAAATTTTACTTTGAATCTCATCTCCTTGTACTGTAGTTTTGTCATTCTTCCTCAAGGAAGAAAGTAGTTGCAAGGAAGTTGGAGTAGGACTTGGAAGATTTTCTATTACTTGTTGATCAAAGATGTCTAAGAGAAGGGTGGGTACAATAAAAAAAATCCATCTTTGGTTGAGGTAGAATCTACTTCCAAAGGGCTTTCAATTCTACCATGGCATCTATTGGAAGAAGGATCCTCCACCATGACTACTAGCTACACCATTCCTAGTTGTTTCTTTCTAGTTTTTGGCATTTAACTTAGTCATTTGGGGTCATATAGGCTTTTTGTTTGAATATATCTTTTTGTGAAATTCACACATTTTATTTAGGTTATGATTATAACTTCACAATGTTGTTTTGCCCTTAGGGAATGCCCATGTTTTTATCTAGGCCATTTTATGCATTTTCAATATTTTCTATTAAAAGACGTAGTGACACTTTTCAATTTTTTATAAGAACTTAACATGGAATTTTTTGGTTTCTAGGGCCATAGGATTGTTGGCTAATATTTACTAGTTTAAATAGTTTTGAAATCACTGAATTTTGGCCAATGATTAATGTTTTATGAATTTTCCTATAGTTAGTGCAAGTGAAATTTTGGGTTTTTATGGTTTTTACCCCTTTGAAATTGACAATGTTGACATTGGAAAAAATATTTTCTACCAATTTACTACCTAAATACGAATATTGTGGACCATCTAGGAAGTTTTGGCATTAGTTTTAAAATTTTTAAAAATGTTTTCATATTTTTTTTCTAGGCTCTCACTACAACTATTTTCTTTTACAATTTAGGTTTTTCCATGAAATTTTGTAGTGTTTTTGAGTTATCTTTTGAAATTTTTTGAAGTCTAAAACTATACCATTGATGACATATTTTGTAAAATCTTATATATGTGCAAAATTTAGACTTAGAAAAAAATAGTATGTGGAAAGTTGTCATTTTTTAGTTGGTGTTAATTGCCTTATATGATTGTAGTTTTAACTATTGCAACTGCAAACCCCCAAGTTGTATGATCAGTGTTGGTCTATTTTTGGTATTTTATATGAAAAATTAAAAATTAATTAAGGTCATTTATGTGTTTTATTTTGATTTCCAACAACCATTAGAATTTTTAAAATTTTTTTAACTAGTCTCCATAGAGTTTTGACTATAGCTAATTTCAATGTAAACTAGGATTTCTTGGTGAAATTTTGTTAAATTCAAGTTGGGATTTGGTAACTATTGATTTGGGTTATATCTTGGTACAATATAATTCCCATGGTTTCAATTTTCTACATAAAATTTTTGCAATATTTATGTAAATTTTCACCATAAGATTGCCATCGGTGTTAATGGGCTACTTGGTCTCTTCTTCTAATTTTTGGCTAAATTTTGTTTTAATTTTAAGGGTTGAAAATTGTGAATTTTTTTGTTTGGTTTAATGTGGAAATTTTCAAATTATGTTGAAATTTTTTGGTTATTTAATGTTTTTTTAAACTTTTAGTTATGGTCATGTCAGGTCTTAATGGTCATTATTGGGTTGAGCAAGGCCTTCTTGAAACTCATCTTGGTGGTGACCAAGCTAGTTGGGCTTTTATGTTGCATCCACACACTAGGGTCTAATACCCCACCTATTGATATGACATTGGACTATAGTTTCCTATGATTTAGGCCAAGGACAAAAGAGTTCTTGGCCTTCCTACTATAGAATCTTAGTGTGATGGTGTGATCACGCTTAGCATCTAAAACAACAACTGTAATTATGGACACCTTACTACCCCACTCTACTAGCTTGATCATGAAGTTCCTAATTGAAAATATTGATACTTATTTTGAGGGTGAATAGTTCGATAGCATATACACCAAGGGCACACATCAGTTGTCCAAAGTTTGGGATATGCCAAAAATCATCTAGTACAATCCTAACACATTATTGGTTGGTCACTATGTTAATGCATTGTTCCAAAATCCTCCTGGTACCATCCACTATGTGGAAGGATAAGTGTAATTTTATGTTTTTGGTTTACTTTTCAGTTTCATTAGGCCACTTGGATTTAACAATTTTTTTTAGGTTGGCATGCTTGCAGGTATAAGATGGATGACCAATGATTAATTAAGAGTGACAAGCTCTTGCCTTCAGCCTAAACAACATTGGAGGTCTTTGTCAAAAGCCTAGTAGTGAGGATCATAGTGATGGAGTAGCTCAAGGGTGACTTTAGTAGGTACACCTCATGCTATTCCTAAGCCTACTATAGGTGCCTAGCCAATGGGATAGCTCATAGTTAGTAAGGTAACCTTGATTTGGATGCATAGACAAGTATATTCATTATGGTCCCCATGCTATCCCTACTTAGTGAGCAAAGGAAGAATTTTTTAATTTTGTTTATTATATTTTTTATGTAATGTTAACATTTTTATCATTATATAGTTGTTGGCTATTTAGACCTTAATTGTTTTACTTTTTCATTGGTGTGATTATTGGTTTTGTTTTAATTTGTTATACTTGTTATATTTTTGTCATATATAGGGGTGCCTAAACCAAAGCTAATGGGTTATCTTCATTGTGTTGTAGAGGTTGCATCATCATTATCCATTATTGTGATAACTTTAGGATGTGCTAAGGATACACTCATCCTCAAATTTGGTGAGGTTGACACAATGGAACATTGGTTAGCTAGCTAGGCACCTAGCAGCATCCAAGTAAAGTTCACCAATGTAGATTTGCTTAATTTGTTCATGGCTCCTAGCCCAACAATCCCTACCCCCTGAGATGGTAAATGTCATTGGCATCTTTAACAAATGAGTGAAGAAATTATTCACCCAGATTCATGATATGCTTACCACATTGACCATCATTGTACCTACCTTCAATGAACTCTTTGGCATCCCTTGTGAGGGGATGAAGGTTGCCACCAAATCAGGTAAAGAAGTGGGCCATTGGAAGGAGGTGGAAGAATGGCTAAACACTCATCATGGCCAATATAGAATAACTTTAAATGATTTCTAGGTCATAGAGGTAAACAAGATGTACCCATTGTTCTGATCCTAGGTGTTTCTAAATTTGTTGTCATAGAAGAAGATCCTAGGTATTGAACATGAATGGATAAGAAAAAGGTCCTTACTGAAGGTGCATAATTGAACTAGGTAGTTATTTGGTTTTTAGGCTATGAGGAAAGACCTTGAATCTTGTGGACAATCTTGGTATGATATGTCACATGCACTTTACATTTTTTGTGGCATATCTAGGATGCTCAAAGATTTCCTAGTGGTAAAGAAAGATGAACAATAGGTAAGTCAGGATACATTCCAAGTTTTTAAGCCTTGGGTGAAACTTGGTTTTTCAACCATGTAGGCTTAGAACTCAAAAGAAATTTTGGGAAATCATTGTTTGTTATCACTAGACATTTTAGTGGGATGCGTTGTCCTTTAGTTGATAGCATGAGGATTGAATCTCAAGTTTCTTGTGAAAATGTTAAGAAGGCCAAGGAGGTAAGTGTTGAAGCTGAAGGAGTAGCTAGAGTATAATTGAAGAGCTCTATGGTTGAGGACATAAAATTTTTGTTGAGTAGCCTACAAAGAGGAGACTCATTGTTAGACTTGGCCAAGTGCACCATGTGGTTATAGGTATGTTCTACTTATTTTATTTTTGTTTAAGTTATTTTGCATTTATGTTTTATGTTATATGATCATGTTGTTATTTTGTTTTAGAAAAAATATGCTAAGTTGTTCTATGTTTTATCTTCCATGTTCTTGTAGGTAAACAACAAGAATTGGTGGGCTAGACATTAGTGCTGGCGACCGTTTGGGATGTGACCGCCAATGAGTGTCCTCGAACAGGATTTAGGTGTCTGCTGGTCTCTGGCAACACCAAGGCCCAGATACCTCCAAATAAACTCAGTAGTTAATGTGAGTATGTGTGTGTGCTGTTGCAGCATCTGGTTGTGATAAATGTAACGATTGCGTTGTGTGTAAACTACAAATGACTTACTTTAAGGAGATTCAGCCAACTTTGCC